>MU269983.1:1530859-1783359 GCA_021432705.1 Caranx ignobilis | reverse complement strand
GAGAGAGAGAGAGAGAGAGAGAGAGAGAGAGAGAGAGAGAGAGAGAGAGGAGAGAGAGAGAGAGAGAGAGAGAGAGAGAGAGAGAGAGAGAGAGAGAGAGAGAGGGAGAGAGAGAGAGAGAGAGATATGAACAACTGCTCCTCTCACTGGACAAACTGCAGCTTCACAGCCAACATGTGTCCAACATCTGTCTGTCTCACACCTCACACTCAGACTGGGCTGTTTGTCCCTTTGTAACGATGAAATATTAACACGTCGTAACCAAAACAACTTGTGAAACTCTGTCACTTCCTCTTAAACGACACGGTTTTTCACGGTGGTCACTTTCTCTCTGCGGACGTTCAGGAGTTTGCAGCTGCTACAACGGTCACATGTCACCAGCAGAAACCTGAGCAGTGACCACACCTGCAGCAGCTGTGGATGAGAAGTGATGAAGACTGAGGAGGGCGGAGCTTCCTCTACTTCTGTTTCCTCCTCTGTTCAAACTCTTGGTGCCACAGACGTTGCATCATTTGGTGGGAACTTCAGTTCACCTTCACTTCTCCCCTGACTTCCTCTGCTCCGTCAGCTGGTGTCACGGCCGTCTGGTCCACATCTTCTCCAGGTCCCAAAGTCAAGACTTGATCCGTGGAGTGACTGTGCTTTTAGTGTCACTGACATACAGACTATTACTGACTCAGCACTTTTTAAACTTAAACTTATGACTCAGCTTTAATGAGCAGCAGCACTGTGATGTTTCTCTTTTATCGACCTTTTGTGCTTTTTACGATTTTATCTCATGATGTTGTGTGTTATAATGTTTCTCTTGGTTTCACAGTGAAGCAGTTTCAGTCCCTTTGGTTGTTGTACAGGGCTAAAAGATAAGTGCTGATTGACTGATTGATTGACTCCTTTGTTGTGCAGCGGTAGAAGCATGACGTCACTGTTTTGGAAGACACATGGAAGTAAGTGGAAGCACTGATGAGCACAAAGGGAAATGATGTTGATGGATCGAAGCAGTTTGAACCGGCTCCAGATTCCCATCGTCACTGCTTTACATTACACTTATATTTACTCATCTGTCAGAGAGAGAGATGAGATTTACTACTGAAGCTTCAGAGCAGAAGGAGACACAGGAAGAAGAAGAAGAAGAAGAAGAAGAAGAAGAAGAAGAAGAAGAGGAAGAAGAAGAGGAAGATGAGGAGGTTCACAGAGAGTTTGACAGGTGAGGAGAACACTCTTAACTTTATGACCTTGAAACCTGGAACCTGCCCAGAAAAAACAAGAAGGTGTGGGCAGAAATCAGTGTGTGTGTGTATGTGTGTGTGTGTGTGTGTGTGTGTGTGTGTATATGTGTGTGTGTGTGTGTGTGTGAGGGTGAACATGCTCAGGTGAGCGTAGGCATACCTAAGCCTGTTTATTCTTGCGTGTGTGTGTCAGGAACTCGAGGGGTTTATGGACGGATGATAGTTTGATTGATGCTCGAGCTAAAGCTAAGTAAACAGAAGGAACACAGACACAAACACACATCGGTGAATGACAAGGGATGGAAAAAAGTGTGTGTGTGTGTGTGTGTGTGTGTGTGTGTGTGTGTGTGTGTGTGTGTGTGATAAAACACAACATCGACTTGGAATCAGGGCATCAACATGTAGCTACAGGATCTTCTCTGGGCTTAGTTTGATATTGATAGACAGGGAGTGTGTGTGTGTGTGTGTGTGTGTCTGTGTGTGTGTGTGTGTGTGTGTGTGTGTGTGTGTGTGTGTGTGTGTGTGGTGGATTTAGAGAAGTGCAGGTGGTGACACGAGCTCAAAACTGAGAAGAAGAGAAGGAGATGAAGAGTGAGGACAGTCAGAGGTTGTCCTCTGCTCCTCTGGGTGTGAAAGCAGCCAGTGTGTGTGTGTGTGTGTGTGTGTGTGTGTGTGTGTGTGAGGGGACCATGCAGGAAAGGAGGGGGGAGTGTGGGGGATGCACGGGGGGTGGGGGTGGGGGGGAGTAAAGTAAAGAGAGCGAGTGTGTTTGAAGTGAACACGAACAGAGACAGCCTTCATGGCGGAGCTCGTGAAAGGAGTGACACACACACCTGTTCCACACCACACACACCACACACACCACACACTCCAGTTAAAGGAGCTTTCTGAGCTGGATAAAGACCAGCAGTCTAGAACATCTGGACACCTCTGCACCTGTGGACCCCCCCCCCTCCTGTGTGTTGGACCCACCTCTCTTTGAAGGCCTTCTCTGCCATCTCTCTGGCAGCCTTGCGGACCTCCTCTGGGACGGCGTCCTTCTCGGCCTGGGACACCTGGTAGACCTTGTGTCCAGCGTCCAGACGGTACGGTCCACCTTTACCCCCCAGGCCTGCGGTGTCTCTGCCGCCTGGACACAAACCGCTCATCAGGGACAGAACCACCAGAGAGTGTGGACTGACTTCAGATCAGTGACGGGTCTGAAGCACTGTATTGATTATTACATTGTTAATCTTTATAATCAGTGGAGCAGATGGAGGTTTAATATCACCCCCCCCCCTCGTCCCTCCTCCCCCCTTCCTCCTCAGTCATAGTAATGTGTGTGTTAAATGCCAGGTGGGATGAATGAGTGAGTTACAGCTGGTTACCTGTGCCTCCTGCCCACTGGTTGCCCCCGACATGAGGAGCGTTGTTGGGGTCGATCTTGCCGTGTTTCGGGGCCGTGACGTCCAGGCCGCTGTCCCTCTGGATGGTTATCTGTGGGGGGGGGGCAGGCGTAACTGTAACTTTAACTCTGATATACTGTATATATGTGCAGGTGTCGTTCACAGTCAAAGATACCCCTCCCTGTACAACACAGAACAACTCCGGGGGTGTTTACATGTCTATATGAAGTGTTGATCCATTAGGAGACACACAGAACCAAAAACCAGCTCCGAGCTCTGAGCAGATGATGGAGATGCAAACAACATGCAGTTCTTTAAGCTGTTGGAGCAGTGAACCTCCTCAGGTCGACACCGACAGGCCCAGCTGCCCACGGACTGATCTGATTGGACCTTTTGTCTCTGATACTGATTATCCTGAGACACAGACGCCTGAGCTTCTTCTGTTTTTTCTACAATATGTGAATAAAGACATAAATGTAAAGTGTGTTTCTGAGGAACAGAGTTAGAACATAGTTTCTTCCCTCCCAGGCTCACACACCTCCTCCTCTTTGTGTTGGATGAGTGTGAGAACATCCAGCAGCAGTCAGCTGACCCTCTGTCTCCACTCTCTGCGTCTCTCAGAGGAAACACTGAGGAGCACTTTGGATGTCTTTGTGTCCATCTCAGCGGGACCGTCGGAGCCAAAAGCAGCAGGCAGGACGGGTCGGACTCTCAGCCAGAGTCTGGTACGCATGAGGGAGCGAGGAGAGAGAGGAAGGGGGAGGTTCGGGGGGGAGAACAAGTGCCCCCCCCCCTCCTGTAGTTCAGCTGCGTTCTTACATACAGCAGGAATGTGGATGACACTGGAGGGAGAGGAGGAGGAGGAGGAGGAGGTCCGGCCCGGTCTGAGCCGTTACACTGAGAGACTTATCAATAAGGAGCAGCAGGTCCACACCTCAAACTGACACACACACACACACACACACACACATGAAGCTGCTGGTTCAGCTCTCTCTATATTTAGTGCAGATTAGGATGAAGGCCTCTCTGACAGACTCCAGGTCAGATTATGAAGAAGATAATTCTCACACAGTGGAGCCACTTTATCCATCGACATGTTTCATGACTCTCCATGAACCACTGCCACTGAACAGCTCCTCCTTCTTCACCTCTGCTCCTGTACAGGTAATGACGACGTGATTGAAAACGTGGAACGTGGAAACATGGGCCATGGAGGCAACAAATCACAACAAACAGACAAGATCCAACAAACATCTGACACTTGATACTTTTGCACATGAAGCAGAACCTGGTTTTAAACCATGCACACTGTTTTCTGTGTGCAGCTCCTTACACTCAGTCACTCACTGATGTGGTGGAGACATCCCATAATGATGATGACGATGATGATATTAGGTTTGGACAGCTCTGTATCCCTGAACACAAACATGTTAGGAACTCAGCTGAGGCTGTGACGGAGGAAAAGAGATGCGTCTCGTTTCCAGACCATTAAATCAACTTTCCTAAAATCTAAACACAAATACAACCAAATACTTTAACTCTGAGAAAAATGAGATTCAACATGTGAATTAGTCTTTGAACATTTTGAACTGTTCAATGTCTTCGTTGTTTTTCTTCTCAAACCAAACTGAAGGATCATATTTTTAAAAAAGTGCTTTTATTTTGAAAAATATATCATCGGTTCTGAAAAAACTACAGCCTGCAGGATCTCTCTCTCTCTCTCTCTCTCTCTCTCTCTCTCTCTCTCACACACACACACACACACACGAACACAGCATGATCACATCATCTAAAGTCCAGCTGTGTTGGCTGCTGACATGACATTACAGATGTGCATGGAAAAATCTTTACAGGCCATGGAGACAAGGTGTGTGTGTGTGTGTGTGTGTGTGTGTGTGTCCAATGTGGGTGATTTAACATGTCAAACATCCTCTGTCCTCATCAGTGTAACAGTGATCATAGAGACACAGAGTCCAGAGGTCAGAGGTCACAGCCACTGGCGTCACACCACGGCTCACCTTCAGCAGCTCACCTCCACCATGTGACCGCTCGCTCTCCCATTACACACTCATACATATGTGTCTGTGCATGCGAGTCACACACAACCACCGTCACCACCACAGAACCTGAGCTCCGTCGTCGTGCACACGCCACCTCCATATATGGACACGAGAACGTGCACCTGACGCACGGGAATGAGGCTTCAAAGGCCGGACTGAGCTGCTGAGACGTGTCACACTGACTGACTGAGTGTTTATGAATGTGATTACATCACCCTATCAACACAAACACCCCCCCCCCATCACAGCTGAAATCTGTCCATCAGACAGGAAGTCCAGCCATCAGGACACCTGTTTCCCGCCAATCCGCCCTCGTCATCACGCTCATTATAGATGAGTGTGTGTTGATGCTGCGAACACACACTCTGACAGAGAAGCTCTGACTAACGCTCCACTTTTAGCTTCAGAAAAATGATGAGTGACGCTCTAAAGCATGTGTCCACTCAGGCAGCCACTACGGGAAGAGACCTGAGTCATGAGGGCTCCACCGGCTCTACAGGACGGTGTGTGTGTGTGTGTGTGTGTGTGTGTGTGTGTGTGTGTGATCCAAACAGGAGGACAATCAGTGTTACTCACGACATTTATCAGAAAAACTCAGAGTCGTTCTGATAATCGACTATAATTCATCTCGCCACGACCACAGTCTCCTCCTCTGAGTCAGTCTCCTGCTGTGGCCGATGCTCAGTTTAACTCCCTGTTGTTTGCACCAGTGAGTTTATCTGACGTGAACCTGTGAGGGTTTATTTCACAGTCTGTGACGCCTCCATCCTCAGTGTCCAGCAGAGTCATGAACGACTCTTTACTAAAGCCTGGGTGAGTCCTCTCCGTCCTGCCCACACACACTGTGACATGACGCTATGAGCACAACGTACCCCTCTTCTCTTGTGATGTTTACATCTTGTGCATGTTGCTAAACAGGAAGTTTAAATCCTGCAGCCTGATTGGAGCAGCTCCCAGGTCAACTGGTCCAGCTGAGGCTGTTTGCACCGAGCGTACAAAAACTCCCTTCACTTCACTTTCCCTCCAAAATAAACTGGGTGGTGTTGGATAAAACACATGACATTAACAGATGAGACGAAGAGAAGGAGAGATAAAGAACTGAGGAACCTCACTTTTCAGACTTTCTGTATTCAACACTGGAATTTCCCAGTGTCCCTGAACGCCTCCATCTTCTACTTTATACAGATTTGTTCCAACATCTTCTGGCTTTTCCAGCAATGAAGCTTTTTAATGAAGCAAACTGAAGTCCATCTGTTTCTTCAGGAATCACACCGGCTCCTCAGCGAGCGGCTGACGCTCACACATGATGCACCACAAAATATTAAAGCTGGAAATTAAGCGACACATAATCCAGCAGTGTGTTGTTTCTTTGTATAAAAGAAAATGAATAAACTTTCTCTGGATATAAAAATTCCTTAAACACTGAAACGGTTGTAAATGTCTCATTTAACCTCTAATGTCAGCCTTAATGGTTCCTCCACAGGTTTAGTGTGAAGTACAGGACCAGTGTGTGTGTCGCGCTGCCAGTGGAGGAAACTTTTATTTTTATGACTGTGGGAATCGACGTCTCCTCCTCCGCCCTCCTCTCTCTCCCTCTGTCTTTTCTTTGCCTGGCGTCTCTCTCCCTCTCTCCCCTCATCTGCGGTCCATGCTGCGTCTTGTTGGATTAATGGCCTCATAAATTTCTGATTCTCCCTTTAGACGCCCAAAGACAGAGTGATTTAGGACTCTGTGTGTGTGTGTGTGTGTGTGTGTGTGTGTGCAGTCATAGTACATCTGCAGAAGCCCACTATTGAGTGTGTGTAGCTGTGTGAACTTGGTTGCATGCCACTGTGTGTGTGTGTGTGTTGGTATAACTGCATGCCTGACAATTTGAAGTCAGCATGTGAATACGTGCATGTGCGTCTAACTGATAAGCCAGTGGAGGGAGGTGTGTGTATGTGTGTGTGTGTGTGTGTGTGTCTGTGTGTGGCAGGAGTCCAACCAGAGCACCAACTCTGACATATATGTGTGTGTGTGTGTAAAAACAACAACATTATTGTAAGATTAAGTCTCAGGTTGATTGACAGGATGCGTCAGAGTGGGCGGCGGCTAACACTGACGTGATGACATCATGTGGAACACCTGCAGGCACCAGGATATGAGCTGTGTGTGCACATAGATGACTGATGTGTGTGTATGTGTGTGTGGATTGATGAAGTAATGGAGCAATATGAGGCTGAGGCTGGAGACAGATGAGAAGAACCACACACACACACACACACACAAGGAGGAGGATCAGACGGCTAATGAACTGTCGTGTCTTTTATTTCCTCGTAAAGCAAAGTAACGTACGTGGTGAGAGATGCATGTGTACAGTCTTCAGACAGGTGAGCTGGCGTGGAGCTGAGCTGTGTCAACAGTTGTGTAAAAGTGAAGCGCGCACACACACACACACACACACACACAGAAGCCTTGTAAGCAGGTATGGTTAAATACAGCGGTGCCACTGTTGTTTGCTGTGAGCCAACACAGAGCACAGGGAGCGTCTGTGTACGTCTGACCTACACTGACTCAAGGTGAGGAATCTGGGCCACAGAGAGGAGAGAGGGCCAGTGTGTGTGCAGGTGGAGGTGGACGGCAGTGTGTGTGTGTGTGTGAGTGTTTACTAAAGGTCACATACTTCACACACACTGTGTATAACTGGGTTTCATCTGAAGAGCTGATCCATCATGAGAAGATATGGTTCTAGTTTTAACATCTATATTTAGACTGTAAAGAGCTTTAAAACTAAACCTTTATCTTCTTATGGATCAACGATTCATATAAAACTCAGGGAAAGAATCAAATATTGGAGCTTTAACACACTGAAAGTGGCTGAAACAGAAACATGCATGAGCCTGGATCTTTATAATCATGAGGATAGACATGAACATGATGTATGAGACTCATCACGTCCTCCCTCTCGCCCATGTTGAGTCTACAGATCTACAGATACAGCTCTAAACATGTGGAGGGCGACTTTCTCTAAGGAATTCATTCATCTCTATGTGTGTGTGTGTGTGTATATGTGTGTATGTATGTGTATGTGGGCACCTGAACAATAGTGTCTCAGTGTTGCAGGTCCAAAATGTTCTGACCCACACTGAGGGGGTCAAACCTATTGCATCATCAGCACAATGTCCAGCCATTCATAAACACCCACCCTGGGCACCAGCAGGGTCATAAACTCAGAGCCTGGACAGATTCCTGTTCGCATAAACCCAGGAATGTTTCGGCAGCTAATACACACTCTCACTCTGTGTGTGTGTGTGCAGACTAGTGACATCCAGCTGGAGTCCTGTCCACAGCAGTAATTTCTTAAGGCAGCGCTGCCCCCCAGTGGTGACAAGGGGAACTGCATGATTAAAGCAGCACATCACAGAGTGTGTGTGTTTTACCTGTAAAGGTCGACCATCCTCCGTCCCGATCATGTTCCTCCACTCCATCAGGGACCGCTGCAGGGTGTCCAGTCCTGTCTCCCACAGCCGGACGTACCCCCCCATGTCCACCGTGACCACGCCTCCAGAGCCAAGGGGAGCCAATAGGACGTCGCACTCAGACACCTTGGACAACCAGCTGGTGTACGGCGACACACTCATGGACCTGCCAATCACACATACACAGGAAAATCAAGCCCTGACACATCAGAGGATCATCCACACCTACTGTAATGATAACAATGAAGTCATAATATTAATCTAAATAGTAAATCATGTTGTCATTCAGACACTGTGTCAACATAAAGAAGCACTAATAAAGAGACACAAATGAATGTCTATAGCTTTTTCTGAAACAAAAGGAGCAGATATAAACAAATATTTAACATTTACACAGTAATAATGAGGATTAATGAGTGTTTATTGTGCAGTTAGGGCTCAACAACAGAGGAAATATGAGTTTAAATGACTGTGCCTCCCTAAAATACAGATAATCCAGTGAGTGCAGTGACGTCTCTGACCACTAGGTGGTGCTACAGTAACTCCGGTGAGCTGTGTGTGTTTACCTGGGGACAGGGATGTATTTGACTTTCTTGGAGTTCAGATCTGTCACCTCCAGGTACGCCGCCGTCATTGGAGGAGTGACGTCTGAGGGACAAAAAAAAAAAAAAACACTCTGAATCCACTCTGTTCAGTTCTATGTTGTAAACAACACAGTTGGATGTGAACTCTGACCTTTGGGGTAGACCTCCTTCAGGGGCACCTTGCTGGGCGGAAGGGCTCGGACCACCTGATTGGCCGAGAGCAGACTGACACAGTTCTGCTGTTTGGCCGGGCTGGACCGAAGCCCCCCCCTGAGGAACATGTGAGCTCCGCTGTCGCTGCTCTTCATCAGCGACAGGTCAACGGGCCTCTTAAAGCTGTACACCTCGTTAGGAGACTGGAAAGTATCAGTGGACAATGTGAGACACACACACACACTCATATCTGTGTCTATGATCCAATCTTAGTACGTGAGCTCCACCTCCTCCACCCTCTCCTCTGCATCCTTCCCTTCCTATGTGGATAATCATTTAGATTTATCTATGATGGCCTGATAGAGAGCCTCGAAACCTGAAGATGCTGATTCTACTTTGTTTTTAATCCATGTACAGTGTAAATGTCTCCGTCTGTGCACTGGGCCTGGTGCTAACATAGATCTCTGGCAGCAGCAGTCACACACAGATTCACTTCCTCTTTAGTGATTTTACCTACAAAATAAAAGCATGAGAATATTCTCTTTTGTGGCAAAGCTGTGATGAGCTTTTATTCTGAAAGATTGTGGCAGGAACCTCTAAAAGTTCTGGTGATGTAAAAAACATCATTCACATGTAGGTGTGTGAGTTACTGACACTGACGACATGTTACCTGATCTCATATTCATTGACCTTAAACCGCTCCTGCTGAGTCATCACAGTGTTTTAGTGCTGGACTCACCATGAGGTCGGGGAAACCGACCACGACCTGAGCAAAGCAGCTGGTGTCGGCCAGCAGCCGGTTCGGTGAAACGATCTTCTGGTCCAGGGCGGCGCTGAGGTTCTCGTTGGGCAGCTGCTCACATGACAACATCTGGGGAACAGACACCTCAGCTGGGGAGAGAGGGGAGAGAGGGGGGAGGAGGGAGGAGGGAGGGGAGAGGAGTGACAGGGGTGATAAAATGATAAAATGTTAAGATGATTAAATAAACGACTCTTGTGTTCATGTTGCACTCGTTTGTCTGATCTTCTCTGTGACATCACTGTGACATCACGTCTCATATTTGTAGGTCCCTCTGAGCGTCAGCAGCAGGTTGCTCCAACACAACCTCGGTGGACTCACTGTGTCCAGACTGCTGGACATTGCTCCTGTTTTATTCTCACTGTGAACGTCTCCTGTTGGTTGAAGTGCGTTGTGTTTTTCTCAGGGGCTCGGCTCACAGATCACAGATCAACCCAGGGGCCTCACTGATGAGACATATGGCCGACGCCCGGGGCTGCGCTCTGTGTCTCTGTACATCCATCTGCCTGGTTCTGGTAACAGCTCTGACATCACGTCCTCAATAAGCAGCACATCCTGACATTAAAGTCCCTGTTAACCCCCGTTAGAGCTGAGGGACGTCCAACCTAAATGTCCTTATTGTCGACCAACACACAGCTACACAATAATAAACATAAGAAAACTCAACAAATCACAGATTATACAGTAGTACCTGATCCAGCAGCATGTCCCGAGTTGAGCGGCTCCTCGCTGATGCTGTGGAGCTGACACACTCCAGAGTCTTCTGCCCCCATGTGCATGGGTTTGGTGAGCAGGAACTTCCTGTCGAGTCAAACACACACATCACAACATGTCAGACGATGAGTGAGTTCAGGGAGGAGTCCGGTTCAGGTGCATCATCACGTACTTGTTGGTGTCGCTCTCCACCAGCAGCCAGCGGTCCTCGGCCACCAGGAACACAGACTTCAGGTTGATGGGCAGGGAGATGGAGTGAACCCGGCCCTCCAGCACGTCCAGCACCTCCAGCTGGTGACTGTGAACACAAACACAAACAAACAGCGCAGAGACTGAGATTCAGCTGTTCATCAGTGTCGTGGTGGTGGATGATCTACATCAGAGCGGAGCCTCACCCGTTCTCCTTGTAGAACAGGAGCCAGTTCTTGTGAGAGAACTCGCGGCACATTTTATAACCTCCCTGGGAAAACAAAAAAGAAATCAAACAGTCAGTGAACACATCACATGAAGAACCAGTCTGCAAAGAGATGCAATCTGGACAAGTATGTTCAACTTGTGCAGCTCTGTTTGTCCTTGATGCTTTGTCTACACATTTTATTCCTGGGTTTGTGTGTCTGGGTGGAGATGAGATATTCTATGACTGAACTTTGGATGAAGTTAATCGATGAATGAAGAAATAAAGTCATCAGTGGAGATGCCGCCTGCAGCCTCTCACCTGCTGCTCTTTGCTGCTCCACCAGCTGGACGATCTGCTGCTGCTGGGCTGGTCAGAGTCTGGAGACAACATGAGCCTCCGCACGGCGCCGGTCACCAGGTCCAGATGGAGCACAGTGTTACTCTGGGAAAGACAGACAGAGAACTTTCTGAATGAAGACTGAACAGCAGGTCAGCACAGTGTGTGTGTGTGTGTTGTTGTTGTTCCTGTGGATGGAGAGAGGAAATGAAAGAAGTTGATCATTTACTTCATCACAGCAATTTGGCTTTTGAACGCCCCCTCCTCTGCTGCTGCAGAAACACTGCCCCCATTCATTCCTCCATCAGTTTTAGACCATGGGTTCTGTTACCACTCTGCTCTCAGGTTCATTACTGCTGCAGTTCATAACCCTCCTCTGTGCCTCCTGTGTGAAAAGGCTGGATGCTCCTCTCTCTCTCTCTATGTTCAGATACTGTGAGTGGACATGTTTCACTTAGAAACATAACCTCGATGATGTCTCTTTATGTCTTGACTGACTTCACCAACAGAGGGCGCTCTTCTCCACACAAACCCTCAGCATCAAACAGCTGATGTTAACTCCAACTAATGTGAGCACTTTACTGTACTTGACTCTATTCAATTTAGACAGACTTATTGTCTGAATGTGCTTCTGTGTGTTTGTGTGCTTCTCTTTATTCATATCAGATGAGCAGCAGGATATCTCAGAGCGTGTGTGTATGTGTGCGTGTGTGTGTGTGTGTTGGCTAAACTGTGCAAAAGGCTTTCGTTTGTGACGCACTAGGCTTCATCTTCAATTGAGTTTTATGAGAAGGAGCCACAGGGGAGCTGGCCCCGGCCCTGGCTGCCCTGCTTCACGCTAATGGTTTCCTCATGGCCTTCCATTCCTGACACTGACACACACACACACACACACACACACACGACTGTACAGAGGACACAGAGAGAAAACCCCATTTCCTGATTCTAAACATGTACAGGGCTCCAGAGGGTGGTGATGGTGGTCGCGGGGGGGGGGACATGTGCGAGCACACGTGGATGTGCATGTGTCCTCTGACAGGCCGCGGTGCTTCACTCAGGTTGCGTGTGTTTATTTTTGCATGCCCCTGAACGCAGCTTTATTATGTTTGGAGGGATGCTTTCACAAGTATGTAAACACCTATAGGAACATGCTTTTTCCTCAGTGTGTGTGTGTGTGTGTGTGTGTGTGATGGTTTCCCTGACTTCCCCGGATGGCCAGTTTGACCTGTGAATGAACTTCATGTTGTCTGGAGCTCTTCATTTTTCGACAGACGTAACTTGATCCATCACGGCGGTGTATTTTTAGACCGTCCTCCTCTTGCCTAATAAGCACCAGCTGTAACGCAAAGAGCTGCTAACGCGCATTGTTCTCGTCTGACGCTCGGCTGTCGCAGGCCGGGGTCTTACAGGGTGAGACAGAGAGAGAGAGAGAGAGAAATAACCTAACCACCGACCACTTAAAGAAACTCCAACTGACGGAGCAGAGATATTTTAAATCTGTGAGGAATTTGTGGTCGAGCTCAAAATAAAACTGAAGAAACACCAGAGTTGTGGAAGTGTCACGTTACACGTCACACTGGAAACAAGACTATGATGCCTCTGTGACAGTCAGTGTGTGTGTGTGTGTGTGTAGGTGTGTTTTATTACATAACTCTGACACTATTTACAACTTCCCCCCCGCTCCGCGCAGCTCGTCCATGGTGTTCCACATAACTCAGCATTAACACTGACGTTTACAGTAGTGATGTGTTCTCCTCCCTCCATCAGTCCCACCTCATGAGGCCAGGAAGCTGCAGCCTGTCTCTTTATTTCATCTGCCTGTTCACAGCATCTGTCTGTGCAGGTAGACTGAGAGGAAGCCCTGGCTCAGACACACAAACACAACGTTACGACGTTATAACCAGAATCAGAACCTCGTGGTCGTCTCCTCGGCCAGAGCGGCCGAGTGCTGGAGACACAGTGACAGCCTCCTGAGGTCGAGAGCTGAGAAGGTCACATAAGTATATGATGTAACAGTGAAGCTGACATCTGACCTCTATGAAATTAAATTTCATCACATAATTTTTTCTTATTTTATCCATAATCGAGTTTAACTGTTTCATAATTAGCTTTTTTTAGGTATTTTATGCTTTTATTTTGATAGGACAGTGAAGAGAGACAGCAGAGCAGGGAGAGACACTGTGGGGAATATCGTCTCAGCCGTCTCAACCGTCTCAACCACCCCACCAAACACATTTTTTTGTGAGTTTGAGAGTGACCTTGCATTTGACCTTTGACCTCTGACCATCAAACTCTAACCGGGTCATCCGTGAGTCCACGTGAACATTTGTGCCAAATGTGAAAAAGATGTTACAGAGATGTCACGTTTACAAGACTGAGCCAGTCTGGCAGGTGAGAACATGAAGCATCCACCTGTGGCTGCTGTCGCTGTGGAGACAGTGTGGAGTGCATATTAAAACAGACAATTATGGGTGTTCTGGTTAGAGAGCACACCCCAGATGGGCTCTGGCCCTTATGCAGGAGATCACCGGTTCAAAAAGGTCTGAAAAGACGACTGTGTCAGAAAGAGACGAGCAGAGATCTGGAGTTTGTTCCAGGTGCAGGAGAACAAGCAGGAAAAAGCTGCTCCACCGTGTTCAGACTGAACTCTGACCATTCAGCTGTTTACTGGAGCCAATGGACAGAGCTTATATATTATTATATACTGTAAGCTTATATATAACTGCAGAGTAGAGGAGGCACTGCCCCAATAAATAAAGACAAAGTAAGAGAGGCAGGTTTCAAACCCACAGCCATTAAAACACTCTTTAAATGCACTTTTCTCTCAGTGGTGTAAACGTTTCCACATAAACTCTGATTAGACTTTTTATTTCTCCTGATTAGGAAACGTAACCACAAAGACTCACAAAGCATCCTGACTCAGTCAGTCAGCGGCCATGTTTCCTCACACACACACACAACATATGTGCATGGTGCATGAACCTCCATAGAAACTTTTAATATCATCAACTTCCTGTTCACTGACTCTGCTGCTGCAAACGTTTCCCATGGGAGTAAAAAAAAAAAAAAAAACTCGGCGAGGCTAATGTAATCTAATGAGTGTGATCGTTTAGTCGCACAGGCCTGTCTTTGTGTGTGTGTGTGTGTGTGTGTGTGTGTGCTGACCTGCTCCTCGTGCAGCACCACCTGTCCGTCCAGTGGACTTCCCAGAGGGGCGACGGTGACAAACGGCTGCCAGACGCCGCTGATGGTCCTGGGGAAGACGTCGTACAGCTCCATGGTCTGGATGTCTCCCCGCGCTCCTTCATGGAGAACAGGCACACCGGGTTACAGGTGGCCACGTACAGCACATCTGCAACACACACACACACACACACAACACTGGATTATCATTGTGCAATGTGTGGTAACAACTTCACATGAGAGCGACGGTTTAATGAATCTAGATTCATCTTTTGCCTGGAGAGCAGATTTTACTCGTTTGTTGTTGAGGATGCAGTGATGCTCAGCGTCTCTGTTGACTCATCTTAAAGCCTCTCAGTCGGACACACTGGCCTTCACCTCTGTTCTGGCTCCACGCAGCATTTTACTTTTATGGAAATCTCCTGAGGCTCCATCTGTTTCTCTGAGGCCGAAGGAAGTTGTGTGTTTTCTAATTTTAGAAAAGATCGAATCCTACGTCTCCTCCAGGTTAAATAAATCTAGAGTTTATATATTTATTTTCTACCTCATGTATTTGTGTTCACATGTTCCAGATAACTAAAAAGCCCCAGCAGACAGACATATCTTCACTCCGGTATCTCAAATAAAAAGGTTATTTAACTCTGTCTTTTTCCTAAATTCAAAGGCCATCCTGTTTTCAAACTTCAGTGGACATGTGTTTATCTTGTGTGTGTGTGTGTGTGTGTGTGTGTGTGTGTGTGTACCATCTTTGGTGGTGACATCACAGATGATGTTGACTTCATTCATGGGGAGCTGCCAGTGGGCTTTCTCCTCACTGAAGCTCAGCGCTCTGCTCTCCTGCCTGTTGCAGGGGTAACCCTGAACACGCAGAAACACGGGGCCCTGGAGACACAATACACACTGTTACAGCAACACACACACACACTGACAGGCCCTGTAACTATGACTGTGACATAGCAGCTGGATTCATATCACAAGGCCGCTTGTTTGTTTTCATTTTGTTCTCCAGCTACAGAAGACGACAGCATGTGAAACTGAACTCCTAAAATGGTTTTATGGTGATTCTCAAAAAAAATAATCTCAAGTATCAAACATGCAGCAGCTTTAAGCTGCAG
The DNA here is from genome assembly GCA_021432705.1 of Caranx ignobilis. Classification (NCBI taxonomy): domain Eukaryota; kingdom Metazoa; phylum Chordata; class Actinopteri; order Carangiformes; family Carangidae; genus Caranx; species Caranx ignobilis. The sequence continues at coordinate 1,767,949 of MU269983.1, read as the reverse complement.
AGGGAGGTGGAGGAGACTGGCTGCTGCTCCTCCATACACAAAAACAATAACATGATCTCAGCTCCATTCGGTATAAAGGCAGACGTGTGTCTTAAAGCTCCATACGGTATAAAGGTAGACGTCCATGTGTAGTGTGATTATAAAGCAGCTCTAGGTTCTATATTAATACTGTGAAAGTATCAAAGCTCAGTCCACAGAGAAATGCACACAGCCGGTATTCAGACACTGAGCCTTAAAACAGCCGTCAGGACTTCCTGTCACTTTGTGATGTCATAACAAAGCAGTCACCCAAAGCCCTGCCCACCACCTGGACCCACCATCCAACATTTGCAGGATTTGGTTTCTCTGAGTGTTTTATTCTGAAATCTGAAATCTTTTCTACAATGGTAGAATCACTCAGAAAACTACACTGACTTGGTTTTTAGATTTCCTCATGGGTCAACCCTTCAAAATAAAACAAAAATATGGAGCTTTGGCTCTACATAGATATCACTGGATATGTGTGGCAATGGTGTTTGTGTGTATCTGCTGTTCTTGTGTGTGTGTGTGTTTACCTTGATGTCTATGGGGTGTGTCTCAGTGGGGCAGAGCAGTTTGCGGCGAGCGTTACCACCTTGGTTTATCGTCCAGTATCCGGTCATCTTCACTTCTGGCAGGGGCAACCTAAAGATGGAGGGACAACCACCTGGTAAGTCCTCTCGACGTCATACACACACACTGCTGACAGATCTGAATCTACAGTGTTACTAGGTGTGTGTGTGTGTATGTGAGTGTTTGCACATCCTGCTGCTTGTTGAATTTCCAGTTTGGAAAATGATGAGCTAAATTTTCACCATCCTGCAGCCTCCAACGAAACTAACATGAGCTCATGTTGTTAGAGGTTCAACAGTGACATGAAGTGTGTGTGTGTGTGTGTGTGTCCAGATGTTTACTGCTCTTCCCATGAATCATTGCTGGATCGTGGCCACGGCCTGATTGGCTGCAGGTGGAGGGTGAAAGATGCAACGGGAACCACAAAACAGAGAAATTCCAGGAGGATAAAAAGGATCATCGTCCTCTAACCATAAATATTTCTATGAATGGAAAAGCAGCGAGACACATAAGAGAAGCTGTGTCTGGTTTCCCATGTCCAAAATTGGAAATCGAGAGGCAAAATATTTGCTTTTATGTACACAAGATGTTGTGGGCAACGCGGCGAGTCCAGTATAAACTGTTCAAGATGGGCTTTAAATCACAGAAACATACAAAGACCCAGCGAGGAGATCATCTATACAAACCGGTTATGCAATAATAATCCAAAGGAAAATACTTGTTTCTGCCTGCCTCGGTTCTCAAGGGTTCACTTGATAAATCTGAATTTCTGAATGAGGTAAGTTAAAAATAAAACCACAGGAGACAGAAGAAACAAATATTTTCCTTTATTTAAAAAGCCAAAGCTGTACATGATGAGACAATGTGGCCGCCGTGGGTTTTTGGGATCTTATCTCCCCCCGCCCCTTTCTAATGGGAAAAGTGAGGTAATGTGAGTGATGTCACAGCAGCCGTTCATTCATTCATTAATTCAGGAGCAGTGAGGAGACTTCATGGAAGCCCCAGGAGACGTCACCTGACTTCAAGCATGCCAGGACTTCAGTTACTCTCTAAATAATCAGTACATGAAAGTGTCAGAGCTTCAGCTCCTAACAAGAGGTAACAGTTCCACCGAGAACCACTTCCTGGCTCTGGGGAGGCAAACAGTTCCCATGGTAACAACAAGAACTGTTTGCAACAGAGAAGAAACAATTATGTGATTTGTTAAGTTTAATTTCTAAAAATACAGGCTGTGATTTTTCCTTAAATGTGATTTTATAAATAGAATAAAATAACACTTCTGTTCGTTCAACATAAAATACCTTAAACTTGTGTTTATGAAGATTATTCTGAAAATCTCAGCTTCTGGGAGAATTAACATACCTGGGCCCAGCTCCACAAAACACCTTAACTTAAGGCTGTTGCTCAGGATCTCTTCAGTATATTACTACAATGATGTGAATGTATCTGTTGTTTCCATGGAGACCACTTGCCTTAGCTTGTGATGCCTGGGTCTGGTTGCAGAAAACATCTTAGGTTTTTCTACTTAAGGTTTAATTTCTCCTTAGCTGAGGGAGTTAACACAGTGTTTGTTTTTCCCTAAAGTCTTTTATGCAACAGTTTAAGTGATTTCTTAAGGGTAGGACCAAATGAAAGGAGGAGAAAATACCCTTAACTCAGACTTTAAGGGAAAATCTTCAGAGCTGCAGCTGTCCTCTGATAAAAAAAAATAATGATTGCTGCTGTAAAAAAAATCAACTTATAGAGCTTTAACACAATTAGTGAGAATCACTGATTGATTTCCAATGATTCTCCTCTGTGTTCAGTCTCTGTGGACAGGACTTGTCCTCCCCGGAGGGACAATTATAGGGACAACATCTGTCCACCTCTGTCCATAGTTAATACTGCATGGACTCTCATCCATTATATATTAAGGTGAGCTGTCAAGTAATGCCCATTTAATCTGTATCTGTTACTCCTACCTGTGTGTGTGTGTGTGTGTGTGTGTGTGTGTGTGTGATCCTAGCATCTCCTGCAGCCTTACTCCTTGGCCAGTTTGACAGAGCTGGGTTTGGCTCCGATGGGAATCCCGTGTTTGTGCAGCGCCTCGATCAGAACCTCCCTCGTGTCTTTGTTGTACGAGTCGAAGTCGAAGACGTTTCGCACGACGTTCGCCAAACCCTCGTCAGGGAATTTCTGTCAGGGAGGGGGAGCAAAAGAGAGGAGATGATTTTCTTTCTATCCTCTTACTGATCAGCTTTTCAAAATAAAACAAATCTTGTGAATTGTGTGAATGTGAATGAAGCGTTTCTTATAAATTATTGATTGATCTATTGAAATTAGATTTTCATTGCATGTTTGTTGCTTTGTTCCTCTTCTCCAGGTCCAAAACACCTGGATGGACTAAATGTTGAACATATGATAACTGTTTTACTTTTTTGTGCTACTAACTGCCATATGTTCATCTTGATTATTAATGTGTGTTTCAAGGTTTAAGGTTCATTCACTGTCGTTCTAAACATGCTTTCAGAGGTCAAGAACGAAACGTGTTACTCAGGTTGCAGCAGCACAAATAAAATGACAGGAACAATGTGAATAAAAAGAAAAAACACGGCCTTGGAAAACGTTTTGACCTCTGACAGTTTTACTGTCTGTATGAAGAGATACGTTCATAAAGACTTGAATGACAAAAACATGTTTTGCAGTAGTTGAGCAGCTCAGAGACTGAGAAAGAACCACTGGTCTAAATAAAAGATAATGACACTCATCATTATGTGTAATTACACACACACACACACACACACACACACACACACACAGCATATGTGGCCCTGAGGCTGTTTAAAAAAATGAAAATCCATGTGGTCAGGAGGAAAAAAGTTGTGTGATGAAGAAAGATGTAAACAGGAGAACTGATCTGATCTGATATCAGCTTCTGGTGGTGACTGACTGATATCAATACTCACCGTTAGAGCAGATTTCACAGCAAAATAACTGATCTGAGTTCAGTCAGTGAGAGTCATTGACGGTACATTTCTAAAAGGACACAGTGCTCCTGATGATCTAACTGCCCTGGATCCTGAAGCATCATCAGCCCCATCATCTCACTCTCAGACCTAAATATTCCAACAAACGACCCCACAGCCGTTCAGTCGACACTGTAACCTGATGCATAAAAATAAAACTCAGTCCCCTCCCTCCTCACTCCAGCTGTTATTGATCAGGACTCCCGGATACCACAGAGGTGAGGTGGTCATTAATGCTCCTGCCCCCGATGACGACGACGACGGAGCAATCACATACTTCGACTACATGTTTTCCCTGCGTTGGTCTCACTTGTCCACGTGTGTCAATAATAGAGCTGGTGGTGATTAATGGCCTGAGTGGGTGGCCAGTGGGGAAATCAAACAAAAGGGCTCGTCCCTGAGCGCAGGGTTATTGATCGACGATTGTGCAAGCTCCAGTCAGGATTTCACTGTTACTCTGTCCTGCTGCTTGCTTCTTCTTCATCTGTGAGCATCTCTAAAGAAACATAGCAAACCCTGATTTTTAATGTAAAATAAAATAATCTTCATGTTATAGTTCTTGTCCCGTTTAACCAGGACCAAGACAAGACGTGTGTGTGTGTGTCTCCTCTGTCACAGTGTGTTGTGAGGACACATTCTCTGCATTATTAAAGCATCAGTCAGAGCAGGAATGAGGTCACATCACATAGTCTTTATAAATTATTGATAAAAAATCGTCTGAGAGGAAAAAAAAGGAAAGAAAAAAGCTAAAGAGAGTGTTTCCCTGTCGGAGAAGTAGCATCAGATGAGCTCCTCTCACCTGCAGGTGTTTGACGATGTTGACCACCTCTCGGGTGGAGTAGGGGTAGGTGATGGTGCCCTGGTCGGCCATGGAGCGCAGCTCTCCGAAGGCGGCCACCAGTTTCTGCAGGGTGGCGTCGGGAACGTCGGGGCCGTACTGTTTGAGCATCGCCAGCTCGGCCTGAGGCTTCGGATTGTCCACGGCGTGGCAGCTGAAGATGTCTCCTGTTCAGAGGACAATAAAGCAAAGTGACACTGTCCTACAGGTGTTGTTGATGGAGCACCAGCTGCAGAGACTTAGACTCAGATGTACAACACCACCTACAGACAACAACAACAACAACAACAACAACATCAACACCTGCAGCAGTTTGAAGCTGCAGATGTGCAGCATCTTCAGTTCAACACAATCCAGCTCAAATTCCAGGACCAAGTGTGTTTGTGCATTAAAACCTTAAGAGGAATGTCTGCTTCATGAGCTGTGGCTCCAAGAACAAGCAGCTGTGAGGTCAGGGGACAAACAGGAAGTGTTTAAGGACAAACTATCACATGGTTCATACTTCAGGGAAGATCTGTCTCATTGGTCTTAACCTGTTGCAGGACAGAGGTTTTCAAAGAAGGTCTGGGTGTAAAAGTGCATTAATAAAAGTTTTTGACTGGATTATTGTCTCTGGGTTTGGAAAAGAGGACCCCAGTGAGGATCATCTTTACAGGACGTCAGCGTGACCGACAGTAACCCCCCCACACACACACACACATTACGTCTGCAGGACGGATCAGCACCAGTTTGTTTAGACTTGTGTTTGGGAGCAATAAAAAAAGGCTCCAGGAGTTGATGCAGGATGAGTGTGTTTACCAGGCATGAAGACACACGTCTCTGGTTACATCCATGAAATAACACACTGAACAACTCACACTCACTACTAAACCTGATTTATCACAACGGCTGAGTCACAAATAAATGAAGGTGTTTGTTACATGGCCAGGTGTGTGTGTGTGTGTGTGTGTACCTAGAGCTCCAAAAAAGTCATTGCCCAGGAAGGGAAACCCAGGTCTGTTGGCCAGGACGAGCATCCTGAAGTCTGGGTGCATGACGATGGCGTTGGGTCGACCTCTGGCTTCACGTGGATCTTTGGAGGAGAGAAGATCAGAGTTGACACATGACCCACCCACCCACACACACACACACACACACTTCCTGTTTCTGCCTGTATCGCTGTCTCTTGAATCCTTAATGTTTTGATTTGATTTGTGACACCGCAGCTCTGATTGCATCAGGAGCTTCTCATAGTTTGTGTTTATGTCTCGTGGTTGTGTTTGCATTCTTTCAGAGAGGAAGAGTCTCTCAGGAGCAGAGATGTCGCCAGCTGCTGCTGATGGTGAGATTACGTGGGACAATGTGGAAAAACTACAAGTGTGCGGTCCAGCAGGGTCCAGAGTCTACTGGTCCCGGTCCATAAAGGCTTTTATCCTTAAGCCTCCTTTAGTGTCCTGCAGCTCATGTTCCTTCTAGGACATCCAATCCTCAGCTCGTCCATTAAACGGCCCTGCTTCTGTCTGCCCGCTGGATCTGGGACGTGTCTGCTGTCAAGGTGTTAAACCCTTAGTCTCTGTGTGTGTGTGTGTGTGTGTGTGTGTGTGTGTGTGTGTACCTGAGATGATTCTGCGTCCATCAGCCAGGATCATCTCTCCGCTCTCCACCAGGGTTTTGAGGATGCAGGTGACGTTAGTGGGAGCTTTGTCGGCCTCGTCGATCACCAGGATGTGACCCATTTTCACGGCCTTCACCTACACACACACACACACACAGATGTCATTAGTTTACAGAGATAGAAGTGACTTTGCTGGTGGCTCTTGGTCACCTCAGATGCAGGACGTGGACATGACGCAGACTGAAGCTCTGACCGTCACACTTGTCGTCACTCAGTGAGTTCACTGTTATTAGAACTGATACAAAGAGTCAACTCAACTATGTAAATAAGTTCCACTTCTATTGAACTACAACTTCCCTTTAAGGCCCTAAACACAGGGGTTTGTTTACCTGGACCAACATGAATATATGTGAGTTAACTCTTTGCTTGGACACTGAAGCACCAGGTGTGGCCTCTTCACTGACACTTATATTTATTTCTTTGGGGCTTAACTTTTAAGTTTGATGGTGGATGAGAAGTGAAACGGCAACACTGTCACTGAACGCAGCACCTCTGGATTAAACATGGACTCACCACAAAACATCATGGTGCTTTTTCATGGTTGACAACGAATAATAATCATCAGTGAGCTACAGCTCTCACTGGATGTTTTTTGCCACTATATTAAGTGTCTTTTTAATGATTCATCCAAGACAGACCACAATATAAGGAAAAGAAATGTGGGCAGAAACTGTGTCAGTGTTGTTTTTCTTCTGAAGTCACGTTTGATCACGTGAGTTTCTGTGAGATCTCGTGTCAGTGTGTGCAGCCGGAGCTTTGTTGTTCTCCCACATCTTTAAAACCAGCTCAGATTTGAACATGGTCTGCTCTGTAGTCAGTCTCAGCATCATCATCATCATCTTTATCCTCCTCACTGACACTTTGAGGCTTTCCATCAACATGTGAACTCTCTCACTTGAACAGAACAGAGTGAAAACCCGATGCCTCATTCTACTACATATTAAGTGTGTGTGTGTGTGTGTTTCAAACTGACCAGAGGTGAGTCCTCGTATGTGATGATGCCATCTCGGACTGAGGGCTGCAGGGTCAGAGTCTGGACAGTCGTGTCCCTGTGGGGGGGGGGGGGAGGGGGGGCAGACAGTGACTCTGTATCTGAGCTCAACACATCAGCAAATAAAACATCACATCAAAGTGTCTCCTAAATAACTTCTGACTCCCTGTAGTGTCCAGAATTACCGCTCCGTCTTTCTCTGAACACACCATCGCCGCCCTCCTCCATTTTCTCACAGTGTGACCCAGGAGCTGTCCTACTTCCCCCCCTCCACCCATCCCACCCACCCCCTCCCTCCTGCCTGGCTGCGTCTCTCGTGCTCTTTTCTGAGCCACATCTCTGTAGGCTTTCAGTCACGGGCTCCCAAAAGCCACATGCACAGATCCTGCTGCCTCTGCCCTGCTCTAATATTAGCTAACCAGGCCACATCCACACTCAGCTAGCTCCACTTCGACTTTCACAGGACTTTGACAAACTGCACACACACACACACACCCACAGAAATAGTTTGTGTCTGTGTTGTTGGATTCAGTCTCACAGCTCAGAGCGACGAGACAGAACTTCATCTTTTTTTTTTTGCTTCAGCACTTCCAGCTTTGTAGGTGTGATGATTTCTATCGACCTCCTGTTTGCTGCTGATCTCCCATCAGAGTCATTGACACGCAAAAACATCGTCTTCTAATTAGAGGCCTGGATCGATCGATAGAAAGGCCCGTCTCCTGCCTCCGATTGATCCGAGCCACGTTCACACGGCTCTGTGGACGAGCAGCTCTGACCTAATTTTCACCGAGGTGCGATCATGTGAGTATTTATAGAAGCAGTGAACCCGACTTAAGAAGGACTTCTTCAAAAATGCTTCGTTCTTCTTCTTCTTCAGTGTGGGTGGGTGAAGTCCTTGTTCTGGTGAAGGACGGCCTAATTCACTGAGGACTAAAATAGGTTTTCATACCCTTAGATGGGAAGGATGAGGCTGGCAGAGGGTTAAGAGAAAACACCAGCCCCATAAGGATCCCTTAAATAGAGACGCTTTGTTTCTGTTTGTTGAACAACTACAAGAAACATGTGTGTTTATTTCTCTTTAAAAAAAAAACATCATCATTTTCCAGCCACAGAAGATACAAGGGTAGAAACGGACAGCAGCTCAGAGGCCTCTGGTGTCCAACAGAGAAAACATAAAGAAGGACTGAACATGGGACTTTAAATGGTCTCATATAGGAAAAAGGTACTTTCTGTGACTTTGTGATGTCACAACAGAGCAGCCACCAAGCCCCACCCACCACCTGGACCCACCATCCAACAACACTTGCAGGATTTGGTTTCTCTGAGTGTTTTGTTCTGAAATCTGCTCTGTTTTTTATTGGATCACTCAGAAAACAGTCAGCCAATCAGAAGAGAGGCTCAGAGCCTCCTCTCTCCTGATTGGCTGACACCACTTGGGAGATGGAAAACTACACTGAGATGGTTTTTGATTCTTAAAACCACAAACTTATCTTGTTATGATCAACACGTTAAATAAAACAGAGAAGAAGAAGAAAATAGGTTGAACGCGTGAACGTAATTGAACAACCCCTGATTGATTATTGATGATAATGTTTTGATGTTTTCTGCAGCTGTGTGAGACACAAACACAGTATAGCATGAGCCGCCTCTGTGTGACGCTGGATTTAGAAGAAAAGATTCAGAGAAAGTTGGTTGATGAAGAAGTGGAAAACGTCAGTCAGAAGATTTTGTGTTTCTCAGAGGTAGGTTCATAAAACTTTATACTCTCGTCTGGAGAGGATCAAGAGGCTGAAGCAGGATTACAGACGTGAACGAAGCCCCCACTGACTGACATTTCCTCCTAATCTGCCTCATTTCTACAGCTTTAAGTCAAAGAGGGAAAAGTTCAGCAGTGGTTTCCAGGCTAAATGTGACTGAAGTGATTATCACGGTGCTGCTCACCTGTGGAGCTGCAGGTATTCTCTGGGCCTGTTGAGCAGGTGCAGGAACCGGTCCACTATCTTGTTCTTACCGACGCCCTGTGGAAGGAAACAGGGAAATGTTACTGTAGTTTTTGCAGTTTGCTTTTTTTTTAAATTTCAGTTTAGTTTTAGTTAGTTCAACAAGTTTTACTTTAGTTTCTGTCAGTCGCATCCAACCCAACAAATGTTCCTATCAGTCCTCATCACGACACACGCACGATAACTTCTTTTTCTCCCACCGATACTGATAACGTTTTTAATGGTTGATGTACACACCTGAGGTTAAGATGCAGTGAGTAAAGATGAATTTAACATTTGCAGCTCTGCCTCTGACTTAACAGTGACATCACTGCTGTTGGTTTGTAATCACAACAAACACAAGAACGGTTTGACTCTTCAAAAATGAACATTTATTATTGTTTCACATCAGCTCAGGGGGCAAACAGAGCGAAAAAGAGCAAAATCAAGGCCATGTTGGGTCATTAATAGAAGTGGCAAAAAATGTCATTATCGGACTTATCTTGTGTATTTTGGCTGATAATTATTGGCCGATACTTATCGTGTACCCCTCAGTCCCATAATGAGCTGTTTCCACGAAAACTAACATGATTTTATCTGCAATTCAGTTCAGTTTGAGTTAGTTTTACACTGTTATTTCGAAAATGGTTGTTTTTATTTTAAACTAATAACCCAGGTTGTGAGCAGGGCTGTCCTCTGTTCTGACTGACACTGCCTTTACACACACTCACAGTCTTTATATATAACTGTTGTTTCTGTAATGTCTTTATATACTGTGTTGGTTATTGAATCAAGAGTTGATGACATCAGATCATTCATTTGCGACAACCTGCCCACAGACTACGGATGAAAATGAGCTGTTGGTCGAACTCCAGCACATTTACATTGATGTGGAAACTGAAACGTTGTCAGTTCACTAAATTATTTTTTCACTGCTCATTTTAGTGATAACCCTGGTTGTGACCGGGGGCTGACTTCCTGCAGAGACGCCCAGTGAGCCGCTCTGACAGCGTCTAATGTCTCGTCGAACTTGGACGTCCACTCTCAGATTTGCAAATATCTTCTCACACACACACACACACACACACACACACACAGTCACAGACACACACAGACATGGTCATCCACCTCTGGGCTGCCAGTACACCATGTCCACTTCCACTCCCTCCCTCATCCTCCTCTCTTCTGCCCATTAGGAGCAGACTTTTGGGTGGGGTGGGGTGGGGGGGGGGGACTGTGTCTCCAGGGGGAAGTGCTACATGCTCCCTTGTCCCCACAGTGATGTGATGGGAGGAGGGGGTGGGAGGGAGGTGGAGGGCATCAGGGTGCAGGGAGCCTGTTTCATAACAGGTCCCAGTGGGCTGCTGCAGAGGCAGGGCTGACATGTGTGGCCTACTTCATATGAACACACAGCTGGATCTCCGAGGACCCGCCCTGACATGTCACTCACCTGGTTGCCCACCAAGAGGAGGTGCTCTCCCAGCAGGAAGTCTTTCAACATGTCCTCCATCACCATCATGTGCTGCAGAGACATTTAAAACAAAAACACTCAACAAGTTGTAACCTGACGCACGTTTTCACACAGAGAACAGCACATCACAAAGATAAGTATCACTGAGGATGAAATTCAGCTCCCAACGCTTTCCACAACTGTGCTTCTACTCCAAAGACAGAAAAGCAGGTCATTCCCAAAAAGTAGGGCATCCTCCTCCTCCTCCTCCTCCTCGCTCTCATCCTATCTCACCCTCACCCGCTCTTTTTTTCAGTCTCCATAGAAGAATAAGAAGAAAAAAAAAGAAGGGCAGAATGAGGACAGGGAGAAAGAGTGGGAAAGATATAAATCTGGGTCACATGGCGTCATCGGTGTTGCTGGAGGATGTCAGGGGTGTCACTTCCTCAGACGGTTCCTCCCCGGGCTGCAGCAGCCAATGAGAAGCGCACATGAGGCGCCAAAGTCAAAGAAAACAACAGGTGGTGTTAGAAATGTTTCTCCCTGTGCAACAAACATGATACGGAAACTAACATGTGCCAGAGGTTAGTTGTTTCCCTCTGGGGGCACGACTGTCTCAGACTGTGGTCGCCATCTTGACAGTGACTGACTCCGCCTTCTAACTGAGGAAAGAAGTGGGACAATATATGGAGACTATGATTCGTAGCCAACACCTGTTGCTCTCTATGGTCACGCCTTCAGTTATACAAAACTTTAAACCTCAAACACGTGACAAATATTAATATTCAGTCTCTTAGAGAGAAGCAGTCACACCAAGCCCCGCCCCTCACCTGGACCCACCATCCAAATCGGCTCAGTTTTTTATTGGACCACTTAGAAAACAGTCAGCCAATCAGATTCAGAGTTCTATTTTGGTCACTGAAAACTAATCACAACCATTCACTGAGGTGAAGCTGTTTCCTGCTGGACACACTAAGTCACAGATACAGTGCAGCATTAATGTTACATTGCTTTCTCATCCAGGTCAGTTCCAGTGACTGGGGCAGATTTTACTCTGAGGTCACGCCTCATATTTACATCTGTTCAACTTCGCTGTATCTGAAGAAGGAACCAGGCCTCAGGAAAAACACCAGCTAATACCAGAACTAAAAGCAAAATCCTTCTAAATGAAATGAAGTCACAGACTGCAAGAAGGACAGAGTGGTATTAATAATAACAAGAAAGAAAAAAAGAGTGGGGGGGGGCGTCAGGGATCAGAGACGGCTTTGCATTGGTGTGTGAACTCACTTGACTGAACCCTGTAGTGACGAACACACAGACTGGTCTTTCTCAGTTCGGGAGTTAAAACAACAACAACAACAACAACAACACTGGATTATTCTTTATTGTTTCTAATCCGGCTTTTTGGCCTTCATGAGAATGAAATGTGGGTCATGCCCTGGAAATAGACGTCTCTCTCTGCCTCTCTCTGGACGACCACACAGAGGGCTCAGTAAAAAAGAAAAAAGGTTGTTCACTTGGTTTTGGTCTGACATGTCTCCCTCCCTGGCGTCTGTGCGGCCGTGAGTTTGCTGTGTAATTACCTGAGGGTTGTCGTAAAACAGCACGTCGGGAACCTTCATTTTCTCACTGGGGTTGTAGATGGGAGCGGACACGTTACCGATGGTCAACACACCGTCCTTTATCGTACCTGCAGAGACACAGCAGAGACACTGAGAGTGTTTTTGTACTGTCTTGAATCGAGGACATGTCTCCTCCTCCTCCGTCCTTGCTGCTACAGAGATGGGGGGAGGAACAGTTCATTATATGTGACCCGTCAGACCTCTGAACCTTTGTAACACATCATCATCATCATGTTTAAATCCTCCGGCTCTCCCCAGGGACACGTGTCCTCTCTCTCCTCCCTGTACATTTTGTACACAAACATACTGAAGTTTGCCCTCGTGGCTCTGGATCATATTTGTTTATGTCACTAAAAATAGCATTTTATATAATAATAATAATGATAATAATATAAACTTTATTTATATAGCACCTTTTTATCAAAGTTATAAAGTGCTGTACAGATCAAATAAATGAAGACATTTAAAACAAGGAGGAAACAAAGTAAAATCCTGTGGCTGTTGAGAGAGAGATGTGTATATTTGTTAAAGAGCCAGTGAACCACAGGTCACCAGCCATATCTGTCAAAGGCCAGACACCCAGGGGGCCGGACATTCACATAAAATGAAATGAAATTCACATATTAACATTTTAATTTTCGTACAGAACTGAAGACATTTTTAGCCTTTGTCAGTCGGGCTCAGTCAGCCACCAGGAGCGATGGGTGTGGTGTCCATCACTGCCTTCAACACGACGTTATGGACAAAACAATAAGAATAATCAGCTTCATCAGAGGAAGTTCAAGTGCTGCATCCAGTAGGAGGCAACGACAACATCCTCTTTACTGGTGAAATGATGTTCACTAAAGACTCACTGTTCAGGTTCAGTCAGAAACCAGGTCGTCAGGTTGCACTGAGTCAATCTCACTTGAACTGCAGGAACAGCTGATTAAAGTAACTGCACATTAAATCTAAAATGGTCGACTTCCTGTCGGGTTCAGGTTTACAGGTCCAAGAGAAACTTCATCTCACAACTGAACTTTCTTTCCTTTTCCACCAATATCACATAATTTCATCCCAATTTACACTATAAATCTGTCAGATCATTTCTCAAGCTACTTACTCCTGGAGCGTGAAAGATTCAACACAGATAAAAATAAATATAGAATTATTCATGTTTTTGCAGAATAAACTGTAAAAAACTACTTTTAAAGAATCTACAGTGATAAATAAAGGTTATAGGTGAGTGGAGCTTACAGCTGTGGTCTCCAGTGTGTTCAGCAGCATCTGGTGTGTCCTGTATGGAGCAGTTGGCGAGGCTTTTTTCAAGAGAGGCACGAGCCAAACTGGGCAGGAACCTACAAAACACACACACACACAAATAACCACCAGTGCACACAATCGTAGAGCTTTTAAAAAAAAAAAAAGTCTGTTTATACGGTGCTTTCACAATGAATCACAACCCAGATGTGACTCTGTGTGTGTGTGTGTGTATGTGTGTACCTAGAGAGACAGGCCTTATTGACAGTGTGGGCGATGCTCTCCTCGGGGTACAGAGAGAGACGGCGACAGATCCTCAGCAGCTGTCTGGTGGAGAGAGAGGAGGCCAGAGACTGTGCCTGGAGACACATACACACACACACAAAAATAAATGACTTGGATCACACACACACGTAAACAAACTAGACACACACACGAACACACACATGTACTCACGGTGGGGTCGTTGGTTTTGCGCAGACTGTGTGTGAGGTGCAGGAGCTGCTCTGCTGCTTCCTGGGGGACGCTGGGCGTCTGAAACACGATGAAGAGGAAGAAGGTTTGAAAAGAAAAACTTCATCCTGAGTCGTTGTTTGTGAAGTGAAGACTGACAGATATGACGGAGCAGCTTCTGCACAGTTACACAAGCTGAATGGAAGGTTTGTTTGTTGTTGACTGAGTATCAGTGCACATCAGGTGAACACAGTCACTTAACACTGTGTGTGTGTGTGTGTGTGTTACACCTTACTGCATCACTGCCAAGTCACAGTTTATTTGGAGACTCTCCTGTGGCTGAGCTCCACACTTCACTACATTTTACAAGCTCAGTTCTGTTTCATACTGAGTCCTGGATGAAGAGGAGCGCTGCATTTAAATATTGTTTATGTTATTTTTCTTGCTCACTCAGAATAATAAGGTTCAGAGGTCCAGTTCCTGACAGTCTGAACCATCACAGATGTAAAACTCAGAGTTTATTGATGCCTTTTATCGATGTTGCATGTTTTTCAGAGAGTTGTGCATCTACTCTTCTGCTGGATGTTGGAGCCACAGCAGCGGAGGAGAAGAAACAGCCCCAGGCTTTATTTCTACAATCAGCTGTAGTGTCTGTAAAAGGGTAATTTCAAGCAACACGTTGAAACATCTCTCCGCACAACATGGAGCAGCGTGTGTGTGTGTGTGTGTGTGAGACACTACCACAACACACACCAGTCAGTGCTGCAGCACGTTCACTACAGAGGGTAAATATCCTCTGATATAACAACGTTAGCACCACAGAGGCAGACTGAGCAGATTCAATCAGCAGTTACACAGTGGGGCTTTTTGCACATCTCCGTCACATCACATGTTTTTATCCTGCTGTGCTGCTGCTGCTGCTGCTGCACTCAGTTCACACTCAGACAGGAATGATGAATCTGTGCTGCTGAAGCTGGAGATCTGTGCAGCTCCTCTCCTTTCTCCACACAGAGAACTGATCAGGAATCAATGAAGTCTTATCAATCTCCTTCCTCATCTGTAACCAGGTAACAGCAGCACAGAGCAGCGCTTCATCTGTGAAAGCTTTACTGTCTCTGACCAAACAACAACTGGATTTCTGCACACATGTTGTCTGATTGATTATAGATTCCCTGTGGAGATTCTGATCACAGTGAAGAAGGTAAAGTCAGCATCATATTATAGATGAGTGATTCCTGCAACGATGCAGCTGATGCAGAGTGTTTCATTTGGTTAGTTCACCACAATAACAATCATTTAATCAGCTGGTCTCCACACTGAGCTGCACACACCAGGCTCAGGCTGTAGAGTTCAGGTGTAATACAGCTATGAACTCTTTTATCTCGTGTGCCATAACAACAACTTTGTGTTCTGTGTTTTACAGTGTTTGTTTCACAAGATTAAAAAACATGAGAATCTGAATAACTCGAAACATATGAATTTATTAACATATTCACTGTTTAACTCTCAGCGACAAACAAAGCTGTAACCAGGATGCAGTAAGATGGAGGTGTTGTCTCTGTGTGTGTGTGTGTGTGTGTGTGTGTGTGTGTGTGTGTGTGTCTCACCAGTCCCTGTATGAGGCCCATCTCCTCAGCTCTGGCCAGTGGGCTGACGGTGTGATACAGGAACATGGTGAGCAGCTCAGGGCCCAGCCACTGCTGTTGACCTCTGCTGCTGCTGCTGCTGCTGCTGCTGGCTCCGGCCCCTACAACTGGGGGCTCAGCCAGGGCCAACACCCTGAACGACGGGTGGATGGGGAAGATCGACCTGAAAACACACACACACACACACATCAGAGAAGAGTTACAAACCAGCTAAGGATGAACATCTGTTCAGCCGTGTTCAAGTAAATGTGGAGTGCAGGTGCACATGGTGTTTGTCTGTGTGTGTGTGTGTGTGTGTGTGTGTGTGTGTGTCTCATCCGATCTATGTCAGGGACAGGAGCAGGACTTTTGACAGCTGGCCGTGTAATTCTTTGATGCAAGAGGACAGCGGAGTCCGTTTCGATTGCCCCACAGAGACACCCACACCGCAGCGGTCTATATTTACTGTAGCATGTGGGCGGGAGCGAGCGCTAACCATCATCATCGTCACTGGGTGAGTGTGTGGGAAGAGATTTCATACATGAAGATATCAGAGGCTGGTTATTTTTAGGCTTCACCACACACTATATTCCTCCATCCATCTAAAAAGGTCTGTCTCTCTTGTTCTCACGTTCACTCTCCTCCTCCTCTCTCTCTCTCTCCGTTCAGCCCCATAACGTCACCATCTGCATTAATGTAATTCAAAACATTTAAACATTAATGTCTTTACAATAAATCACAGGTTATATATTAACAATATCAGTGCGGCGGTCGCTCTGAAGTCAAACTCTGACATGTGGTTTCTATTTGTGGCTGTGATAAAACTCATGAAGCCTGAATGTGCAGCTGAGATGATGATGATGTCGTCACGACAACATCTCGAGAAACCCCTGACATGAAGAACCGAGGCTGCTGCAGAGCACAGGGAATAAATATGGAAGAAGAAGAAGACAAAGAAGTTGATGAAGGTGAAACTGGGAACTGACTCTAAGTCTTTGATCTTCTTCTTTGACAAAGTAGAAAACTGGGAACTGAGAGAGGAGTCTCCAACCGGTTGCTGCGGAGCTCCGGGGCCCTGACAGCAGCAGAGGCCTCGTCTCCTCTGACGTGACCTGTAGTGAACCAGCAGAGGATCTCACACTGTGTCCTGGCTCTTCAGGGGATTAAAGCTCAGAGATACAGAGAGGAGCTGCTCCAAGTCTGACCTTAAATTTAATTACAAGTCTCTTAAAATCAGTGCAGAGACGTTCAGACTGAACACAGTGTAGACGGTGGAGGAGGAGGAGGAGGAGGTGAAGAAAAACCTTGGAGGAGTTTCTCCAGATCTGTGGCTGAACTACCCATGATGCATCATGTTCCTTAACTGGAACCTGGAACCTGTTCTCTAATGGACAATAAATTCCTGGTGGACACACACACACACACACACACACACACACACACACATTTTGTCTGAGCCACAGGAGAGGAGGAAGAGGAAGTGGGTTTATTTCAGCCCAGACGCCCCACCACAAACATCCTTCCTGCCAGCTTAGGTGGGTTTCTGAGCACACACACATGCACGCACACACGCACACGCACACACACACACACACACACACACACACACACACACACACACACCTCTAATACAGTAAAATACAGGGAACAGTTAAGGTCAGGAGCAACAGCGGTCAGTGACTTTCTTAAAACGCTGTCTCAGTTTTCTAAACCTCAGTGCAGACTCAGGTGTTCTTCACAGTTTGGCCTATTTTCAGTGTGAACACCTGGTGAAGTAAATCTGAAGATAAAAGCGCTGATCCAGAAGATCCAGAAGATCCAGAGACGTGTTTTATCTCTTCATCTCTTCTTCCTCTTTGAATGATGCTGAATGTGATCATTGTTGTTGAATCACATCTGTTGTGTTGATGCAAGAAAGAGTCAGAAATGCTCATGAAAAACTCCTGACCTTTTCTACACGTAACCCACAATCCTCAGTGTGTTGAGTGTGTGTGTGTGTGTGTGTGTGTGTGTGTGTGTGTGTGTGTGTGTGTACCTCTCTTGCAGCTGCTCATCACTGAACTGCAGCTCTTCCTTCACAGCCTGGTACCTGTCCCACCTCAGCAGCCTGGTCCCGTCGTACAGATCCAGCTCCCTGTCGTGGAGCAACCTAGGATGGAAAACACACACACACACACAGTGGGATGAGCTGATGAGTGTGTGTGTGTGTGTGTGAGGATGAGTGTGTTAACTACAGCTTCTCCACTTGTTGTACCTGGACAGCACAGCCAGTGTTCCCAGATTGACCCTGTGAATGCCGTCCAGAAGCAGCAGCTTGCCCTCGATGGCGGCGGTAACCAGGGGCGACGGCCTCCACGCCGTGTCTCCATTAGGGAGTGTGTACCTCTGCTGGAGAAGGTCCCTGGCTGTCATGTCCTGGATGTGGAAGAGGAGCAAAGAGGGAGCAGGGAGGGAGTAGGAGGTGGGTGGGTGAGGTGGGGTGGGGGGGGGGGGGGGGGGTAAAGGAGCACAGGTTAAAGGGATGGAGCCCAGTGGTGTGTTTACTGTCACACAGTGAAACTGAGTCTCCTTCTCCTCCCTCAGCTGATGATACGGCCCTGCTGCTCCACAACTCCATGTCTCCACTCCACAGATAACACTTAATGGCACATCTCTGTTTCAGGGGGGAAATGACTGTCATATTCACTGTCATGCCACCGTGTCATCGCGGAGACGAAGGGTGGAGGAGGAGGAGGAGGAGGAGGAGGAGGAGGAGGAGGAGGAGGAGGAGGAAGAGGGACGACAAGGAGCGGAGTTGCACAGTTTGTTCCAGGCAGTGATTCCTGACTCTGTGTTTTACATCTGGTGCGATCATGAGGTGGGACGCGTCGAGGGGACAGAGGAGGAGTCGTCATAGCAACGGCCGTATAAAAGAGACAAAATGACAAAATGATATTTGTGTTGTGTCAAATCATAATACACATCATTTAAAGGCTCAAGATCAGACTTAATGAGAGGAGCATGTAAACTAACATTCATTTATCTACCGCTCAGAAAACCAAAGGCCTGTGGGAGGAGTTAGACCTGTCCATGTGTGAATGTCACTGTGTTGCTGTGCTTAAGGTTTTGTCATCTGTGTTAAGTGGCCCCTTGGTTATAAATGTGGTTAGAAATTAATGATGAATAAATAAATAATCTATAAATAACTGCGCATTCTTGAGCTTCCAACTTTTTTTATTTCTGCAAAGCTGCTTCTCATAACACACAGGGTCAAAGTGAACTCTGTGTGTGTGTGTGTGACATGTTGCACATATGTCACAGTGTGTGACACTACAGCAGCAGCTCACCTGGCCTCAATGATCCAGGTGAGCTGCTGCTGCTGCTGCTGCTGCTGCTGCTGCTCTGATATGAAGCAGATTTTTAGGGTTTTATTACAGTGAAATATTTAGTGTGTCTGTGTCTCCGGCCTGATCTGCCACTTTGTTTTTCCAAAAATGGGATTTTTTTTTTTTTTTGGGAGCGGACGGGATGAACTGCCCGGCGAAAGGATTCCGCAATTCCCGTAGCACAAGTCACTTCTGACCCCGGGCGGCTAAAAATAACTACAGCGTGATGCATTAATACATAAAGCTTCAGCACACCCGCTTCCTGCACGGTCGTCACCCGGTTCACTGCATTCCACAGAACACACACACACACAGGAGAGGGGGAGGGTTCACTGATGTTTACATCCATAGAGACATATATATACTGCTTTATACATGTTACAGTGGCCTGAGCCTCAGGTGATGGAGGCCACATGCCAAACTGATTCCACCCCTCCGCTGTCAGTCCACGTGTGAGAGGTGGAGCTGCAGCTAATTTCATCATTGATTAATCTGTTCTGTGATTAGCCTATAAAAAGTAAAAGCAATAAGAACATTTTTGCCACCTGTCATTTTATTTTTTACAGTGCACTGAGGCCATGTGCACACAGCCGTGTATCTGAAAAAACATCTTTTAATGTGTTTTTTCAGTTTTATGTCACTGAAAATAATGTTTCTGAGACTCCAGGCCAAAGTGGAGATTTGGGGAACCTGCTGTTTTTGTGTTTTAATTTCCTGTTTGTCACCGTATGTGACAGGTGTGTGACCTTCGTTCACTGTGAGATCTATCTAGTAAGCTTTTTATGTGTGTTTACAAGCCTTGCCTGTGTCTTGTATTTTATTTTTATAAATAGTAAATGTTTTTTTATAGTGGAGTGTTTTTATTACACTGACCTGCAGAGGCACCTTGAATTTCATTAAGTTGATGCACTGTGTTAATATGATGATAGCAAAGCTTCTGTTGTATTCTGTTCCATCATGAAGCTGTCAAAGCAGAGCTCTTATTAACGTATGTCCAAACACTTTTTGCTTGATTGCACTTGCAACTGCAACTTCTGCATTATTCAGAGGAGCACAGGAGGAGAAGAAGGAGAAGGAGGAGGAGGAGGAGCTCTGAGCTCACTTGTTTTACTTTTTAAAAATACCCAGTGTGAACACATCCTAGATTTAAACTTCTATATTCTTAAAACATAGATTTAGACCTCAGATGATTAAGGTAAAAAAAACAGTAGATGAACTGGATGAAAAATTACATTTTTTTGCAGGATATGGCGGCCATCTTGAATATTTCGTATCTAATGTGTGTTATTACGAGTAGCATCGAAGGAGCAGGACTTGTGATGTAATAAACACCAGTGTCTGCAGATTCTACCTGAGCCGTCACACATTACACTTCATTCTCTGTAACACAGGTCATAAGACGGACAGATGGTCACGGACATGAGTGTCTCATTAATTAATTGGGCAGGCTTCACATTAAAAGGAAGTCTCTGTCTATATGAAGAAAGACAGCAGCATGTGATGAGTGAGTGGTACCTGGTAGAGCATGACCGGCTCCGTGCTGTAACCCAGCATCTCTGCAAACTCTCTGGCTATAACCGACTTTCCACAGCCCTGGAACACACACAATTATTGTTGTTGAAAGAAAACAGACATCGCAGTGTGCGTATGTGTGTGCGTCCAGAAGACGCTGTGCGTGCGGTGTGTGTTAGCCACCTTGGCTCCTATCAGACATATGTCCTTAACCATGTGTGACTGCATCATCTCAGACAGCAGCTGCGAGTGGCTCGGCGTGCTGATGAAGCTGGAGCTGCTGCTGCTGTTGGGCGGACGCGGCTCCTTGGTTCCCGCCGGGACCTGCAGTTTGATGGAGAGGAGAAAAGATAAAAACTGGAAAAAACAAAAGCACAACAGCAGCTTCAGCTTCGTCTTCACAGCTGTGGAAACACATTCCTGTAACAAACAGTGATTCACAGACTTATCAGCGTCGTCCTGGGAACTGAGTCGACAGCACAGCTATCAAACAATCCATGAGACAAGCTACTGATACAGAGTCTGCCCGTCTGTCTGCCTGTGTCTGTGTCTGTCTGTCTGTGCTGTGTCATGGGACAACAGACAGCCATGTGAACTGAATGACTCACTGGCTCAGAAACAGGCTTTTCACTTCACAATCTGATGAGTACGGTGGCCCAGAGAGCTCAAAGCTCTGGCTCTGCTCTCTCGCTGTTGGTCTCATGTGTTGGTAAGAAAATCCAAGGAAACATTATTATCACATGCAACAGGTTCAACCACAGTGAACTGCAGGGGCTCCTCTACCTGAAGGGTGACGACCTTGTCTGCGACGCATAACGTGACATCAGCACGTCCCTCCAGATCAGTCGCCTTGGACACGCTCGCAATGGTGGTGGGTGCACTCTGACGACGACCGTCCAGAAGCTCAAATCTCTGTGAGACGCACCGAAACCATGTAACCATGACAACAAACATGACAACAGATTACATAACAACAGTGACTGACTTACGCTGAGTACGCCCTCCACCGCGCTGCGTCCGTCCTTCCCTAAGATGCTGTGGTAGGGGTAAAGTCTCTGGACTAAGTGTTGGGAGGACAGCATGGGGAAGGAGTTCTGCACACACACACACACACACACGAGACATTAAGCATTTCTTAGACACCAGTATCCGTGGACCTTTAATAGCTCCTTCTCCCTCAGAGAGGGGGGGGCAGTAATGAGGATTTATAGAGCCTGGACTCTCACCAGCACATGGAGGGCAGGCAGCAGGTTGTCCACGGGGAAGTCAGGGAGGCCCAGGTTGGACGATTCCTGGGAGCACAGGGTTGTAGCTAGAGACAGCAGCTGGGACACCCTGAGACAGACAACACAACATATTACTGCAGAAGAAGAAGAAGAAGAAGAAGAAGAAGAAGAAGAAGGTCTGATTGTTTACTTTTAATTTACCTCTCTGCAGCAATGTTTGGTCCGGCTGTGTACAACAGCTCCAACTGGTCCTGGAAGTAAAATGAAATCAAGGTGAAAAAGCTGCAGGGGGGGGCCGTGTGGCGCAGTGGGTTAAGTGGGTGCCCCATATGCAGAGGCTACAGTCCTCGCTGCAGTCGGCCCTGGTTCGAATCCCGCATTGGGTGCCCTTTACTGCATGTCATTCCCCCTCTCTCTCCCTCCCCATTTCCTGTCTCTCTACACTGTGCTGTCCAATAAAGGCAAAAAATGCCCAAAAAATATACTAAAAAAAAAAAGAAGCTGCAAGTCAAATTACAATCTGATGGCCAAAGGTCAAAGTTCACTGTGACCTCACAAAAGATGTTTTGGCCATAACTCACAAACTAACGCACTTATTATAACACAGTTTGATTCAAATGCCCAGAATGAAATCAGAATCAGAAACGTGTTCACACATACAAAGAATCTGTTTTGGGATTCAGAGGCAGAAATGAAACATAAACATAAAAACATAAATGACAGCAGAGAATATATCTCTACACATAAAAATAAGAACATATGAACAACATTTTAATCCAGTTTGGCAGAGTGTCCATATGTCCTGCAGCTTGGCTGATTCATGGCACTAGTTTCTCATCTTGTCTCCAACATGTTCACATCACTTTATCAGACTTATGGGGGATTTTATTGATCACATATTGTCGAGGAGGTTCTTGTCTTCTTGACATCTTGACATCTAATCCTCTGTAACTACAGGGCTGTTTCTCTGTAACTCGTCAAATGTTATCAATTTCTCCCCAAATAAAGAGGAGAGCAGTTCCACTGAAGTTTGCCCACAGTGAGTTATCTGGATGTTTCAGAGTAATGAAAACAGGATCACTGGGTGGAACCAGTAACACACCAGTTACACTCCAGTTTCCTCCTCCTCTGCCTTTATTAAAACATGCTGGTGGTGCTGGGAAAGGTTTGGTGTTACATCATCTGTAAATTCCTGGACCGACCTTGAAGGGCAGGTAGTAGATATCTCTGGCCTGGAAGCGAGAGCGGAGAGGAGGATCCAGAGGGTTGCCCTTGTACTTGGGAACAGGAAGACCGAGAGCGATGACCCGGAAGTCCTCGCTTACTCGGACGATCTTCCAGCTGTCCAGCTCCTCTTTGGTGTGATCCTGCAAAGCATCAGGGGACAAAACACCTCTATATATATATATATATATATATATATATATATATACACACACACACAGACATTACATGATGTTTTATATGAAACAGTCAGAGGGAGGTAGGTGCTGTAACAAGTCCAGACTCTGACTGTGACAAAGTATTTAAGGCAGGGGCAGTTTTCCCATTTAACCACAGGAATAGCTCTGTAGGAGGAGTGTGAAATCCACTGTGGATGTGTGAAGATACGGCTCCATAAACCATGCAAAAGGTTTATTTTCTACAGTGTAAACTGTGGTGAATTAAATGAGAGACACAGAGGAGTGAAGTCAGTATGATTATGTTGGATTCCAACAGCTTGAAGATGAGTTGTGTTTGACTCCTGAGTGCAGCTGCACCTACTGTACCTGCAGCAGCTTGTCGTAACGCTCGGCCGACATCAGGAAGCGTCCGTCCTCCAGCTGCATCTCTCTGTTCTCCAGCAGGTTGTTGAGGACGGGCAGGACGTTCCTCTCCGCCTTCTCCAGGCCCTCCAGGACCAGAACTCGACCTTGTGTTGCTGCTCGCACCGCACACTGGGAGGGAGGGGGAAGGTGAGGGAGGGTAAGGGAAGGAGGGGGGAGGACAGAGATGTTGGCATCAGGCAATGTCCAAAATTTTAAGGCTAAACCTCAACCACGACAGTCGGTTCAATCTCAGGTCAGATCTGCTGCTCCATTGTCCGGCGCGGCCTCTGACCCTGTGCAAATGTTAACAAAGCTAAAAGCATTTATACAAAGAGCAATCTGACTGTCCATCGGCCCCTACTGCCCCAGCACTAATGACAATATAAGCTTTCCATAAAGTCTTTCCTGAGGATGTCCTCTCACCTCATTGTGCTCACAATGTCCTCAATCTACTCCAAACCCCAGCTTCAAAACAGTCTCAGCTGTTTTTAGGAAGGCTTATTTTCTACCACAGAATGTGGGATCACACTCAGCTCTACTTGCTTTAGTTTATCCAGCATGTGTGTGTGTGTGTGTGTGTGTGTATGTGTGTGTAGATGCACAGAAATCAAAAAGCACGTCTGACGTCAAGAGGCAGGAAACTTTAGCTGTCTGGGTGGACCGCAGAGCGAGTGGCCATGTAATTAGGTTAACATGTAAATACGTGGCAGGTTGTGTGGGAAGCAGAGCCATAAAACTATAGTGAGGACCAGATGCTCTATATTTAACTCCTGATCCATTTTCGGCACCAACGCTGTAATCAGATAATTGTTAGAAATGCAAGTGACGCAGGACGGCGAGGGACAGACCGGGCCCTGTGTTCTGTTTGTGTGCAGAGGAACGAACATCCCAGCATCACATACTGAGAGGTCAGCAGCAGTGAGACAGACGGAGCGTATGCACATAATGTTTCTGCAGAGGATGCAGGTGACTGACAGACAACTTATAAAACCGATGGACAATCAAAACTCAACAGAGAAGGATCTGCGTGGAAGCAGAGTGTGAAGTATGAAATATTCAGCTCCACTCTGAGCTCTCCCTCAGGCCTGCAGGCGGCTGTCTGCAGGGATCACCACACTCAGCCCAAGGCTTTTTAAGACCCTTTAACTTCACACAGTGTAATAGTTTAATACTTGCTTCACAGTCAAACGTTAAAGCGTGTTTGTTAAAGCTGGCGTGGGTTGGCGAGCTCCTCGGTGAGTAGCAATAACCATAAATAACAAATAACTCCATAAAAATCGATTACACAGCTCTTCCTGCTCCGGCCTCAGTGGGAGTTTACTTTTAGTTTGAAGTTGTGAACATGTGAGACCTTTAACTTTTGGAGCCCGTCTAAAAAGTTTTTGTTTTGACTCCTATAAATCTACAGATCCTACATTGTTTTAGCTGGGCTTTGCATTTTGATGCTCGGCGGCCACAGGTCTGCGCTCGGCTTTTACCCCCAAACAGGATTATTCAGACGTTTCCTTGCTCCGAAAGTGAATCCAATGAATTCATTTCCATAAGGAAAGAAGTGGAGGCTGCAGAAGCTAACCATCAGCTCACACTCACACTCAGCTCCAGTGGAGGTGGTGAGCTTTTTTATTACTGTAACAGAGACTTACGTGCAGCAGCAGCAGTGTGGGTTTGAGGTAAGCTGCCTTACATAAGAGCCTGCTGCTAATTGGAGAGAGGTGACTGGTGGAGATGTCAAAAATACAACATGTATGCGTGCAATTACATCCATGTGACTGCTGCATCCTTCGAACAAAATTGAGAGGAGGAAGAAGAGGGACGGAGAGAGAGGGAGGAAGGATGAGATGTTTGGACTGAAGGAGGAAAAAGGAAAAATGAAGAGGAGGAAGAGAGGAAGAGAGTGAGCGCAGGGAGTGACACGTTAAAGTCTGAATATAGGGCTTCGAATCAGCACAAGGCCCCGAGGAATACTTGGATGTTCTAGTTAACACACACACACACACACACACACACACACACACAAACACACACACCTCCCACAATACAAAAATACTTTCCAAGAAGAAGATTTCTTATTTGCACCCACACGTCTTCAGTCCCCTCTCACAAAAACAACAAGTGTTGGATACAGTAACACACACACACACACACACACACAAATTGCACCCAATTGTATTAACACAGAACATTAAAAAAATCCAACACACACACACACACACACACACACACACACACACACACACACACACCCCACATTTCATTAGCTGGCACCACTCTTGACGGGGTTCGAGGAAGAAGAAGAAGAAGAAGAAGAAGAAGAAGAAGAAGACCAGAAATAATGTGTCTCTTCACACCTATTAGCACCATCACAGTGATGCTGTGTCTATTCATGAGCCGTTTCCATGGAAACAATGGACACCTGTTTTCATTTAGATGGGAGCGCGGGTGGGGGATGAGCCTCTGGGACACCGCATGCTGGTAAAGACATTACATTGTCGTCGTTGGACATGGATGGGTGGACGGAGATGGAGACAGCAGAGGACATGATGATGTCCACATGTGTCCTCTCATGGGCTACAGCTTCAGTGGTATAACTTCACACCAGTATCTCACTGGGAGTCATGGGAGAGCAGCTGTTAACAACAACAACAACAACAACAACAAAATCAATTGTTCTGTATCGGCCAATCAAATCAGAGCACCAGGCTCTGTGCTGCAGCTCATAGTGTGTGTGTGTGTGTGTGTGTGTGTGTGTGTGTGTGTGTGCCACAGTGACAGACCATGAGAGACAACATCACGGACAAACATTGGTGCTGCCATCATAAACTACACACAGCTGCAGCCGGTGCTCGCTCGCTTGCTCGCTCTCTCTCTCTCTCTCTGAGAGTTAAGTGAGTGCAGACAGGTGTGATGGAGTCAGAGTTCAGCTCCACCTGCAGCTGCATCACATCCTGTAATCAAGACTCTGACTAAACTAAGAC
This sequence comes from Caranx ignobilis, assembly GCA_021432705.1. NCBI lineage: Eukaryota > Metazoa > Chordata > Actinopteri > Carangiformes > Carangidae > Caranx > Caranx ignobilis. The sequence continues at coordinate 1,741,616 of MU269983.1, read as the reverse complement.
CCTGAGCTCCTGCTCAGTCACTCTGTGTTTGGTGCTGGTGTGGATATGTCTCCTCTCACAGCTGTTACCTGTATCCGATCAGCTCATGACACGTGATTCCTGCTCCTGGTTAACAGTGATTTTGATTATTCTGTTTGGACTACAGCAGTGGGAGATGCTGAGTGAACCAAACCAGGCTACGATGTGGAATGTGAGGGATGGTTTTAATCAAGCATTTGTAGAATGCAACAGTCCACATGTCAAAATGTCCTTCAGAAAGACACTGGACCTAAACTGCCTCAGATGTCTCATCAGTCTGTGAATGCCATAAGAACATATGACTGTCAGTGTGAAGCACTTTGAGTGGTCCTACAGACTAGAAAAGATCTACATAAATACAAAAAAGACCATTTAACATATTCAACTACAGTCCTTTTGCCTCCCTCGGTCTCACCCTGCTCTGACATTAACACCGTGCAGGTGCAGTGCAGATACACAGGTCTTAACCGCCGAGGAAACATGTTCATGTTCATGTTCATAGAAAACCAGTGTCCCCAGTTTCCTCTGCCCCGCTGAGGAAAGTGGAGTGACACTCTGCAGTAACTGAACTCCCAGTTTCCAGCTTCAGTCTAATTATAATAAGAAGCTCAAACTAATTAGCTGCAAGGTTGTTTTTTTTTCCTGTTCCTGGAGACCGAGTGTGTGAGTGAAGTCCACATGATAAATGTGCCAAGAATAAAACAGGGAAAACTTCACCCTGTTTCCATGGAGTTGATGTTTGAACTGTTATGCAACTGATTTCTTTTTTTTTTTCCTTCTTCTTTTTTTACACAGATGAAGTCGTGTGCTAATTAGCTGTGGATAATGACATGACTGAGTAAATGTTAATTATCACAGCTTATCCTCATTTGTCACTGCTGGCTCCTTGAAGCCCAGTGACAGCGTTTAATGGACTTATGTGGCTTTTGTGTGTGTGTGTATATATAGATACATGTGTGTGTGTGTAAATGTATATAGATTGTATATGGTTTATATAGGTTTTTCTGTTCCCATGAGAAATGAATGGAGGACACAAAATTCTCCTTGGAGTAACCAGCCTGGATAATGAGGAACTGCTGGTTTCTATGGTTACTTGACATATATAGTCAGCAGAGTGGGGGTGTGTGTCTCTATTGATCATTAAGTGGTATGGAAAGGGGGGGCGCGGAGGGGACCAGTTATAATTGATCACATCAGTTCATAAACACTTTGCATGTGTTTTAATCTTCTGTGTAAAAATGTGGAGGTCTTTAACCACCTAGCTCTCGTCCCTTCATCTCTGAAGTCCACCTGTCCCAACCATCCAATCACAGTCCAACACACGTCCTCCTACGGCTGGGCAATTAATCGAAAACTAATCAAAACCGAGATTTAGAGCCTCAAACCGACGTAATCCTGTCCGTGTCAATAACTTCGGTTTTCCCCCTTCTCTCCCTCCTGGTGCACCATCACCTGAAAAACACACACCTGGCTGTGTAGTCACGTGACACCGCCCCATCCAGCGTGCTACATGGAAGCGAAAGGGAGGAAAACTCAAACACTGTGCAAATCAAGCAGCTTCTACCCCCTCCAAAAAAGATAATGGAGGGTTTCTGCTAAGTGGTGGCGGGCCGCGGCTACGTGATTATTGCTACTGCTGCTTCAGACGGAGCACGTGCACAGATGGGGCAGACACACAAGACGCACAGGTGCTCTCCAGTTTCTGGTTCCTGGTTCCCAAACAACTTGTGTTAATTCCCAGCTTGTTAAACAGCATGTGATTCCAAAGGAAACCTACAAGCTCTTAGGGGATTTACAACCAGAATAGAAAACCTTTATTGTCATTGTATTACAAAAAACACAAAATTATGAACAAAAATGTACCTGGTCGATGTAGAAGGCCGTCCCAGAGCGGATCTCTCTCCTCTGCTTCAGGTCCGTCTCTGTGGTGTCCCTGGACAGAGCCACGTATTCCACCTCCCGCTTGGTCAACTCCTGGTCAACGACAAGGAAATCAGTTACCAGAATAAGTGTATGGGCTGAATTAATGTTAAAGATTAAAAGTGGGATGCTGTCCAAACAAATGCTCATTGCTAGAAAAACCTGTACAAAACATCTAAAGTAACCATCTATAGTGACAGAATATACATTTATCACATGAAGGACATTTTATGTGGAATTTTATTCAACTCAAGATGTTTAATTCCTTGACAATGAAAAGTTTTACACACATTTCTGCAACTTTGTCACACATATTGTGTCCACTGACACTTTCATTAACAACTTAAATCATATTTAAAAATGGGGCTTGTTACAGTTTTAATATACTTTTCCATGTATTTGAGTCACTTCTGATCTGCATTGTACAAGTGTGTGTCTCCATGTGTGTGTTTTGTTTCGTACTTACAAGGTACTGCATGGCTATGGATCGTCTCAGAGGTCCTGGTGGACCAATGAGGAACACGTCCTGTCCTAAAAGGTCTTTCTGCATAATCCATCGTAGGTGCTGAGCCACTGTCTGAGGGAGTGAGTCTGAAACTAGTGAACAAAGACAAAACAAAGACTTAACAAATATTGTTTTACACCTGTTACCGTCATTTTACATATTTACAAGACAAAGACAGAAAAGTACACACTGTGTTTGACAGGAACAAGCTCTGGGTTCTGAGGTGTTTTGAGTTTGTACGTGATCTCTCCGATTTTTACTGTGTCACCTGCGAAAAGATGAAGAAACAAGCATGAGTCTGTCAAAGCAATTAAAATGACATGGCATGGTCTGACTATACTGCTGTGAGCCATGATTGTCTCTCTGACACAGAACAGAATAACTGACAGTTTGGACTCACTTTAATACACAGGAACCATCATATATATATAATCAGCATCGCCTTTACTTTTCCTACAGACAAAGTTAAAATGTTGCTGTTTGGCAAAGAAACCATCTGTCTTCCAAGTGGCATCGTAACAAACATGGCTGCCAAATTAACATATGCCTGCTCCTCTGTTACCACATAAGTTTTAACCGTTAGTGTTACAGTATTTATAATAACACAGTTTAACTTGAATAAACACACCACAGCAGCACAGTACATTTATGTAAGGTTACAGAGGAATCTGAAGAACCTGGAAATATCTTAAAATCAGCATAGTGTTGTCAAACAACCTGTAGTTTTCTTCCACTTCCATTAATTTTTAGTTGTAAAGGTTAATAAATAATTCATACATGGATTTTGGTCTGTGGAGATGATTGGTATACAATTTGTGACCATGAGTAAAGCCACTTATTACAGCTTTTACTAATATTATCTTATCTGGAAGCAGCAACGGTTAAACATATGTTGTTTGGCTCCAATGTAGCTTCTAGCTAACCGTAAAATGACTTGACAAGTTTGAATATCTGAAGTTAACCTTTCACCTATTAGCTAAACAAACGTGTTGTCCATATTCCCAAGTCAAGGTCACGTTAAATATTAACCACATAGCTGTCACCTTATGATGTTCAGTTAGAAAAACATCATTTTATCACCAAAATACCGCTAATCGTTTCACCGATGCCCAAAACATCAGGGCTAATTATTTTATCAAGCTAGCTGCTAGCATACACAGAAATGTTTTGTTCCCGCTTAAAAACGCTGCTCTCTGTCTCTGTTGTGACTGTTTTTTTACTGACTGTCAGAGGGCTGGTTATTACCCGAGGACGTGTTGAGTAGTTTGACCTCATGGCTTCTCCACATCCAGCCGTCTCTTCCCAGGACACAACCCAGAATATTCCGCATCCTCCTCGCAGCGACGGCCGCCGCCGTGCCGCGACACAAAATCTGGTTGTGCATTTTTAAAAACTATTCAGTTAGCACTCAAAACATAGTACGATATAAAGTCCTCGAGCTTGAATTGCAGCTATGTCCCGGCCGGTCATTTTCCCATTTCATAACAACTGTCAGCTCATTCTGTCGGCGAGGGAAGATAATAACAGTGGGACAAGGTGGTCCGGAACTAAAGTCTTCCGGAGAGGTTTGTTGACCAGCGTCTCCTTCGTTCCGACGTTTTTTAATATATACATCAAAACCAAGTTTCTGACACTAAAATAAAAATATAAATCCTTAATAAAGTGAATTAAATAATAAATTTGGTTATATGAGATTAATTATATTATTTCTAAGATGTTTTGTCAGTATTGGTAAATGTATAGATTAAAGGTAGAGTCTGGCGGTTTGTTCGTTGAAGTTTGTAACACTCAAACTGGGCCCCTCCTCTCGGGCTCAACTGCGCAGCCTCCTGCCCCGTACAGCAGCGGCGGCGGCAGCAACGGCGGCGGCGGCAGCAGCAGCAGCAGCAGTAGTTGTCCGGACTGGAAAGAACAGGAAATAAAGTCCGAGTGAGGCGCTGGAGCCGCGGGCCGATACCTGGCCGTCACCGGTAACGGGAGCCTCGAGGGCTACCCTGCAGGGCCGTTGTGGTGAGCTGGGAAGCAGGTGCTAGCGGCGAATGCTAGCTGCTACCGCTAGCGGAAATTAGCGTCGAGCTGGCGGGTGTTAGCCGTGGCGGATAGCATTCGCCGCTAGCACTCGCTAGCGGGGCTAGTAGCCCTCCTCATCGTGTTATGCTGGTGCTGCACGGAACTTCACCTGCTCTGTCACTGGCTGGAGAGAAAACACCGAAGTCTCCACGTAGAAATGTCCCCGCTCACAACAAGACAAAGCAAAACACCAAAATACAGGCGGGAGGAGGAGGCTCTGCGGACACAGGCACCACCACACAGGACTATGGACTTCATTTGTATAAATTTAGCGTTTAGTTTTTAACAAAAACCTCCAGACTTTACCTTTCATGTTTGTTGGTTCAAGTAAAGATAATACAGAAGTCTGAATGGACCAAACTGAACCAGTCCACACGGTGGAAATCCTACGACAGAGCTCATTAATTAGCTTCAAACGGTTGATAAATCGATGACGTCACTCCAACGCTTCTCACATTCCCCTTATTGGACCCATTCACGTGCACGCGACGCGCGTACATCACCACTCACAGACCTCCCTCGAGAGTGACACACTGTGCGCGTGCGTGTGTGTTTAAGCGGGTTTGACATTTATCACGTGGAGCGCTGATGGGCTCGGCCCCTGGAAGGAGCGCGAGCGAGCGGAGGCAGGCGGGGGGAGGGAGGCAGGCAGAGAGGGAGGGGGAGCAGTGCTGGAGGTGTGGTGGTGGTGGCGGTGGTGGTAGTGGAGGGAGGACAAGAAGGCGAATTAAATCTCGTCTTTTCAGCGCGGCATATGAGCGGAGAGAGGGCAGCGAGGCAGGCTGTGAATTCCTCCACCTACCCGTGATTTCGGTTGTTTTCTCCCCGGGAGCGGACTCACAGGTCTGGGACTATGGAGGATGTCTACCCCTACACCCGCAGCCCGGCCTGGGAGGAACTGGTCAGTAACAACTCAGCTCCGGACACTTTTTAATCCGCTTCTCGTTTCTCTGCGACTCAGTTTCCCCCCTAAAGACAGAAAGTCAGACTTCTTCTCTTTATTATTATTGTTGTTGTTGTTGTCAATGATATTAACATTTTTACAGCGTGTTCATGTGTGTAGTGGAGTTTGGAGTTGCTTCATCCTCTCTGTCTCCGGCTGCAGTGATTTCCTCTTTCACCGCGAGCATTAGCTCCGGCTCCGAAACCCGTTAAAACGTCACTTTATAACGACTTAATCTGCTTTGTACTCCGGTACAGAGACAAACGTAGTGACGGCGGTTAAGTCATTTACACATAAAGGACTCCAGCTTCATGCGTAACTCGATTTCCTTGGATTTAATGGACAACACTTCGGGACTGGTTGTGTTTATTCTCATATAAAAAGAGGACTCCCTCTTCTTCTTCTTCTTCTTCTTCTTCTTCTTCTTTCCTTGTTTTTCTTCTTCTCTTCTCCTTTTTAAAAAACCCCAGTCCCGCTTCGTTTTACCCGCTGCATGGATTAATCCTATCACGTCGTTAAGTGACAGCTACATGAATATAGATCATTATACATTATACAGAAATGTGCAGCCTATTAAAAACATGTATCGATGCTGTGTGTAAAAATATAAACAGCCTGCTGCACCTCGGACTCAGTGCACTGTTTTCCTGTTGCACATTGATTTAACAAAGTATAAATATAGATCAGATTAATGTAACCATATTGTTGATTAGAGCACCTATAGGATCGATCATTTGATTATTTGATCACAGGCTGCATCCATCTTTTTATTGATTTATTATCATAGTATTTCTAATGGTAATAAATATTAACAGCACCAACAGTGTGTGCAGCTTAATCACATTAGTTAGCACGAGTTGTTGTGTTGGTGTGTGTGTGTGTGTGTGCGTGTGTGTGTGTGGGGTGAAGCAGCCGCTAGGGTCTGCCATGGCACGGACATGTCCACCGGCTGACGGGAGTGGATGAGGCGGTCTCTCGCCCGGACTGGCTCGTGTGTGTGTAGGCTGGAGCCATAACCGTCAGCCGAGCAGGGACCGCGGAAAGGAGGAGGAGGAGGTGGTGGTGGGGGTGGGGGTGGGTTTGGTTTAAACGCTGCTTCTGCTCTGTGTGTGTGTGGAGCACCATCCGCACTGTGCCGCGACATGCTACAATCCCTATGCGTTTACCAGCCCACACACACTCCCGAGCACACAGTGGTCGCCGCCGCCAGCAGCAGCAGCAGCAGTACGCGCACACACACCGAGAGAGATGACAGCGAGGAGAGACGCTTCTCATCCGCTGAGCAGCTCTCGCCTCCAGGAGAGGAAGGGAGCGGCGGCGGCGGCGGCGGCAGCAGCGGGGGACCCGGCCAAGGCTAACCCCGACTGGTTTTATCCTTCCTCCCGACAGGAGCCGGAGAAAGGGCCGGCGTCCGCGGCGGGGATCCATGCCCATGTGGTGGGCGCTGTCGCCGGCTCCGGCGCTGCAGACGAGTCCTCCGACAGCGAGGCAGAGCAGGAAGGCCCCCAGAAACTCATCCGGAAAGTGTCCACCTCCGGCCAGATCAGGAGCAAGGTAAGACCCCCCCCTCCCCCTTCACCCCCCTACGACTGGCTCTTTGTCTCTCTCTTTACATGGATGTGTGGGTTTGGATTTCACCGGAGCCTGGGTGGCTGCTGGATGTCGCTGTGTGTGTGTGTGGTGGTGGTGGGGGCTCATGGTTTTGGGGTGTCCCTGAGCAAGGCACTGGCTCAGTGTAGCAGCAGCAGCAGCAGCACGGTGCTGTGTTTCTGTGACCTACCTGCTGAGGAGGAAACATCCTCTGTCATGATGAAGGTACCATGTCCTCAGCTGCTGACGGTGAGGACGAGGCTGCAGAGCTGCAGGCACTTCATCCTCATCCACACTGACTGAACACACACAGTTTGTGCACAAGAGAGAAACTTGTTCAAACCTGTTGCTTTAATGTGAATAAGTCAGAGTGTGTAGCTCGGGCACGGCTCGTGTGGAGCTGATGGATTCAACAGACGAGCAGCCTCGTCCACAGCTGTTTTGATCACCAGGCCTCAGCTCGCTGCAGGGAGGTTTACATATTTAGTTTTTCCACCTGTTTGGTCAGAGCAAACATGCAAATTGAGGCATCAGTAAAAGGCAGCTTGTATTAATCATCATCATTTAAGGTGGACCAAATGATTAATTAATCTGTTGATCGGGAAAATACTTGGCAGATTCACCGGTGATGAAAGACAGACAGTTAGCTGGAGCTCTAAACCAAGGTGCCTCCAGTAACTTTTGCACCTGTTTTCATCATAAACTCATAATTTCAACACAGTGTTTTGTTTTTTTTCAGCTCAAATTTCATTCTAACTCCATTTAAAATTAAAAACATGCAGGATTATATCTTTATATGATGCATCTGTCATGCAACTAACAGTATATGTATATACAGTAAATGAGAGGGAGTGTTAAGGAGTGTTTTAGCCTATAAAACTGAGGGGTAAAGAGCTGCAGTGTGTGTGAGTGTGTGACAGTGTGTGGGGCTCAGTAAGAGGATGCTGCATGTGCTGATTCCTCCCTCTGACACCTAAGCTCTCTTGGCCCACTTATCTTTTACACGGTAAATGAGTGCCATCCTCCCACACCAATGGATCCACTTAATTATTGACTGCTCCACTCCACCCCACCTGCATTATTCAGCAGCATGGGGCGGGGGGGGGGGGTATATTTAGAGACCGGGGGCAGAGGGACGGCTGGTCATGCCATTCTTATGCAAATCCCCCCCCCCACACACACACACACATATACAACCAGTGTAGTGCTGCAACAGTAAATCTAATAAACTCATCGATAGTTTTTGTGCATAAAATGTTAATAGATGATAAATGCTGTTGTTACAGGGGCTGAAAGCAGCAGAGCTTTGGCTCTTTAACTGGATAAACGATACAATAATATTTAATGAAAGGTTTTATTGATTGATTGATTGGCTTTCTGTCAGTTTTTCAGCGTCACGATGTCGCTCTCTGTCAGAGCTGCAGGTTACAGCAGGCTGATGTCATATAAGTGTAAACACAGGTGCAGCTCGTGTTTGGTGAAATTTCCTGAAGGACAGTTTATTGTGAGTTGATTTTTCCACACACACACACACACACACACTCTTTACTCACCTGTCGCCTCTGAAGTTCCAGTTGCAGGAGTTTCAGAAGTGTAGCTGTGAGTCGCGGTGGTGCACACACACAGTCTCACACTCTGCACACTGCAGACATGTGCATGTAAACTGATGGGACGGCTAATCTGACTCTGTATGAGCGACTGTAACAGCCGTTCATGCTGCTGCTATCACACTGGTATAAAGCACTTGTGCTGTAATTGTATCAGTGTGTTTAGCATGTTGACATTGTGCTAACAAAGGTCTCAGGGTTGTTGTGTGTGTGTCAGAGGGTTTTTCTGTGTGTGTGTGTGTGTGTGTGTGTTCATGCTGAGAGTTACTAATGGATCATGCAGGCACTGACTCACTGAGTGTTGTTCCACTGGCTTGTTTGCTCAGCTCTGGACTGTGTGTGTGTGTGTGTGTGTGTGTATGCTTGCCCATCACATTGTCTATGTCCATCCCTCTCTCTGTCCACTGTCTCTGTGGTTCTTTGGTTGCTACAGGCAACCACATCTTTCGTCCCTTATTGACTGAATCCATGACGATGCAGCTGGTTTGGTTGGTTGGGGGTTGGGGGTTGGGTGGGGGCACATATGCCACACACACAAGCATGTTTCAGCTCTGAACTCCTCAAGATGTGCTCGCCCTTCGTTTCTTTTTTTCCAATCTAGAAAAACAAAAACATGTCAGTAAATCACAGTAGACGAGGAGAGAGAAGGGAACGTGCCAGAAAGTCTTCAGAAACGTCCAAGTTAACATCTCATCTGTCGGAGGGAAGCCACGTTAGCATTAACTGCTGTTCACTTACCAGCCTGAAGAGGAGAGCATGCTAACCAGCTAGCCTCGCCCTGCTGCAGCCAACCTGTCTGTTCATCACTGAGCACTGAGGAGGAGACGTGTTACAAACCTACTGTCCTGTAAATCGTGTTAGTAGGTTTATAACACGTCTCCTAAATCGATTAAAAGTTCATCATGAAACTGAGCAGAAGCTGCTTAATATTGACATTGTTGATGAAACATCTTCTTTACCAAGAGGATGAATCAGAGGATGAACGGCGTCTCTGTCTGTGTCCTCTGGTGCAGCTCACATCACTGCTGCCATTTGTGGTTAACTTTTTCCCTTTGTCTGCCTGTTGATGTTGATGTTGATGCTTTTGCTGTTGACGGCCGTTTATAAAGCCATCATGGCGAATCAATATATCGGACGGCAGCTGTGAGTACTTGTTGTCTTTATTGAATGAGTGGCTGATGCAGAGATGAGATCTGAGCCTGAGATCTCTGCTGTCAGCTCCAGAGTAATGGAGGGAACTTGATACTCCATCATATGTGCATCAAATGCTTGTCATGTAGTCGATGGAGCAACTCGTGGCCTATTTGTTGTTGTGAGTGCGTTTCATCCATTAAGCTCGTTAATTACAGTAAGATACCTGGTGGATTCACATGGCTGAGCTCTGACTCCGGTGGTGTCTGCCTTGTCTCAGCCTCCTCGCTGTGTGTGTGTGTTGTTGTTGTTGCTGAGGAGAGCGTACAAACTTGTGACTAATGCTGAAGCTGTGTGATTGAAAGCAGAGCTAATGGCTGGAGCTGCTGCTGCTGCTGCTGCACAACGACAACGACGGCGTCGACGATGACGACGACACTGAGACTGAGACTGCACTCACTGCAAATCTGAGAATAATCCAGAGCAGATAGATAGAGGAGTTACAGCCAGGGTCCAGGATGAGACGCTGTGGAGAAAACGTCTTTTTATTTACAAAAAGGTTAGAAGAAGAATAAGAAGGGAGGAACACGTCTTCCTCTGAGTGCCGTGGGCTCTGCCCACTCAGATGTCTTGCACTTCCTGTTGAGAAAGCGTGGGCAAACACTCCTCTGGAGGATTGTACTGAGACCGTACTCAAACAGGAAATTTGCCACTTGTTTTTTTTCTGCTTTTAAAAGTTGCTTTTCATTTTAAAGTGATGCGATGATGAGAGGTTGTAAAAAAAACAGAGCACAAGTGAAGCTGCAGCCGTGTAACAGTGTAAAGTTGAAGTCCAAAGCTGGAGCTGAGTCTAATTGAGGTAATTGTGTGTAAATTGCCGGCCTCGACAACAACATGGCTTAACATGGGGCCCTGCCTCGCACCCACTTTGACACATGTATAACTACCCATACATGTGGTCCGGTTACACAAAGCAGATCACAGACAGAGGAATTACCCCTTCACAGCTGCTGGAGTGTAATTTTCCCATCACCGTGGTGAAATTTTAGCATGTGGTGGGAGTCGGAGGAGGAAGGGGTGCAGAGTTACAATTACACCCAACAGAGAGGACGATATGCCAAGAAGACAGCAGCAACAACAGGAGGAGGAGGAGGAGGAGGAGAGCGGGTGGAGGTGGTGGAGAGGACAGGGACAGTAGGACAGGGATGAGATCAGGAGGAGGAGGAACTGGGAGACTCAGCACCGGTTTGTGAGAAAAAGCTGCGATTGTTCTGGCTCCACAGACGCTCCACAGAGCCTCAGCCACTCAGGAACGATAAATGAGCTGCTAATGGAGGTTTAACTGTGTGGAATGAGGCCGGAGACAGAGGCTCCTCTCAGCATCCACCAACACGGACACAGCAGCAGTTTGTCCTGTCAGTCATGAGGTGATGGAGCCAGACGGGGATGAGTCTTCTCCTGGAGAGTGATGTGTGTAAGTGTTTGTGCATGTAGCAGCAAGAAGACGTGAGGTGGGGGCCTAACGTCGATAACCGAGGCCTGGGTGTAGACTTATAGTCAGAGTCTGTGATTCCTCTGGTTTTTAAAGTCGCACATTTCAGGATTTCTGCTTGTCACAAGAGTTAAATAAGAAGATGACGACCGTGTTTCTTCAGTAGGAGACCGAACACAAAGATCCAGGTCTGGTTTAACAGAGACAAGACGAGGGTTTACAGCTGCTAGGCTAGTTGTTTCCCCCTGTTTCCAGTCTTTATGCTAAGCTAAGCTAACTGCCTGTTCACTGTAGCCATAAAGATCTCATTTGAGTCCAGACAAGACAGACTGTTTTATGCCGAGCGTGAAGTGATGATTGATGAATTCATCCTCATTTGCATCAGTGTAAACTTCATAAGGTTTGTTGTTATTGGTGCAGAGTGGTTTCTTTGAGCTCAGTCATCTTCAGTCCCAACGTTCAGGACAAACAGCAGCTCTGTTCTCTCTTTAAAAAAAAAATCTTCCACCTTTGCTCTTTGCAGTAAAACAGTTATAAAACAATTAAGCTAACGAGAGAGGGAGGTGGAAAGTCAAGCATTTTTTATCAGATTAATTAGATAGAAACCTCAGTGAGGCCCAGAAGGGACGGCTAATTGGTTTAGGACACAGAGCTGTGGAGCCTAAGGTAGAGAGAGAGAGAGAGAGAGAGCTGCTGTTGACTGTGGTTAGCTGTAGCTTAAGTTCATAGATGGTCGAGTCCAGTGTGAAGCAGCTGTGACTGTTTGTCTGGGTGTCGTCAGAGACATGACCCGCTCTGCTGCTGCTGCTGCTGCTGCTGCTGCTGCTGCTGCTGCTGCTGCTGCTCAAATCCACCAACCAACCAACCAACAGCTGCTGGACTCATTGGAATCACCCGAGCCTTTGTCTATTGTATAAGTGTGTGTATGTTTGTGTGTGCTGTTTTAGGTGTATGTTTGTGTCACCCTGTCAGCAGCCAGACTCAGTGTGGGTGTACTCGGTGCTCAGGTTACTCATTCCTGCTCTGGCTCAGGACTGTGTCTCACTATTTAGCAGGAGAGAGCAGCAGCAGCAGCAGCAGCACAGAGGCAAAGCACAGCGACTATTTATAGATCACTTCTGGCCTACTTGGCAACAGGAAGGAGATGAAGACAAGGAAAGGAACTATGGAGGCCAAGGAGGGACAAAATAGAAAATAGAACATCCAACTGGAGCAAAGTCACTTGTGCTGCTCCGGCTGCTGGACACACACTTTTTCTCAGAGTCTGAAAGTTTCTCCTCAGACAAAAACTCTGAATAATGAATGACTCACTAACAGTGAGATGCCTCTTCTGTCATAGTGACTGCAGCTCCGTCTGTGGAGCATCAGAAAACACACATAAAAAAAATTCCCAGCAAATGGCAAGTTCTCCCACTTGAGAAGATTTAACAGACGGAGTCTGGGTGTAGTTCCTCCCTTCGCTCCCTCCCAGAGCAGCTTCAGCTCTTCATGCCATGGATTCCTCAACATGTTGCTGAAACGCTCCTCGGAGACTCGGCTCCATGTTGACGTGACTGCATCACAACATTTCTGCAGATTCAGTCGGATGCATTAAGACGTTCAAGCTGCCGATCTGCTCCCGTCTCATTCCACGGCACGCAGGTTTCCCACTGGATTCAGGTCTGGAGACTGAGGTGGAGGTGGAGGAGGGTGGGGGCACTGAGGTCAGGTCATGTTGATGAAACCATGAGACGACTTTAGCTGCTGTTGTTGTCCATGCATGAGCTCAGGGTTGGAGGTTGGTCTGCTCACCACAGATGTTAAGAGTAGTTATCTGAGTGACTGTAGCATGATGGAGCTTTAATATGAACACCTTGGACTGAAGCTTGAGCCTTTAGCTGCAGGATTTAATGCGTTGCACTGCTTCTCTGTGATTGGCTGAATTGGATTGCATGCACAAAAAGGTGTACAGGTGTTCTTAATAAACTGTGTATGAGGTGAGTGTGGCAGCAGCTCATGTTGTGTAATGCCTGGATTCTTCAGCAGCTCAGTTACTCTCTGTTTGTCTGCGTCAGTCATGAGATGCTCATTAAGCTTCTCAGTCGTCTGCTTGGATTAACTGTCCAAGCAGCTGACTGTACAGCCAACCGTGTGTGTGTGTGTGTGTGTGTGTGTGTGTGTGCATGCTCACGTGAGTGTGCATGTGTTGCGAGGGAAGCACCATCAACAACAACAACACATTGCCCTGTGTTCCTGCACACAGCAGCCAGCCCCACTCTGCTCTGCCGAGGAGTTCCCTCACCGGGCTCCTCCACCTCCAGCAGTCAAATGAGGAGATGACTTCATCCAGCCGCCTGTGTTTCAGTCCCACTCGCTCTGATTGTGGCTGCAGGCAAAAGCAAAAAGCAGCCGAGGCCTTATATGGAAGTGAGCATCGAGGTATTTCACCTTAATCTGTGGCAGGAATGTGGCCTTCAGGACGAAACTCAGGAAGAGGAAGCAGGGAATTAACGTACGTATGTGGACACGACTTGATGGGAGAAAATCCACGATGTGTCCACTTCCTGTTGTGTTTTTTTTTTTTAACCACTCAGTCATCGTCTCTGTCAGAGCTGATAACGAGAGCTGAGCGTGATGTCGTTAAAGTGATGCTGGAGCTAATCTGGTCCTTGTAGAAGAGGCGTCCCATCAGGCTCCATCACGCCCCCTCTGTGGTCTCTGTGGGTTAGAACCTGGTGTGTTCTCTTTGCTACGTAGGACAGGTGCATCATGGGAAGTGTAGGATCTAGTGTTAAAATAAGAAAATCTCAGCATCTGCTTACACAAACTTCCTGACAGAGCAGCTCAGCGTCAGTGCAGACGTTCCTGTCTCACTGACCTCCGGTGGTCTTCAGGCGTCCATTATCTGAGATTATTTTACCGCAAAAAAAACTGTTAATTTTCCACCAATCAGCCGATTAAGTCATGTCAGTTGTGTGTTGTGAATTGTCGTCAGTGTGCTGTGCCTGCAGGAGCACAGGCTTGTTGTGGTGTGTTTTTGGTTTCACAGTATAAAAACACTGAGCTCCACAGTTGTGATCTGTCAACAACACACACACTCATTTAAGGTGAACCGGCCCTTTAAGAGCTGATCGCCAGCGGCAACAACAAAACTTTAGTCCCAACAAACTCATCTCTTCACGGTTTGTAATAATCTATGTGATCTCCCACCGCCATGCTTCTGTATATGCCTGTGTGTGTGTGTGTGTGTGTGTGTGTGTGTGTGTGTGTGTGTGTGTGTGTGTTCTGCTGCAGTGTTTTCTGTGTTTAAGTTGACACAGCTGGTGGGCAGGATGTCAGCTTCAGGCCTCTGTGTCTGTTTGTAATTCTCCCCTTGGAGAGCAGCCTTCCTCTGCTATAAATAGGCTCTATATGTGTGTGTGTGTGTGTGTGTGTGTGTGTGTGTGTGTGTGTGCCCCACCTCTCCTCTTGTGTGCCCAGAGAGATTGATGTTCCCCCCACACAGCATTTCCGTGTGTGTGTGTGTTTTATCTTTTCCATGTCTCACTGTATTTGCTCTGTACATCCAGTGTGTGTGTGTGTGTGTGTGTGTGTGTGGTGGTTGTAATGATGATGAGTGTGTTGCACATGGAGTGACGGTCTGACTTGACGTGACACACACATGCACACAGGTTGTATCAGATACAGGAAGTCCTTGTCTTCCCATCATTCTTTAAACTTCTTAAAAAAAGAGTTTCTCTCCTCTCCTCCTCCTCCTCCTCCTCTTTCCTCCTCCTCCGCCTCCTCCTCCTCCTCCTCCTCCTCCTCTTCCTGCTTCTGCTCCTTCATGCAGGAGGACATATTTGTGGGATGCCATCCTTTCTTTCTTTTTTGTTCTTCTCTCTCCTTCTACATCCATCATTCTTTTCTCTCTGGAAGGGAGGTTCAGTGTGTGTGTGTGTGTGTGTGTGTGTGTGTGTGTGTGTGTGTGTGTGTGTGTGTGTGTGTAATGGCTTTCCTTTCTTCTTCACTTATTGCCCTATTCCACGTCTCCCATGCATAAAATTGGTGCCCACCACACACACTTCTTAATCTCGACAGTTTCCTGCAGATAAATATAAGATGGGGCGAGATGCAGCGAGTGTGTGTGTGTGTGTGTGTGTGTGTGTGTGTGTGTGTGTGTGTGAGACAGAGAGAGAGCCACTGAAGCTGTGTGTGACTGTGTGTTCCTCATGGTTCTCCCTCCTGTGTGTGTTTCCTCCATGCAGACCAGTATAAAGGAGGGACTGTTGCTGAAACAGACCAGCTCCTTCCAGAGGTGGAAAAAACGCTACTTCAAACTGAGAGGCCGAACTCTCTACTACGCCAAAGATGCCAAGGTAAGACCGACCTCGGCCCGGAGCTGCTGGAGAGCAGGTCGAACACACTCTGCTAGAGCTGCTGCTTGGTTTTACATGTCTAATCTCAGAAATCACTGGATTTTACTTCAGTTCCAGTCAAAGTTTTCAGGAGGTTCAGAGACCAGAGGAGCAGCTCCACTCTGTGGGACACACTCATGATGTGTTCATGTGCAGCCTGCAGTGTGTTAGCTTAGCATAAAGACTGGACACAGAGGGAAACAGCTGTGGCTTCTCACCTGAATCAAAAAGCAGAGATATTGAACAGGCTGTGTAAAGTTGAAATAAAAACTGAATCTATCTGAATCATCTAACAGAGACTAATCAAAGCACCTCTCACATGCACCACACTCCTGCAGCAGCAAACGACGCTCTAATGAGTGGAGCAGGTGTGCAGTCCACTAATGAACAGGAACCAGGTGTGAACTGGTTCCAGCTGTGGAGCTGCGGGTCGGCCCGTGCTAAGCTAACAGGCTGCAGCTAGCTGTAGTTCAGTACTTCTCCGTCTGACTCATCAGCTCCTGAACTGTCTCTTTTATCCTCTTTAATCATCTTCATCTTCTTCTTCTGTTTCACATTAAAGAAATTAACCTTTGACCTCTCTCCCTACTGTGTCTCTAATCTAACCTCCCTGCTCTGGAACATGTGTGTGATTGTGTGTCTGTACCTGTGTGTGTGTGTGTGTGTGTGTGTGTGCGTGCTCTAGTCCGGCAGTGCTCTGGCACGCTGGCAGGAGCGTGCACTGCGCCGGGTGTCCAGGAGTCGCGTGTGCTGGCGAGTTCTGTCCGTGTGCTGGACGGGCGCTCGGCGCTCCCCCCCACCTCTGGGTGCCAGCGGATCTGAGGAGGGCCTAGTGAGAATCCGGGTCAGCACAGCTCTGCCAGGGGGCCACAGGGGCCACAGGGGGGTGGGGGGTGGGGGGGTATAAGGGCCACGGGGGCCGGACTAGCACCGCAGCTCAACGGCTGGCTGTAATAGAGACGGTGCTGCGTTCATGTCATACAGAGACAAAGTGAAGCTCCTCAGTGTGTTTGTGAGCTGATGACATGAATGCACAGAGTTTGTCCCAGGCAGTAACACACATGTGCAGCAGCTGGTGAGGCCTCAGAGGATCAGTTTGACCCTCACAGGCTCCTGTTGTGTCTCAGGTGTGTTGCTGCAGAGTGAAGTCGCCGCACGGCCGTGACAAGGAAGACGACTGGACAGATGTAGAACACATAATGAGTTTTCTTCTTGTTGTGTTGAGGTGAAAATCAGTTTGTTCTCTCTCCGTCACGGTCGTCACGGTGATGGAGCTGCTGTAGATAAGTTCTCATTCTCCTCTACATGTCCATGTGCTCTGGTGTCTCCACGGCAACCTGGCCGGCTGTGCTGCCCTGTGCTTAAGAAGCCCGACCTCCTCACTGATCCACCAGGAGGAGGCTGCATCTCTCCTCCTCCTCCTCCTCCTCCTCTCCTTGAGGAGCTGAAGTGTGGAGGGGGGGGGGGGGGGGGATGCAGCCACTGATGGAGGTTCTGGATCTTTGGGTATCAGAGGTTCTGGACTCGTTGCCTTCGTCCATTCACTGTCAGCTTCCATTACAGCTTCCCTTAAGACAGCTGAGTGTGTGTGCCCACACATATACAACGTGTGTGTGTGTGTGTGTGTGTGAGAGAGAGAGAGAGAGAGGCTGCTGGTGGCAGAGAGAGAAAAGGGTTGTGTGTCAGCAGAACTGAAAGTATCACACACATGCAGCACACACACGTGACACCATGTTAAAGCAGCCAAGAGGACCAGGAGTGTGTGGGGGGGGTGTTTGTGTTGGCATGCCATTCATACTGAGACCCTCTTGGCTGACACTACACACACACACACTTGTAGGCATATGTGGAAGTGCTTCCGCCACACACACACCCACACACCCACACCCAGAGTGAGCGTTGGCTGGTGTCCCTCTGCAGCCAGGCCTGGTGTCGTTAACTGGGCATTCCCTCCGACAGCTGCAGCAACGCACTCCACACACACACACACACACACACACACACACACTCGGAGAGGGCATTCCTTTGACGGCATCACTTTTTGGCCCGTGGCACTTTAAGAGCTCAGCTGTTGGAGGATCATGTTCTGTCTGTCGGCTCCTCGGACTCAGACGATCCAATAAAACACATTAACATTCACTGTTCACTATGATCTGATTCACAACACAGGAAACACTGAGGGACACACCAGAGTACTGACATTATATTATATTATATTATATTATATTATATTATATTATATTATATTAACTTTTACTTGAACTTGCACACATTATGGAATATAAGCTGTTTATCGAACCTTTGACCTTTGACCTTTTAGATATCAGAAAACCGTCTGTTAAGGTGATGAGGAGTGGATCCTTCACAGCCACAATAAACAAACTCAGAATAACCAGATTTGTTCTGATAATAATGAAACTTTAAATCTTTTATTTGCATGTGAACATTTGAATAAATCTGACAGATTTTATTTACAGCCGTTTCATTGTCTGCGCTCGTCAGTGTGAAACTAGATTAAAGATTAAAGATTTCTCACAAATACAATGAAGTTTTTTTTAAAAACTTCTGTAGTTTGATTAATATCAGTCCAATATAAACCAGACAGACATGAACAGACCCTGATGTTGTTGTTATAAAGATTACAACAAGAGACTTAGTCATGTTCATATTTTATATTATACTCAACCTCCTCCTCCTCCACCTCTTCCTCCTCCTCCTCCTCCTCCTCCTCCTCCTCCTCCAGTCTACAAACTCTGTAACCAGAACACGACGGCCTCCTCATGTGTGTGGGTCAGAACCTCAGCACCAGCTGAGAGGAATTCACATCTGCTGTTTCTCCTGAGTCCTGGAGTTCAGCAGTGTCACACACACACACACACACACACACTCATCTTCACCCAGACACACTCACTCAGTAACAACATGTAGACAACAGGATCCCCTGGACAGGGTGAAAGTCTCCTTCACTGAAAACACGTGAACGGCGTGTGTGTGTATGTTTCGTGTCTCTGCCACTTTTTTGTGTCTGTTTGTGTTGTTTTGTGTCACTTTGTCGTCCTGTTGCGTCTCTCTGCAGCTGCTTAACTTTCCATCAGCACAAGTTAAACACACACACTCTGACCGTCCTCGGCCTGACTCCACTTGGCCGCTCTCTAATCCATCATGCTTGAGAAACATTTAGACAAAGTTTTTGCTTGCTCGTTATCTGAAGCTCCTCATCACTGACCAAAAATAGACGGAGCAACAGAGCAGAGGTGTGTGTTGTGTTTTTAAAAACTGAAAAAAAGCTCATTTGTTATCTTTGATTCCTGCAGTAGTTTCCATCCTTCGCTGAGAGGTTCCACCTGTTTGTTTTAGGTCTTTGCTTTGTGTGGCCAGAAGCAGAACATCTCTCTCGCAGCCATCACGTGACACCTCATGTCGTAGAGTTTGGAGCGTAGCGACGAACTGCGTCGTCACGAACGTCGACCACAGGCTGATTCTCACCTTCTCCTTTTGTTCCTCCTCAGTCCCTTATCTTTGACGAGGTCGACCTATCAGATGCCAGCGTCGCAGAGTCCAGCACGAAGAATGTCAACAACAGCTTCACAGTGAGTGCATCTCACACACACACACACACACTGGGTCACAGGACATATCAAACAATGAGACTGAGAGTTCACTGTAGTGCTGTAGAAACAGCATCCAGTGTCATTACAGCTGTCATCAACATCTGTCTCCAGCTGTGGAAGTTAGCATGCTAACAAGGTAGCAGCAGCAGCACGGACACTAAGTCACTGCAGTGTCCAGGAGTGATGCTCCACTGTTGTGTAGTGAACATGTTCATCTGTTGTTGACAAATGGTTTTATGACAGTTCGTTGGTTCAGACACATCTGCTGCTGCTGAGAAACAGTTTGTCTGAGCGTCTGAAGCAGTTTTATGAGGAAACAAATGGAAACTCAGGACGTTTTATGCAGATGTTGCTGCAGGTGTTTCCTTCTTCAGTAGCTGGACCATAAATGCTCCTTGTTTTTCACTTTCAGCAGAATGTGACACTTTGTTTAAGTGTTGAAATATATTCTCAATCTTGAGTTTTAAATGTGACTCATGACTCGATTGAAGAATTCATTTAGCGCTGGAGTGACAGTGATTTGTGGCTGGTGATGGAGGAGGACGTTTGACTGAGAAACAGCAGCAGAGGATTTATTCAAAAAACAAAACAGTTTAACATTTAAAAACTGAACCGTGAACTTGAACAAGTCATTTTAAGTATGAAGTGGCTCAACACAGGTTAAAACCCTCTTCTATTGTAAAGGTGACATTAGCCAAAGCTTGTTGATGCTAACGTTAGCACATAGCATCAGTCAAACTGAACCTTTAGCTCCTTTAAAGCTATGCAGGAACTATGCAGGATTTTTAGCTTAACTATGCTACATTTTTAGCTTTAATTAAACAGCGGTGTCTCAGCTCTCACCTCGGTGCCACCGCGACACAAACGCACCCCGTAACCTGTAATCTCTTGTTTATAACAGATAAGACTACACGAATATACACATGGTAACATCATGTATGATAAATAAAGTTATCCACCGCTCCATGGGTTGCTTTCTCACCGGCTTCGTGGAAAACAAGTGCACATGGTCCAGAGGAGGGATAGTAAAACAGAGGAGTGAGCAGACTTGCAGAGTTCCTCTTTAAGACTCTGATAACATTAGAAAGTTTTGACTTTGTGTTTCCTGTTTCTGTGATTCAACAGATTTCATTCAGTCTGAGTCCGTTCAGTCCTTTATCAGACAAAGAGCTGGAGGTGAGTCAAGGTGATGTGAGCGAGTTTCGCTGTGTGAAGTGCAGGAGGCAGGCACTTGTGTATTCTGAGGAACACTAGAAAGCACTGAGTCATTCGGCTGGAGATCCATCAGGGTTCACAAGGAAACAGGATCTGCCCTTAAAGGATAATGATTCACACAGCTCATTGTACACCTGAAAATGTCAGTGGTTATATTTAGCTGATTCTCTCATACATTTCCCAGCAATCGCTCCTTATGCATTTGTCACATGTTCCTCGTCACGGCACATCCACAGGGGAGAGAAAAAAAAAAAAAACAGGCCTGTGTTGCTGTGAATGGATGCTGTGTGTGTGTGTGTGTGTGTGTGTGTGTGTGTGTGTGTGTGTGTGTGTGTGTGTGTGTGTGTGTGTGGGCGTCGTAGGGAAATGAACATGAGTATTAGGAGTAACAAGGATGGAAACAGACAGTGAAAGAGCTTGTAGTGCCCTGTCCTTTCTATAAATGTCTCTCCTCTCGGCGAGTGTTGCTATAATAAGAAACATGGAGGAGGAGGAGGTCGGCAGGAGAACGGCGCTCTGAGGAGAGATCGCTGCTATTTATAGAAACCTGCTAGAAACCCTGACTTCACTGAGAGCTGCCTGGGATGGCTCCATGTCTGCTGGATTCATAAATAAGATTATGTGAGCCTGCTGCTGCTGATGCATGTGTGTGCAGCATGTGCAGACAGCCGTTACTGTGTGTGTTGCAAGAAACATCAGCATCCCTGTAAGATGCTGAGAGGGACGGAGGAAGAGGAGGATGGAGATAAAGACAGAGGAGTGTGGAGGTGACTAAAATAGGAGCTGTTAGAGGACTGATTGATGGGGGACGTCTGCAGAGCAGGTTTAAGATGGCGAGCTGCTGCAGCAGAGGAAATCCTGGAGTGATGTCACACTGTCTCACACACACACACACACACACACACACACACCCTGGGGAGAAGAGAGGGAGAGGGAGAGGCAGAGAGCAACACAGAGGAGGAGGAGAGGGAAGACGGATGCAGAGGGGAAGAGAGAGGGAGGAGGAGGAGGAGAGGAAATGAAGACGGGACAGACGAGGGAAGGAACATAAACGCAAAGGTAACATGACGAGTTGG
Organism: Caranx ignobilis; assembly: GCA_021432705.1. Lineage (NCBI taxonomy): Eukaryota > Metazoa > Chordata > Actinopteri > Carangiformes > Carangidae > Caranx > Caranx ignobilis. The sequence continues at coordinate 1,720,062 of MU269983.1, read as the reverse complement.
ACGGTAGTTCACACGCACACACACGGGGAAACGTGCCCTCTGTAATGCGCAATCAACCCAGACAGAGTCACGCACACCGACAGGGGGAGACCGGGCTTCATCGGACAGAGAGAGAGAGAGAGGGGAGAGAGGGGGAGACCACTGCGGAGGAGACGTTGCAGGACTGTGTGTGTGGGTGTCCATCCTGTCTGTCTGTGTCGTCCTCTCTGTCTCCTCTGAGGACGAGTGATGCTGCTGGCGTCGTCTCTGCAGGTCGGTGCTGCTCAGATGTTTTCACTCGTGCTGCTAACGTGTTTGGTGATTCAGGCTTGATGCTGCTGCTGCTGCTCGGAGCTCTGCAGATGTTTGCTCAGTGTGTATGCTCTGTTTTAACAGAGTGGGGACCAAGGACCCCCTTTAACCCCCCCCCCAAAAACCCTTCAACACCCCAAAACCCTGAGGAGCTACCAGCTACATTAGAATCAGCTGCACTTGTTATTCAAGGGAATGAGTTTACTCTCTGTCCTTCTGTCTTTTACTGTCATCTCTTCTTCAAACAGCTTGATTGAAGTGTAAGTCTAAGACTGACTCATATGTGTTTCTGTATATATATATGTGTGTGTGTGTGTGTGTGTGTGTGTACATGTGTGTGAGTGTGTTGTTGCTGAAGCTGCTGCTTCACTTGTGTCGTGAAGAGGAGGCTGTGTGAATAAGGGATGAGGCAGCGTCGCTGTAGCTGGAGAACGAGCACCTTGAATTCCACGTGAGGAGTTGGGGTGGGGAGGAGGAGGGGGGAGGAGGAGGGGGGAGGAAGGGGGGTGAGCTCGGCCCAACCCACGCTGTAAACTCATTAGAGACTCTGCAGGCATGCATCGCCTCGCTCCCTGACTCGCTCATGTTTATTGGAACGGCTCAGTTATTACCATCCACTTTAAATCCACCAAACCATCTCCAAGAAAGTGAACCGAGCTGCTGCGGCTCTGGTGTGTGTGTGTGTGTGTGTGTGTGTGTGTGTGTGTGTGTGTCAAGTGTTTGCAAAAAATCACAGATGATAACTGTGTGTGTGTGTGTTGTGGGGGGTGAGCAGCTGTAAACAGCTCTATTCCACCTCCTCTGCTATTGTGCTGCAGGTCCCAGTGGAGACAGGATCTGTGCATCATGTTCACCGATCCTGCACCTGTGTGTGTGTGTGTGTGTGTCACTTTGTGTGTGTGTGTGCATGTAAACAGTGGCGGGTGTCCCCACTCTCAGCTCATCTTTGGTGGTTGCCTCTCTGCCTAAAATAAGAACAAATGAGGTGTGTGATTGCATGTTCTCATCATTTACAGATGTAGATTCTTGTTGTCATTTGTCATCACACACACACACACACACACACACATCACATATCTGATACACTGAGTTCTGAAGGTCAGTCATCAAGAGAGGTTTTCCACACTTCAGGGATGCCTAGAGCCATTTTTGGAAACAGCTGTTCCTGTTTCTCCTGGCAACCAGTCTTATCACTACCCTGCTGCACACACACACACACACACACACACACACACACACACACACACATGGATACAGTACACCAGCACAGAGAAAGGATGATCTATGTCCAGTGGGATCAATTTGCCATGTGCATACAGACACACACACACACACACACACACACACACACTAATCCTTGGAGTTCCTAGTGGAAAATGTACTGTGATTAACGACAGAGAAAGTAAACAAGAGGAGACAGAGAGAGAGAGAGAGAGAGAGAGAGTTACTGTTGTATCTAATGAAAGATTGATAAGAGCAGTGATGGAGGAAGTGCCAGACTATTTATCAATATATAATAGAATCCATCAATTGTTTTGATTGATTGTTGAGTCTTTGACATGTCTGACAGTGTTTTCCATTTGAAGAAGAGCCTGAGGAAGATTATAATATGTAAATAAACATCCCTGATGGAATAAAGTATAAATGACCAGAACATACATTAATCTGACGTGTTTTTCCTCAGTGAATTGATTCATCGTTTTGCTTTAAATGTCAAATAATAGTGAAAAGTTCCTTTTTTTCAAAGGTGATGCATGTTGAGCAGAAATGATATTAAAGTGTCCACATAGTGAAGTAATGAGACAGAATGTCCTCCGTGTGTATTTGGATCTGTCATATTAACATTCAGTATCACACCATATGAAGTATAAAGTGCTGTGGGACTCACAGGAGAGTGTTTGCTGCTCATTCATGTGTCGCCCACGTTTCTCACTCGTCGCTCTGCTGCGCGACTCTTTGCACCTCTGACTCTTCTTATGTAACAGAGAGCTGACGTCCTGATGCTGCCTGTCAGCTCACAGCTGCAGCTGTGAAGGCGCTGGTGTCAGAGGGCAGGAGCTCCAGTATATATCTGTCTATATATGTATGTGTGTGTATGTTTGTATGAACCCAGATATATAGAACCTCACATGTCCTGTTCTGCCTGAGCTGCATCTGCTGGCAACAAGTGTGTGTGTGTGCGTGTGAGAACCAGATGGTTAAACAGTAACTGCGGCTGTCATGCAGAAACAAAAGCAGTGTGTTAGAGCAGATGTATCCTAAACATCCCAACATGCACTTTACACACACACACACACACACACACACACACACACACACACTGACAGTACAGTTGTGCACCTGTTGTTTGTGAACACCTGTAGGAGCCTCAGCTGCTGGAGACTGAAACGTCCCCTTTGAAAGTTATCGAGTCAGAAAAGGTTCACGATGGATTCACGTCCCTCCGTGTTTGTGGGACTGATGAGCGTCGAGTCGAACAGGATGTGTCGACTGCTCGGCTGCATGTTTATCCAGTTATGGCCTGAATGGGTGTAATTGAAGACAAGAATGGAGCTGAACATGATGTGGCCTCTCTCTCTCTCTCTCTGTCTCAGTCTCTCTCTCTCTGTCTCTGTCTCTCTCTCTCTCTCTTCCCCTCTCTAGTGCTGGTGAATGGTCGGTCTGAAGTGTGTGTGTGGAAAAATCAATGAGCACTTTGTAGGAGAAGAAGAAGCACAGCAACACAGTGATACTGTCAGTAAACACAGCAGATAACAGGAGATCCATCAGCCTCAGGGTTTCCACATATGTACATTAATGTATATCCACATTATTGTCTTCACTTGTGTTGTAAAAGTATATTTTGGTGCATTTTGGCTCATGCAGTTTGTGTTTTAGAGGAAAATACAGATGAAGTGTAACATCTGGTAAAAGCAGGTGTGAGATCAGTTTCACCAGAGAGAGAGAAGCCGTGAGCGATCAGTCGACTGTTGCTTCACATAATGAAACACTTGAGAGAGACAGAAGTGAAAAACATCACAGTCAGCTGAATCTGTAAAGTCTCTGTGCTCAGCTCTCAACAGAACAACAGCAGACTAATGAATTATTTCTCATGCAGGTTTTTACGTTAGGAACCAATCATAGAGACCTGCCTGTGCAACAATCAGGCAATTAGTCAAAACTAAATGCTGAGAGCTCTTGTTTCTCTTTGACTGACAGATGTGGAAATTAAAAGTCTTTTTCATTGACTGAAGAGGTGAGGGTAGACCAAGACCAGGAGGAGCCACGGAGAGATGGAAGATGTTGTCAACACTCAACGGAGATGGAGACAAACTCTAAAACACCATAAAACATGGAGTCAGACTAAAGCAATTCAATCAAATAAAGGCAGAAAGAGGAAAAAGTAGCAAAGGAAATGGATACGAGCAGTTAAATAAATCAGTGCAATAAAATGAATGTGAAAAAGGAAATAAGAACAGGAAGGAATAAAACAAGGATAATTGAACGTTATAAAAAAAACAATAAAAGGAAATAAAAGTAGTTGGAGAACTAAAGTAATTAGAGGAGTGATAAGAAATAAGACAGGATGATGTAGTGGTCGACGTCACAGATCCTGGATCAGCTCCTCAGGCCAGTTGCTCGAAATAACGATCAGCAGATTAGTAGATAATGAAAACGTTTGTCAGTTGTTCCTGTTCAACCAGCATTTCAAGTTCATTTAGCTCAGCTCACTGGTTCTATACTGGCTCTATACTGGTTCTGTACTGGTTCACTGTGAAAAAAAAGTCCGACATAAAGTCAGTGAAGTTCAGATCAGATGTGAGTGAGACGTTCAGAGGACGTCTGAAAGTCTAATTAATCATAAATAGCTTCTCATCACGGAGGGAGGAAACATCAGCATCACTGCTGCTACATGAATATTGATTAGAGAGAGTGTGTGTGTGTGTGTGTGTGTGTGTCCTGTGACTTCTTCCACTAAGGTGAAGGGGGATAACATGAGGACACGATGAGTTACAAAGAGACGGAGAGAAAGAGGAGAGGAGGCAGCATGAATAAGTGATGGGGGCGCTGAAAGGGTGGTGTGTGTCTGTGGGGTTATCTACAGGGAGACTGTCCTTTAAACACACATGCACACACACACACACAGGGGGAGAGGACGGGGGCTCTTAGCCTTTACCGAGGCGCTTCGCCTGTCAGCACATATCTACCTCAACACATGAGGAGCTAAGAGCGAGAGAAAGAGAGGGCTGAGAGGGAAGAAATGCTGGAGCGGAGGAAAAGACTAACTGAAGAAGTGTGAGAGGATAAGTGAGCGAGAGCTAATGAGAGAGAGAGAGAGAGAGATAGAAAGAGGGAGGGGGCTTCTCATCCTTAAAGACAGAGCTGATCGCTGCCTCCTCTCAGTGGCACCGCAGGCTGAAGGAGGAGGAGGAGGCACTGGAAACATTGATCTCCCACTCTCTCTTTCTCTCTCTCTTTATCCATCTTTTCCTCCCTCACTTTTTCTTTGGAGCCATAGTATCAGTCTCACCCCTTCCTTCCTCCCTCGCTCTCCCTCCAGGTGATCACTCCGTTCCGTCGGCTCATCCTCTGTGCTGAGAACAGGAAAGAGATGGAGGACTGGATCAGTTCGCTGAAGTCCGTCCAGTCCAGAGAGCATTACGAGGTAAGAGCCCCTCTGCCAATCATCAACACAACACACTGATCCAGGTCCACTTATGTTCTGTGTGTGTGTGTGTGTGTGTGGAAGAGGATACACAGAGATGGGCACGGTGCAGCAGGAACAATAGAGCAGCTTATAGGCGTTTCCTCCTCTGGAGATTTTAGATTTTAGTCATTTTGCTCTCAGTGTTTTTAGTTTGAACACAATAAAAAGTGCACGTTCGCGTGTGTGTGTGTTAAATACAGTGTGGGGAGAAGAGTTGCACGATTCAAGAGGCGTCAGGGACTTAACAAGTTGTTTATAATGCAGAAGCAACACACATGTTGGGAGTCAGAGCAGCAGCAGCAGCAGCAGCAAACATACACAGGCACGCATGGATGCACACGTACAGTGACAGGTACACAACTCTACAGTACAGTCAGTATCAAACTCACACACACACACGCACGTTCACAATCACATGTCTGATCCCCCTAGACGAGAGCGACTCTTTCTGTTCCAGCGTCCTCGTTATCTACGACTCTGTTTTCAGGAAGAATCCAGAAATTGAGACGACAGCTCGACCATCACCGCGCACACACCACTCGGATATTTATCTCCCACAAAAGCCCCTGGAACAGAATATTCCTGGTGTGCGAGGAGTGTGTGTATCTGGGGTGTGTGTGTGTGTGCGTTGACAGTGACGGGTTGTGGCGAGGAGGAGGCGAGCGCAGGAAGAAAGCAGTACTGCATTTTAATGGCTTTGATTTGGGAGGGAAATCTTATATAAGACCCCCATCCCTTACCCCCCGCCCCCCTTATTGCACTGCAATGCAGCAGCACCCCCAGAGCTCACACACCACAGGGTACGCACATGTGTGCACACATATGCACACGCATCCCTCGCCAAAGATGCCTACACAACAGCGGTTAATTACCGTCCTCTCTGATGTAGCTGCAGCAGCGAGAGTCTGAGTGTCCTAGTTTGTCAGCACCTGTTACAAGTCGACTTATGAAACTGTACCAGGGCTGCGCCAACTCCTGCAGACGCAACGCCCACACTCACACAGTACAACACTCACATTAGCTCGCTCCAGTCACACACACTCCCGTGTATATGGGAGCATCCAATTCTCCTGACCAGGTGTCACTTTATACAGCCAACAGTCACATTGATGACAGTCAGTGACTTCCTGCGGAGCCCTGATGTTTGTCCTGCTGTGTGCCAGACAGCGTCGTCAAGAGGCTCAAATAGAGACATCAGACCTGAAAGCTCCATACGTTACACTTCACCTGTGTTTTATTAATTATTGGTTATTTATATATTGGACCACGAGAAGATGTTACTGTAGTTTTAAGAACCACAAAACATCTTGGAGTAGCTTTACATCTCCTTTCAGATACTACAGGTGGTGGGTGCAGCTTTAGTGACTGCTTTGTTGTGACATCACAAAGTGACAGGAAGTCCTGACGGCTGGTTTTAAGGCTCAGTGTCTGAATACAGGCTGTGTGCATTTCTCTGTGGACTGAGGCTTTGATACTTTCACTGTATTAATATAGAACCTAGAGCTGCTTTATAATCACACTACACATGGACGTCTACCTTTATACTGTATGGAGCTTTGACGCACGTCTACCTTTATACTGTATGGAGCACGCACGTCTACCTTTATACCGTATGGAGCTTTAAGACGCACGTCTACCTTTATACTGTATGGAGCTTTAAGACGCACGTCTACCTTTATACGTTGGACTTTAAGACGCACGTCTGCCTTTATACCTTATGGAGCTTTAAGACACACGTCTACCTTTAGATGGGACCAATATTAGGAAGTGCATTTTTTTTATTAAGAAAAGCTAATACACAATGAATGAATGGTGTGAATGTGAAAAGTACTTGCTTTGTGTGGAAATGAAATGTATTTTTCAGAACAGAATTTTCTGCTTGAATTTATTGTCATTATAAAAACAACCAGTAACATTAAGATTCACTCAACTATAGTAGCTATGACATATTACATATGTTATTATTATTATTGTGCACTGTGTTGCTTTTCTGTGACGGTCATCCCAGTGCTGCCAACCCTGTTTTAACCTCTCCTTTGCCAGACGGCACAGTTTAATGTGGAACATTTCTCAGGGATGCACAACTGGTACGCCTGCTCCCATGCACGGCCCACCTTTTGCAACGTCTGTAAAGATAGCTTGTCTGGGGTCACGTCTCATGGCCTCTCTTGTGAAGGTAAGGAGCACACAAACACACACACAACATTTATTGCCTAACCCATTAAGTATATACACTTTGTTTTCTTATGTAAGACTTCATGCTCTGAAGCACCTCATTCACTCCTCTGCATCTCATTTCAGTCTGATATGCTCCTTACTCTCTACTTAAAGTTGGGCGTGTGTTGCAGCAGATCATTTGCAGCTGCAGGTCTGGGATTAGCGAGTCTATAGGTACCTTGTGTTTTTTTGTGAAGGTATATATGACTATGTTGCATAAGTGAGTAGTGAGTCATTGAAGTGAGAAAATTCTTTGTGTGAACGTCTGTCCAAGTGGAGCAGACTGAATTTGCCGGAGCCAGCGTGAGCCTTTGAAACGCTCTGAGAGTTGTTGTGGAGCAGGGCGCCCATCAAGCTGTTAGCTTGAAGTAGAGGGAGTGAAAAGAAAAGAGCTGGTGGTGGCGAGCCGCCATTAACGCCACACAGGCACAGACATGATGAATGTGTGTTAGCTCGACCGTTTAGATTTTATTTTAGGATTTTACATCTTCTTTTGCCCATAACAGTGACATAACTGTGAATGACGCCACATCTCCTCACCTCATCTGTGAAAGAACAGTTAAGTGCGAGGTGTTAAAGGCGAAAAGAGGGGTTGACGCTATTTTTTGCTTTCTTTTAGCTGGTGCAAAGTGTCAGTGACAGGCAGCAGACTTTAATGAGCACCATCTGCATATCCTCTCTTTCTAATTTTGCTAATGTTCTGCCCGTGAGTGGGTGCGTGCATGTGGATGTGTGCACACGCCTCAGTCCATGCATGCATGTGTGTGAATGGAGTAAGAGGCTCTCCACTCTGCGCTCATTAGCCTCCACAATGAGGTCCAGAGCAGAAGGCAAAAGAAAGAGACAAAAGGAAGAGAACAGAGTAGCATTTAACTCTTACGGCCTAAATCTGCTCACACACACACTTCAGCAATAATTGGAAGATGCAACTGAGATTAGAGCTTCATTAAAACATGAGGTCAGGGTCTGCACACGGTAGTTAATGGTCTGATGAAGACTCCTCCTCACATTTCTCCTGGCACAGATTCATTAACTCATATAGCTGTTTTGTTTACTCCGTGTTAAGCACTCACTTGAAGCTACAGATCCACACGGCGAGCTCAGGAGTCCCTCAGTACAATCCAATAGCAGCCCACTGATGCCAAATGAAAGACAGTGAGACGAGTATGTGAGGGTGGTGGGCAGAGCGAGAGAAGAAAACACAGGAGAGCGGCGAGAGTGTCTCTATTAAACGCAGAGAGCAGCCAGCCAAACAGTTTCACAGCAATCAACGCGGCTTAAATTTCCCTTCGATTTCCTGCACAGGACGGTCGGTGGGGATTGATTTGCGCTACCTAGCCACAAAAACACACACACACACACACACACACACACACACACACACACTCCTTTGCCTCTGTCTCTATTTCATCTGTGCACAAACACTCACAGGTCTGCGCAAATGTACACACACATAGACAATGTTCTCTTCCAGTCTGGTCTGGTATGGCCTGGCCATCAACAGACAGTGGTATCATGTCCTCTGGATTCTCTTAATGTTCTGCTAATGCTCTCTAACAGCATTTAGTGGTAGACTAGATTGAAACATCGATTGTTGCTCCCGGATATGACTTTGACTTGATTTGTATATCTTGTGGAGATTGCCTAATGATGTGTGTGTGTGTGTGTGTGTGTGTGTGTGTGTGTGTGTGTGTGTCTGTCTGTCTGTCTGTCTGTGTGTTATGTATGGGTTAGAGTGGAGTGACTAAGAAGCAAAGTTCCCCAGAGTACAGACATTATTCATGAGTCTGCTAAGTGCTTTATCTCTAATGGAGAAAAAGGCAAGAGCATATGTCCTCCATCTGCCTATATACGTCTTCATTGGAAATGCTCACATTTAAATTTCTCGTTCACACTGACCTGCATTAAGCACAACAAACACGTGAAACGTGAAACACCAACTGGCTCCTCATGCATACAGAACAAACCCTGATGGATTTATATGACCGGGTGGATGTTAAGATGTAAAACCTGTTTACATTACTTATTGTTGCTTCAGTCATTTTAAATAAATGGTTAAACATTGGAAAATGGAGGTATTTATTTTTGATGAGTCAAAAAAACAGCTGATTCCATCATGACGCTGGAGCTAGGCAACACTTAGCCTAGCATACACACCGGAAGCAGACTTAGCTTGGCTCCCAGCAGCACCTGTAAGTCTCACTAATCTTCTACCTCATTTGTTTATTCCTCACAAAACACATGGACGATAACAAGTTGTGTTTTTGTAAGGGTCAAGTGTCAGGGACGATAACCCACAACTTGTTTTGAGACGCATGAGTAAGCTGGCGTGGATACGCACAGACATCATGCTGTCAGTACCCGGATGGTACAATCGGCTTTCTTCATCAACGACCGCCATTTTTGTCTGTGTGGCGATAGGGCGGTGTCGTAAACGTATTTCTCGACTTTGTGGAAACAGGAAAATATGTCGCTGATAATGGAGTAATTTCATCTTGCGTGAACAAATGAGGGCACAGGCACGAAAGAAGAAAGAAAACGTTTACGTTCGAGTTATTTTCGGGAAGTCACCGGAAGACAGGCTCGGTCACCTGTTGCGGGGACGTCGTCATTTCCGGTGAGTTTACAATGGCGGTGTGTGATTTTGGGGACAAACGATCCTGTTGAATACTATTTACCACCTGTTTCACTTCCTGTACACTCTGTAGAGTGAATTTCTGTGATTAAACGGACTGGATTGTCCGATGAGAGAAATTTAAAAAGTCCTAATGCTATGCTAAGCTAAGCTAAGCGGAAGTTGAAGGTTGCTTTACGCTAACGGACGAATACCATCCATCCATCCATCCATCTTCTTCCGCTTATCCGGGCCGGGTCGCGGGGGCAGCAGCCTGAGCAGGGACACCCAGACTTCCCTCTCCCCAGACACTTCCTCCAGCTCTTCCGGAGGGACCCCAAGGCGTTCCCAGGCCAGCCGGGTGACATAGTCACTCCAGCGTGTCCTGGGTCTTCCCCGGGGCCTCCTTCCGGTGGGACATGCCCGGAACACCTCCCGAGGGAGGCGCCCAGGGGGCATCCGGTACAGATGCCCGAGCCACCTCAACTGGCTCCTCTCGATGTGGAGGAGCAGCGGCTCTACTCCGAGCTCCTCCCGGGTGACAGAGCTTCTCACCCTATCTCTAAGGGAGCGCCCCGCCACCCTGCGGAGGAAACTCATTTCGGCCGCTTGTATCCGGGATCTCGTTCTTTCGGTCATGACCCAGAGTTCATGACCATAGGTGAGGAGGAACGTAGATCGACCGGTAAATCGAGAGCTTTGCCTTTCGGCTCAGCTCTCTCTTCACCACGACGGACCGATACAACGACCGCATTACTGCGGCCGCCGCACCGATCCGCCTGTCGATCTCACACGCTCCATCCTTCCCCACTCGTGAACCGGACCCCGAGATACTTAAACTCCTCCACTTGAGGCAGGAACTCTCCCCCGACCTGGAGAGAGCAAACCACCTTTTTCCGGTCGAGAACCATGGCCTCAGACTTGGAGGTGCTGATTCTCATCCCAGCTGCTTCACACTCAGCTGCGAACCGCCCCAGCGCATGCTGAAGGTCCTGGCTCGAGGGAGCCAACAAGACAACATCATCTGCGAAAAGCAGAGATGAAATCCGGTGACTCCCGAACCGGACCCCCTCCGGACCCTGGCTGCGCCTAGAAATTCTGTCCATAAAATAATGAACAGAACCGGTGACAAAGGGCAGCCCTGTCGGAGGCCAACATGCACTGGGAACAAGTCCGACTTACTGCCGGCAATGCGAACCAAGCTCCTGCTCCGGTCGTACAGAGACCTTACAGCCCTCAGCAGAGGGCCTCCGACCCCATATTCTCGGAGCACCTCCCACAGAATGCCACGGGGGACACGGTCGAATGCCTTCTCCAAGTCCACAAAGCACATGTGGACTGGTTGGGCAAACTCCCACGAACCCTCGAGCACCCTGTGGAGGGTATAGAGCTGGTCCAGTGTTCCACGACCAGGACGAAAACCGCATTGTTCCTCCTGAATCCGAGGTTCGACTATCGGTCGAATTCTCCTCTCCAGCACCCTGGAATAGACTTTCCCCGGGAGGCTGAGGAGTGTGATCCCCCTGTAGTTGGAACACATCCTCCGGTCCCCCTTTTTAAAAAGAGGGACCACCACCCCGGTCTGCCAGTCCAGAGGTACTGTCCCCGACTGCCACGCGATGTTGCAGAGGCGTGTCAGCCAAGACAGTCCCACAACATCCAGACACTTGAGATACTCAGGGCGGATCTCATCCACCCCGCTGCCTTGCCACCGGGGAGCTTCCGAACTACCTCGGTGACTTCAGCTTGGGTGATGAATGAATCAACCTCTGAGTCCTCTGTCTCTGCTTCCTCCATGGAAGACATGGCAGCGGGATTGAGGAGATCCTCGAAGTACTCCTTCCACCGCCCGACAATATCCCCAGTCGAGGTCAACAGCTCCCCACCTCCACTGTAAACAGTGTTGGCAGAGCACTGCTTCCCCCTCCTGAGGCGCCGGATGGTCTGCCAGAATTTCTTCGAGGCCGATCGGTAGTCCTCCTCCATGGCCTCCCCGAACTTTTCCATACCCGAGTTTTTGCTTCCGCGACTGACCGGGCTGCCGCACGCTTGGCCTGTCGGTACCCATCAGCTGCCTCAGGGGTCCCCCGAGCCAACCAGGCTCGGTAGGACTCCTTCTTCAGCTTGACGGCATCCCTTACTTCCGGTGTCCACCACCGGGTTCGGGGATTGCCGCCACGACAGGCACCGGAGACCTTGCGGCCACAGCTCCGAACAGCCGCGTCAACAATGGAGGCGGAGAACATGGTCCATTCAGACTCAATGTCTCCAGCCTCCCTCGGGATCTGGTCAAAGCTCTCCCGGAGGTGGGAATTGAAGACCTCAATGACAGAGGATTCTGCCAGACGTTCCCAACAAACCCTCACAGTACGTTTGGGTCTGCCGAGTCTGTCCAGCTTCCTCCCTCGCCACCGGATCCAACTCACCACCAGGTAGTGATCAGTTGACAGCTCAGCCCCTCTCTTCACCCGAGTGTCCAAGACATACGGCCGAGATCAGATGATACGACTACGAAGTCGATCATTGAACTCCGGCCTAGGGTGTCCTGGTGCCACGTGCACTTATGGACACCCTTATGCTCGAACATGGTGTTCGTTATGGACAAACTGTGACTAGCACAGAAGTCCAACAACAGAACACCACTCGGGTTCAGATCGGGGGGCCGTTCCTCCCATCATCACGCCCCTCCAGGTTCACTGTCGCTGCCCACGTGAGCGTTGAAGTCCCCCAGCAGAACAATGGAGTCCCCAGTTGGGGCACTTTCCAGTACCCCTTCCAGGACCCCAAGAAGGCCGGGTACTCAGCACTGCCGTTTGGCCCGTAAGCCGAAACGACCGTGAGAGACCTATCCCCGACCCGAAGGCGCAGGGAAACGACCCTCTCGTTCAGCGGGGAGAACTCCAACACATGGCGGCTGAGATGGGGGGCTATGAGCAAGCCCACACCAGCCCGCCGCCTCTCACCATGGGCAACTCCAGAGTAGAAGAGAGTCCAGCCTCTCTCAAGGAGTTGGGTTCCAGAGCCCAGACTGTGCGTAGAGGCGAGACCGACTATCTCTAGCCGGTACCGCTCGGCTCCCGCACTAGCTCGGGCTCTTTCCCCCCCAGTGAGGTGACATTCCATGTCCCTAAAGCCAGAGTCGTTGTCCAGGGATTGGGTCGCCGGGGCCCCCGCCCACGACCGCCACCCAAACCACAAAGCACCGGCCCCATCTGAACCCTCCCGCGGGTGGTGGCCTACGGGAGGGCGGGCCCACGTCGCTCCTTCGGGCTGAGCCCGGCCGGGTCCCGTGGGCAAAGACCCGGCCACCAGGCGCTCGCCTGCGAGCCCCAACCCCAGGCCTGGCTCCAGGGTGGGGCCCCGTAACGCCATTCCGGGCGACGTGAACTGCCTTGATGTGTCACTCTTCATTTGGGGCTTTGGAACCGCTCTTGGTCTGACCTGTCACCTAGGACCTGTTTGCCTTGGGAGACCCTACCAGGGGCATTAAGCCCCGGACAACATAGCTCCTAGGATCACTCAAGGTGCTCAAACCCCTCCACCACGATAAGGTGGCGGTTCAAGGAGGGGACGGACGAATACGTGAACATTTTTTTAAAAACCGGAAATAGATTGATTGGTGTCAAGGTGCCTCACTAGGCAGTGATTTATTATGCTAACTGGGGATTTTGTAGAACTTATTCGACATGTCTCCAGCAAAATTCAGCCTCAGAGTGATGTCCACTAGTTCCGCTAATCAATAACTGTAGGCTACTTTACATGCTAACCGGTAGGCTAGGTTCCCCGGTAACCGGGTTCTTATGAATCCAGATATTCAGATGTCAATCTGAAGTCAGACTCTTGGTTATATATCAGAGTCTGTCTCTGAGAAACTAGCCCCAGGGCTGAGCAACACCACTTGACCCGAGGATGCCGAGTGATGCTGATGAATAAGAGGAAGTAAAAATGTCACAGCATCATTCACGTGTTCTGCCTTGTCCTTACATGCCTGCCCTGCTAATGTGCTGCTGAGGGTACTGAAGATTATGATGGAGCTGATTACATGCGGCAAGCATTTACCTTCACCTGTCCAACATATTTGCGCAGAGCTGAGTGACTAATGCTGCAGAAACACATGCGTGTAAATGTGAATGACAGGCAGCGGCAGATGGAGCTGGATCAGCCCGTGTTCGGTGCGGTGCAGGGTTTAGGTCTGTCTTAGCTTGGCTGTAGCCGTCCTGTTGCTGGTTGTAGATAAACGGATTGAGACCTGTGGCGTGGAGCTAAATCTTTGCTTCACTTCTATCTGTCAGATACATAAGTGCAGCACGGGATTAGGGAGGTTAGTAATTACGCCCACTGACATCTCATTAGGGCTTGATTCATTAAAGCACTGTACTTCCAGGGGTGGGTCTGTTTCTGCATCATGCGTCAGTGTCAGAATCTACACAATATCACACTGTATATACAATTAGCCCGGAAACCTTTATAAATTGACCTCTAACGCTCCAGGGCATTAACCAAATGTCATCCCCATCATACAATTAAAACTGTACCCATCCAATTTGGTGCTATGCTAAGAAGCTGCTGAGCAATTCTAACAGCCTGACCAATGAGTGTGTTTAATGTTTGTGTTTTTCAGTGTGCAAATTCAAAGCCCACAAACGCTGTGCTGTCAGAGCCACCAACAACTGTAAATGGACGACCCTGGCTTCTATAGGAAAGGACATCATTGAGGATGAGGATGGGGTGAGTTTGACTCATTACTCCGTGTTTTCTTGAGCTATTTGTTCTCTGAGTTTTACTCTCTGGTTGAATTTTGTCAGTGTTGTTATTTGTGGAGAGTTTGTCATGTTGTCACGCCTTTCAGGGAGACACTAAAACACATTACTTGCTTTGTGGTCAAGATACTGAATATTAATGCCGAGCTTCAGCCTCCAGTCACTAAACCTTTTGCACGTGTCATCGTTCTCTGAGAAAGAAGAGAGACCTGAAACCAGCAGCGATAGAGAGAAGTGTTCCCAGAAGGAAATGATAGATAAAAGCAGACAGTGTTTCCCACTTCCTGAACTGTTGTGTGTGTGTTTTGAACCTACAGATTGCTATGCCTCACCAGTGGTTGGAAGGCAACCTGCCCGTCAGTGCCAAGTGTGCCGTGTGTGATAAGACATGTGGCAGCGTACTGAGACTGCAGGACTGGCGCTGCCTCTGGTGCAAAGCTATGGTGAGGCATCTGTCACTACATGAATGTGAATCTGAATGCTTCAGTTACCTCAGCAGAATAACACTGGCACTGAAACAGGATTAAAATCATACAAAAAGCCAATGGAAGTGTTTGAACATTGGAGCCATTGGCTTGATTGTCTCTGTGTTTTAGCTGATTGTTTGCAGCTTGTAATCTTGTTGCTGCTTCCTGACAAACACACTGTTAATACACAGCATTTTATAAACTGGAGCCAAGTACATGTGTGTGTGTTTGTGTGTTCCCATTAGACTAAAGGACAAGTGGTATCACAGGAGAAATCCTAACACCTTCTTTTTATATAGGTTTTAGGATTACTAGGATTAGCGTGCATATGAATTAGATATGTACTGTTAACATATATGGAAGCACGTCATATGAAAATGAATCATCATATATGTATGTCATAAGGGGTTTTGTCCCAGTCGTTATTTTGCCCTCATTTTGGCTGTATTTTATGGCCCGATGTGTATAAATCTGTGCATATACTACAATGCCACTGTGTGACTGTGGTTATGTAGGTTTTGCATTATTGTCTGTCATAAGAAAAGCTGGCCTGTCACTTTTGTTTTATCCTTACTTTTCATCCTCAAACCAAAACCAGGTGTTGTATTAACCATTCAACTGAAAACAGGAAAGGGCGATACGATATTTCTTTTCTCTCTGCTGTTGTTCTTCAGGTGCACACAGCCTGTATGGACCTGTACCCTCGTAAGTGTCCTCTGGGTCAGTGCAAAGTCTCCATCATTCCCCCTACGGCGCTCAACAGCATCGACTCGGATGGTGAGCGCACACACATACACACAGACAGCCACCGTTGCAATCACGCCTGCTCACTCAAGGGGTCAGAGGTCGATTCCAGACAGCACCTATGAGCAATCGCTACATTTCAGAGGTGAATAAATGAGATTTCACCCCATTTGGTCGGCCGATGTCTTCTCACTGACCTTCGACCTTCTGCTCTGTCACATGGAGCGACAGTGGCACGAGGGGTGAGGGGGTGGGGAGTGATGATTCACTCATGGTTTGATTGAGGCATCAGGTCTGAATCCTCATGGTGCACAAAAAAGAGTCTGAGACCACGTCCCCAGAGACGGCATCATTCTTCATCTCAGCATCAAATCCATAGCTTGTCATTAGCTGCCTGCTCGTCATCAACGGTATTAGAGAGAGGGACGAGGCAGTGGTATGTGCTCCAGGAAGCAGTCTGTTTCTAGTAAAGCAAGGTGGTTTATAAATATCCCCATCTGACAGGTCGCTACACACCTTTGCAAAGGGCTTAAAATAGAACTGAAATCAAGACGTGTGTGTGTGAGAAGAATTGCAATTAGATGCCTCCCAGCTTGCAGTGGAAGTGGATGCACATACTCATCATTTCATGAAAGCACATGAGCACGCAGACACCACAGAAGAAGAAGGAGGAGGGGGAGGAGAAGAAAAGGAAGAGGTCGGCAAAAGGCTTCAAAGCACCCTGAGGCTCCCTCAAGGCTCACTGTAGTGTGTGTGTGTGTGTGTGTGTGTGTGTGTGTGTGTGTGTGTGTGTCGTCTGTTATTTTGCTCATACATGATAGGTCTGTCTCTCTGTGTGTGTGTTTTGGCCAGAACCCACATTAAACTCATTCTAGATGGAGATCAGCACCTGCAAGACAGACTCAGATAAGCATGTGTGATTGGATTACTGTTGCTGAAGCCAGCGGCTGCAGCTAACACACACACACACACACACACACAGCCCAGTAAGTCTGTGAAAAGCTTGCATCGGCTAATTGGTAGATGGATAAGAGAGGGAGAGGCAGAGAAAGAGAGAATGGGGATTCCAGATGAAAGGAGGATGAGACAAAAACAGAGAACAGAAGAATGGAAGATAAAAAAAAGAAGATACACCCTTTGTCTGTCTGTTTATCCCTCTCTCTCCCTCTGTCTCTGCCCTTCACTCCCTCCACTTCTCCTCCTCACGTGCCAGGAGCCCCTCTGCCCAAACGCAGGCAGGGAAGAGGGGGAGTTTGGTTGTAATTGGCTGGGGGGCAGAGTGTAGCACGTGCTGGAGCGTCGTGACTCCCCTTCCCTCCCTTCCTCTCCTCGCTCCTCTTCCACTCACCCTCCCTTCGATCCATCCTTCACTGACAACATCACACAGAGAGATGAGGAGCAATAAAATCGAAGAGGGTAGACAGAGATTAGAGAGCAGAGGGAAGAAGAGACGGAGGGTGAGGAGTGTGATAACGGCGCCTCGCACATACAGGGTGGAAGCCCTCATTTGCACAACCTGTCATGATGATTGGGGGGGGGGCGTATTGTGTAAGCACAGAAACCTCTTTTTGCATCGCACTTCCTCATAGTAGCATATACGAATGTGTGTGTGTGTGTGTGTGTGTGTGAAACGTGTGTTTGTCATGTGCTGTGCTTGTTTCCGCTCAGTCTCACACTCACACTGAGACTTTGATGAGGTTGTTTAACGATGGCAGAGCGGCTTCACGTCAGCAGCTGTTACTGGTTCCACTGGTTCCACTGGTTCCACAGCGTTAAAGGGCCACTTCACTCAGATCAGACACAGAGAGGTTTTTAGACCTGCAGCTCATTTGGCTTCATTCACTATGAGATTCTAAAGCATTAACCAGGTGTCATTCCTGATGTTGTTGCCCCCCCTCCCTCAGGCTTCTGGAAGGCCACCTGCCCCCGTCGTGTGCCAGCCCCCTCCTGGTTTTTGTCAACTCCAAAAGCGGCGACAACCAGGGAGTGAAGTTCCTACGACGCTTCAAGCAGCTGCTGAACCCGGCTCAGGTGTTTGACCTGGTGAACGGGGGGCCGCACCTCGGGTGAGGGAAGCAAAACTCCGGCAGTCAAAATGTGCAGATGCAAAACAGACAGACACTTCCAGTAATGAGCTTCAGGATAACTGTGTGTGTGTGTGTGTGTGTGTCTGTGTCTGTGTGTGTCAGTCTGCGCCTGTTTCAGAAGTTCGACAACTTCAGGATTCTGGTGTGCGGAGGCGACGGCAGCGTGGGCTGGGTCCTGTCAGAGATCGACAAACTCAATCTACACAAACAGGTAAATACTCACTGTGTAGTGTGTGGGGGGGGCACTGAGAGGGAAATAGGATGATGACTTTATTGGATGTGCATTTCAAACACTTTGTAATGAAACCTCTAAAAGCTTAATCTGGTTAGACGTGAACTCTGGGACAAGATGTAATCTGTGTCTTGACATCATGAGAGCAGAGCAGGCTGCACATAGACAGAACATGTGTCTGTGGTCAGTGTGCCAGTTGAGCTCTGTGCCTTTGCTCTGGCCAGCTTACATAAAGACATGCACTCATTATACACACACGAGCAGTCATGCACACACACACACACACACACACACACACACACACACTCACAGACAGACCTCATTGTAACACTGCAGGTTTCTATTCCCTGATGCCAAATAAGCCCTCTGCTTGCGTTTCAGTGCCAGCTGGGGGTGTTGCCGCTGGGCACGGGCAACGACCTTGCGCGGGTGCTGGGCTGGGGCCCGTCGTGCGACGATGATACCCAGCTGCCCCAGATCCTGGAGAAGTTGGAGAGGGCGAGCACCAAGATGCTGGACCGTTGGAGCATCATGACCTACGAGATCAAGATCCCGCCCAAACACAGCTGCCCCACCACGCCGGAGGGAGCCGACGACTGCCAGGTACTCTCAGGAGCTGACAGATATTCACATGCACCGGTAGGCACAGTCAAACCCAGCAGGGCCTACAGACAGACAGACAGACAGGCAGACAGACATGAGTGGGAGGTTGTTGAGCACATGCTGGCAATAGTGTCTGACATTTTCAGTTCAGGTTCACCTCAGCCCAGGTTCAGAGGTGGACAGAGGAGGAGACATCTCTACTGCTCGCTCCACATTTGACAACAGTTTAATGAGGAAAGGTTCTGTGTTTCTTCTGTGACAGTAGTTTACAGTGTATCAACAGTTTCAAACACTGGTTTTTAACACTTTCTCTTGCAGTTTCACATTTCTGCCTATGAAGACTCAGTAGCTGCCCACCTCACAAAGATCCTCAACTCTGAGCAGCACTCAGTGGTCATCTCCTCTGCCAAGTGAGTGAGCACAAACAGACTGGACTCCACACTAAATGACCAACTACAGACGTGTGTGTGTGTTTCACACACACATTTATACATGTCAGCAGCCCCTTGTCTTTGTAACTGACCTCATCTTTGTCACAAATAAACAAAATACACCTCAGTGTAATGACATGCAGCTGTGTGCAGGGCCACAGCAGTGATAGGTGACAACATGCTGGATACTTCCTGGAAGGGAAGAGGAGAAAAAGAGCGAGGGAACAGGAGTGGTCCTCCCACAGGAACCACCAACCTCTCCCTGTTTGAACAGCATAATATATTAGATAAAACCCAATAAAATAGGAGATTAAATTATTCAACATGAGAGTTTCTGACTGAGCTCCTCTTTTCTTTGTCGGATGTCACTGAGCTCTAACATCTACCTCCTGTTTTTTAAGGATCCTGTGTGAAACAGTGAAGGACTTTGTTGCCAAAGTGGGGAAAGCCTATGAAAAAAGCACAGAGAACGCAGAGGAGTGTGACACCATGTCTCTCAAAGTAAGCCTCAAAAACTAAAGTGTTAATGTCCATCGTCCTCTGTGCAAATCAAAGCCAAATCCCTGTTAACTACGTGTTAATGAACTGTGTGTGTTTGTCCCCTCCTTCAGTGTGCCATCCTCAACGAGAAACTGGACTCTCTCCTCCAGACCCTCAACACAGAGTGCCAGGCCCTGCCTCCGCTCCCTCACTCCACACCTCCCATCGTAGAGGAGGAGCAGGAGGAGGACGACGACGAAGGGGAGGAGGAGGAGGCCAGCGAGGAGAGCCTGACGGAGCTGAAGGAGAAGCTGGAGGAGGAGGAGACGGAGAAGGGAGGAGGAGGAGGGGGAGGGTCCCCGCACCAGCTGTTCAAAAGCAGGGAGCAGCTGATGCTCCGAGCCAACAGTCTGAAGAAAGCTGTGAGGCAGATCATAGAGCAGGCAGAGAGAGGTGCGCACACACACACACACACACACACACACCTGTTGTCAGATTAACAACAGCTCAAAGAGAAACTGCTGGACCACACATGACCCGTCCTGTCCTGTGCTGTGTCTCCTCCGTCCAGTGGTGGATGAGCAGAACGCTCACACAGACGACACCGAGCTGCCGTCGCCCCTCGAGTTCAGGAAGGATAGCGAGGAGGAGAACAGGGACAGCGAGAAGGACGAGGACACCAAGGAACTGGAAGCAGTGCCGTGTAAGTCCAACGCTGCCTCTGCGGCTTCAGCTCTGTATCACACATCTGCATTAACATCTGTGTGTCAGGTCAGCATCAACTTAAAGTTCAGGTGTGAACGAACCCAGGACGTATGTGGAGGTTCTTTATCAGTGTGAAGACAGATGTGTCACTCACCTTGGAGAGCACGCGACCTCTGACCTGTCTGACCTGTTCCCATCCTGCCTGTCAAACCTTCCACTTCCTCGACCCTCATGTGTTTCCATGTGGGGCCCTTCGACCTGTCCAACCTGTCCCGTCTGATTCCCGAGGCCTCCACTCTGTCAACTGTCCTTCCTCTCAGTTCCTGTTGAAGAAAGACAGATAGAAAGATATCAATCCAATCTTGTTGTAACCAGAACAACGATGTTATTATAAGAAAAAGTCCTTATTATTCTACTGTGTGAAGTAAAATCACTCAGGATTTAAATGTCGCCACCTTGTGGACACTGCGCTCTCGGCAGCACAGAGAACCAGACACACAGCTAATGGGAAAAAAAAGAGCTGCTGACGCAAATCATGTTTCCTGTCATAAATAAACTCAAGGATTAGTGGTAAAAGTGCGTGGAGAAGCCCTCCTCTCCTGTGCTGTTCCACCTCTAGCCCCGGGCCGAGCTGTTTATCTCTCTGGTCTGTGACAACGGAAAACTTCTTTAATAATAAATGATGGTACCTGTGGAAACTGTGTTGGCAGCAGGGGCCACTATAAAGTCTGCCCTCGCCTGTTTATGTGCATCTGTATGTGCGGTGGCTTTGTATGTGGATGCACATGCGTGTTGCTGTGTAAATGGGCCTCTATAGGAGTGTGTGTGTGTGTGTGTGTGTGTGTGTGTGTGTGTGTGTGTGCATCAGCCACAGGATGTGTTATTGTCTTAGGGGCAGAAGTTCTTCCTGTTTATCATGAGGCTGCTTCCTTCCTTCCACACATTTTTCAGCATTGGAAGACCAGGAGGTATCAGTCAAACCCTCTGCTTTGTATCCTCTCCTTGTTTCCTCTCATTGCCTCCTTACTCCTTCCTGAGCTGGACACCAATCAAAAAACACTCTGAGCGACTGGAGGATGTGGACAGAAGAGACTGATTCCTACTTTAGTCAAACCCATTTTTCAAACCTGTCAGTCTGTGGATCTGCCAGTCGAACACGTGTGTGTTTTCTTAAAGAGGACTCGTATGATGTCGACTCCCTGTGGGTGGAAAACACACAGTCCAGACATTGTTGCTGTGAGGGCGTCACATCCCGTTTTAAACCTCTGCAGGAAGAACAACCATTTGACCATGAGACTTTCAGATTAAAAGCTTCTTCAGAAAAATAAACTCAGTAAAGCAACAGCAGTACAGGATTACAGGTCATGTTAAACAAACCTGAGACGCTTGAAAGTAAAAGTACATTTTGTGTGTGTGTGTGTGCAAAGAGCCCGTGTTCTCCGACAGAGAGGAGGGTGAGTCGCAGCACTCAGTCCTACGGCTCCTTCACCATCACCCCGTTCACCACCAGCAAGGAGAACCTCCCTGTGCTCAACACACGCATCATCTGCCCCGGTAAACACACACACATCAACAAGACTAAAGGTTTTATATGTCAAAGCATCTGTACGACTAATTTTCCTTTGCGTGACAGGATGACTCAGATATGGTAACTCTGTGTGTGTGTGTGTGTGTGTGTGCGTGTGTGCGTGTGCGCGTGCAGGCTTGCGGGCAGGTCTGGCTGCCTCCATCGCTGGCAGCTCCATCATTAGCAAGATGCTTCTGGCGAACATCGACCCCTTCGGGGCCACGCCCTTCATCGACCCTGACCTGGATTCACTGTAAGAGCCGTTTGTCTCTCAGCCTCAACATCTGTCCTCATGTGTATCTGTCTCCCTCAGTTCCACTCGACTTTGACTTGTTTGTTTGTGAGCTCACTGACTTTGTGTGTGTGTGTGTGTGTGCGCAACAACGCAGAGAGGGCTACATGGAAAAGTGTGTGATGAACAACTACTTTGGCATCGGCCTGGATGCTAAAATCTCCCTGGAGTTCAACAACAAGAGAGAGGAGCATCCAGAGAAATGCAGGTGAGATGACCCCCCCACCCCCTCAGGTGCCTCTGCAGCTGATCAGCAACAGTCACACTGACTGGAATGTGTGTCAAGAGAGTACAAGTTGTTCAGCTCACTCAGTACACATACATCCTTGTGTGTCTTCATCTCTGTTTTACAACGTCCTCTGTTCCTTCCTGTGCAGGAGTCGTACCAAGAACATGATGTGGTACGGTGTTCTGGGCACGAAGGAGCTTCTGCAGAGAACCTACAAGAACCTGGAGCAGAAGGTGCAGCTGGAGGTGAGACAGCAGGGCCTGAGAGGTTTTATAGAAGTCCCAAAGTCAGGCTGTGTTTTACACTCTGAAGCTCTGCAGACACAGAGAGCTGAACCACACAGGTCAGGTAAAGGTGGACTGTGATTTAAAACACTATTTAAGCTCTGATCTGCAGCTGTAAGTCGTAGCTTCTCAGGAGAAACGCAACATCTGCAGCACTTTTCCAAAATCATGAAGACTAAGGCACATGGAGCCGAGCAGTTGGTGTGTTGATTTGCTCAGGTGAAGAGATGTCAACCAAAATAAAACCACGTCAGGTCCAGAAGCTGCCAGTGAAGTGAGACTTCAGAATATTAAGGGTATTATGAGTTTAGCCATTTAAGATTCATTAAGCTGATAGAAATACCTTTTCTTTCCTGTTGCACAGATGCATTTTTGTATTGAACCAAACCAGAGCAGGTTTTAGTTTCCACTCACCTGTTGTTTCTTTACTTTTCAATTTGACCTTAAACTTAAAGGTCACAGCAGAGGGTGATGATGTTGGATCTGATGCTGATGAAGAGTTTCTCCTACTGACATGTGCCCCCCCCCCCACCCCCTCCCACACTGCAGCAGCTGCAGCACTGACTGGCTGTGTCTTGTTGTTCCCAGTGTGACGGACAGTACATCCCCCTGCCCAGTCTTCAGGGTATCGCTGTGTTAAACATTCCCAGCTACGCGGGCGGGACCAACTTCTGGGGCGGCACCAAGGAGGACGATGTGAGTGCACGTACAGCTCTTCACACGTTCACACTGTGTGTGACGTTCCCTCCTGCTGGACCTCGTGCCCTCGACTCAGGCTCAGATCACCTCTCAGAAGGAAAAGGGAGGTGTTCCTCCTCAGGCTGATGTCAGAAACTGGCCAGACTCTGCTCTCTTTCTGTTTGTCATTCTCCCTCCCTCCCTCCCTCCCTCTCTGTCTGTTGTGGACAATGCGAAGACAACCTGGATCCTGGTTTAACATGACCCTGACAGCCCTGAGGTGGACGGGGGGGGGGGATGGTTACAGAGATGTTTGTGCTTGTTTGTTTAAGGCTCGGAGCACAAGGGCTGCTGAGGGATTAGAGTGTCAGTTAGCACACACACACACTTAAACACATGCATGCACGCACACCCCTCAGTGAGCCCCTGCAGACGTTACCCTTGGACACACACATACAGTATGTGCATTTGCTGTTATGTAACTGTTTTGCTGGAGAGGAGGAAACAGAAGCAGGGAGAGGACATTTAGTTAAAGTTAGTCATCAGGAGCACGCACACCCCCTGACACACACACACACACACACACACACAAACACAAAACACACACACACACACACAAAACACAAACACATAGATGTACAGTCATCAGTTTGGTCTAATCTTACATTTTATCACGTTGCCACTGACACCAAACTTGCCAAAAAAGGGAAAGACATTACTCCTGATCAACACGTTTCCACAAAATGCAGAATATTCAGCAGAACTTCCTGCCACATGTGTGTTTGTTTCCCTCTAGTGGCCAAAACACCACACGACAACACATCAGATCATCTTTCCTGATGATTTTATCCCAGCTCTGTTTTTCTGCTGAGCCTCTCTCTGCGTTCTCTGGCAGACGCTGACTCTTCACTGCTCTGACCTTTTCATGGGCAGTTTTCTGGGCAGAGATCGATATCACACTTGTTGCGACGGCCTCCTCTTTCAGAAACGATGCATTTCTCACTCAGGCTCTGACTAATAAGAGCTGACAGGAGGGGAAATGTCTCCTCTGAGGGTCAGAGATATGAGTTCATGCATCCTCCCCGTCACAGAGACACTGCAGGATGACTGAAGTGGTGTTCTGTGTTTAAATGACTTTAGGAAATTAGAGAGTGTGATTCTCTAACCAGCATCCTAACTCCCACTGAGCTCCTCCCAGGACTTTCTTTAGCCCTAATTGATCTCATATATCAATATATAAGATTTGTGTCTTAGTTCAGTAACACTGGGGAAAGTGCTCAGGCCATCCTCAGCAGAGCCTGCAGCTTCCTGACTGTGACTCTGTGTTGTCCAGATCTTCTGCGCTCCGTCGTTTGATGATAAGATCCTGGAGGTGGTGGCTGTGTTTGGGAGTATGCAGATGGCCGTGTCCAGAGTCATCAAACTGCAGCACCACCGCATCGCACAGGTCAGAGCACACACTCACAACTGTATCGGGAAAACACACACGAGCGTATCTGTGGGTTGAACCTTCGTTTCTGTGGCTGAACCAGTGTCGGACAGTGAAGATCACCATCCTGGGTGACGAGGGAGTTCCCATTCAGGTGGACGGTGAGGCCTGGATCCAACCACCTGGAGTCATCAAGATCCAGCACAAGAACCGGGCTCAGATGCTCACCAGAGACCGGGTGAGACGCAGGGAGAAAGAGGGAGGGGAGGTGGAGTGAAGTGGAGTGAATCTGTTTAACATGATATACCTCTCCTTGGTTTTTTCCCTGCAGGCGTTTGAGAACACGTTAAAGTCGTGGGAGGACAAGCTGAAGTATGATAAGCCTCCTCTGCGGCCTCACCTCTACCCACAGCAGTCTGTGGACCTGGCTACAGAGGAGGAGGCCGCCCTGGTGCAGATGTGCGCTCGAGCAGCAGAGGAGCTCATTACAAGGTAAACATGCACTGCCATGGATATCAGGCCTGACTGCTGCGGAGGCCTGCAGGCTTCATGGCTGCATGAAGGACACCGTGTTGTTTTTTAATATCAACCACATCTTCTGACATGAGCTGTGTTTCATCACAGGATATGTGAGGCTGCAAAGACCAACGGGCTTTTGGAGCAGGAGCTGGCTCACGCTGTCAACGCTGCATCTCACGCCATCAACAAAACACACCCCAAGTTCCCAGAGGTGAGCAACTCACCATGCAGTGGTTTTTATTTTGGATGCTGCCCTGTCCTTTGTTTAGCTGCATTTCAAGTTTAAACAAACACCAAAGAAGCTGCAAGTTTAGTTTGAACCCATTTGTAAAAACTTTTAAAAAAAAAAAAAAAAAACATTTACTTGCCACCAGAGGTCACTAAATCAGAGATTTAAAGATGCTGCACCCAAGGGAGTTAGAAGGAGAAGTCAGGACTGGTAGGTTTCAGCTGGTAGAACTGAGGGCACACAGTAGAATAAAATGGAGCAAAGCACAGTGGAAGAAACATAAGGAAACATGATGACAGTATGTTGTTAGTATGTTATATAAAGTGTGTGTGTCCTGCTGTGTTTGTTGTGTGAGATTGAAGTTGTTGTCTTGTTTGCAGAGTCTGACCAGAAACACAGCGATCGAGGTGGCGAGCACCGTCAAGGCTCTGTACAACGAGACTGAGTCTCTTCTGCTGGGAAGAGTCTCTCTGGTGAGTAACTGCGACCTCTCTTATCTGAATGACCCTTCTACTTTTACCCGTGTTACATAACACTGTGTGTGTGTGTGTGTGTGTGTGTGTGTGTGTGGCTGATCTCTGGTTGTTTTTTTCTCCCTCTTTGCAGCAACTGGACCCCCCAGAGGAGGAGCAGCTGTCCAGTGCTCTGCAGAGTGTGGAGTTGGAACTGGGCAAACTGGGAGAGATCCCGTGGCTCTACCACATCCTGCAGCCCAACGACGAGGAGGTAAGCAGCCTCATCACACACGGACACACACATCAACACTGACACTGCTGCCCCACAAAGGCAGACAGCAGGACTAAAGGGCTTAAAGTCCTGGGACTGGACATCAAACGTAGTTTGTTCATCTCATTACTTTTATCTTTAAACACAACAGACTCAGTCTGTGTTCTCTCTCAGCTCCGTTATCAGTCAGTGTCTTAGTTTGTTCACTAAAATTACCTCACTTTGAATATTAGTCCGTTAGTTTCTACTGATGTTTATACAAGACAGTACATCTCTGTATTTGCTTTAACCACTAAATCATATCAACTCCACACATGAAAACTGAGAAGGAGGCTACTGAGGTAAAACTTAATGAAACTGATCTATAAGGTGAACATGAACAGAAACAAAAAGTCACCAGCACAGTGTGCGCAGGTTCATTTTTCTGCTTCTACAACTACTACTTAAAAAATATATAAAAGTCCAACAGGGTTAAATGTTCAGTTTGTGTTGAACCTGTCATTGTAGAGGCTGCAGTTTGTGACACTGTGAGTTAAACTACATTTCTTTTATTTGTCCCCTTCATTTATATCAGAGAGAGCAGCAGCACCAGCCAGTCGACAGCTACTGTAGGTGCCCAGTGACATGACAACCTCATATTGTCATGGTGTAATTAGACATTTTTTCATTTTGCCTTTGTGGGGCTACACACACACACACACACACACACACACACACTGTGTGTCTTTGGTTGGCTCCAGGAAACCAGAGAGCTGAGTAGCTAAATGAAAAGCTATAGGTTGACTGTGCTTATGTACCAGGACCACTCTCTGGGTTACGGCAAGAGGAACAGTCGCAGCAGCATGTTCCGCATAGTCCCCAAGTTCAAGAAGGAGAAGGCGGCCAAGAAGACGAGCCCTCAGTCAGGTAGGGCTGCGCCCACGCTCGCCTCAGTAGACTGGGACAGACAGGACGGGGGTCGGCTCAGTCCCGGTCCGTCCGGTCTGCCGCAGGGACCAGACACAGACAGAGCAGTGTTCACACTCACACACTCACACAGTTCAGACGTGCTACACGTAGGCCTGTCACAATTATTACATCATCACCTGACCGCAGTCATTTTGCTTAATGGTTTCCATTCATCTGTATAAAAGCAGCTGGATGATGAAACCAGCAGAAATGTCACATTTCATCACTGTTTCCTCATCGTTTTCCACCGTTTGAGCTTTGACTGGTCCTCTTTTAATGACATCATCACGTTGAGTGGAGCGCCACAATCCGTTTAATCATGTTGCATGGCTCTTCCTCATGAGGTGTGTGTGTCTCATTACACTATGTGGAGGCCTGCACTATAATAATGGCAAAAAATGATCAGAAAAGGACAGTTAATTCATCGCAATTGGACTAAACCGCCATGACTGTGCCAGCCCCCGCTACATGATTGGTTCCTGCTTTTATTTTGAAAGGATTGTAGCATTAACTCAAATAATTCAACATTTCAGAGCAGTTAAGGTCTTGTGTTGCCTCCTGCAAGTGCTACCATCCTTTGCTCATTCACTGATACTGTACAGCTGATGAAGATGAAGATGCACACACACACACACACACACACTCAGCTGTGCCACCGGCCGTTTCCCTCGCTGTCATCACATCACAGTCCACAGCTGAAGGTATCGTTACGCAGCAGGAATACACGCAGAGTGGGGTGTGTGTCTGAGGTGTTACATCCACCACAGTGTGTGACCCCCCCACCCGCCCCGACCGTCCCCTCACTTCAGCTCACATACACCCGCCCCCTCCTCCTCCGCTCCATCCATCCATCCCTCCATGCTGTCAGCCGCCCGTCAGCCGCCGCCTCAGAAGAAGACAGAGTCAGGAGAGGACCGAGGCAGCAGCCAGGTTCACCAGTCTGTTCATGACAGTCAGATCAGCTGTGACTGACAGGCGAAGCCCTTCCTCCTCTCGTTGCGGGCTGGTTCCTGCTGTATTTCCCGCCTCCCTTCACCTCCTACTATCTCTGTGTGCTTCTGATCTGGTCTGCCGTACAGTATGTACAGTATATGCATGCCCTCCCTCCTCCTCCTCCTCCTCCTCCTCCTCCTCCTCCAGCCTTCCTGGAACGCCGTCGGCCTTGTTCTCACCAACCTTTGGCCTCTGTCATACACTTCCCTCCTTATCCTCATCCTCATCCTCCGCCAGCAGCTGCCGCCACCTCCGCTCTCCCTCTTCTCTTCCTCCCTCCCTTCCTTTTTTATTGATCTTTTTCCCTTCATCTTTTCCTTCAGTGATTTACCACAGTTCACAATTTGTGAGGTTGTGTGTGTTTGACGACTGTGAGAGAGTGAGTGAGCGATGGTGTGTGAATACCTGTGAGGCGCTCTGAGCCTCTCTCTGCTCTGCTCCGTGTGTGTGTGTGTGTGTGTGTGTGTGTGTGTGTGTGTGTAGTGGAGAGGTGGGGCACAGAGGAGGTGGGCGTCTGGCTGGAGCAGCTGAGTCTGGGGGAGTACAGAGACACCTTCATCCGACACGACATCCGAGGCTCAGAGCTGCTGCACCTGGAGAGGAGGGACCTGAAGGTACGCACACACACCTGTTCACACACCTGTGACCCTCAGTGAATCTGTGTGAGCCCTCTCCTCCAACCCACAACCCTCTCTCTTTCCCTCTTTCTGTCTCTCTCTCTGTCTTCCTCTCGGTCTCTCTAACCTGTCGGGTGTCTCCCTGTCTTCGCCACCTCTCGTGCTGCGCTGCATCGCTCTGCTTGGCTTCTTCTGTCGTTGCTTTGTGAAAGAGACTCACTGTGACCCACTAACACTGTCTCTGCTGAGGGGGGGAGGGAGGCCTCCAGGGAGGGGGGGGGGGGGGGGGCGGGAGCGGACAGACCGAGCTGAGCTGAAGTCAGGGAGTGAAGACCAGTACAGAAAAGAAAGATGCGGCAGGAAGACGTGGAGTTACCACAGATTCAAACATGAGCCGATCACTTAGTTCAGTGTTGTCGGACATTTGCGTGATGCGTCATCACATCCTCCTCAAATCCTCAGCGTGCGCCTTGTCGCCTTGTTTCTCACATACACAAGAAGGAGTGATAACCTGGCCTCAGTGGAGCAGAACACTGACACCTGCAGGAGCTGCATGGAAGTGACACCGTGGACATGAGCGGTTGTTTTCACACAGCCACTCAGGTGCCCCCTCCTCACCTGGATGACAGGTGATCCACACTGAAGAGCAGTTACTCGTCCCAAAAAGAAGTGAGAAACCAAGAACTTCATTTGATAACTTTACCTACATGAAGATATCAGTATACTGTGATCAGCTGATTGTGCCCTGCTGAACACAGACCACCAGGAAAAAGAGGAAACTGTTTATCACACGTTATAAACACGATGGATTTTAATCCTGCAGCTTTTTTCTTAAAGCGCTCCGACAGTTGTCTGCTGATGAATCAAAGAGCCAGAACGTCTCACACAGGAGGAGGAGTTTCCACATCGTCTATTCATGTCTTATAACTGAGCTATAAAGCATTAGTAAGTGATTAATAACCATTAGTTATCATCCATAAACAATCAATGATCAGTGAGTGTTTATATTGACACAGCAGCTTCAGATGACACGCTCCGTCCACAGGTTCCCATAATTAAATCTGAAGTAAGCAGCCTCTGAATGTTTCTGAACGACCACACAAACGTCTGTGGTCTCGTTCACGTCACATGACTCATGTCGTGATGCAACGATTTACACAGTTCCTTGTGGCGGTGACACAAATGGAAAATCCCACCCGGCCTCTTGAACCACTTATTCCATTAGACACAGTCAGTTCCCAGTTCCCAGTCCCCTGGGTTACCGCGGCAACGACGTGTCATTCGGTGTTAGGAAATGTGCCTCGTAGAGCAAGAAATAATTAGCCCTCCTACCTTGAACCGCAGGAAGCATCACTGATGGGTGTGGCCACATCCAGCGGTGATGTCACAGCGTAGTGACACGAGCAGGAGTAAATGTTTACATCACTGCAACAGGAAGCGAAGAGAAGCCACTGAAAACAAGACTTAATGAAGAACTAGTCAGGTCAAAGCACAGAGCACAATGCATGATGGTACATTGGACCTAGTGACATTTCACAATGCATTGTGGGATTTTGAGTCCACTAGTTCTAGTGTGTTATGATTCTGTCTGTACAGTCCTGTCAGACAGCAGGTGAAGGTATATCCATACCACTGAACCATATGCAGAGAGAATGACTGTGGCAGATACTGAGACTGTGAGAGTTTTAGTTTTGTAAATCAGACTCTGACACACTGGACTTTACTGTTTGTTGATTTCAGCTGTGTTTCTGTAAATTGTGCAGCTTTATGTGTAGTCTGCAGTCACAGTAGCTGCTCTGTGAGCCACAGTGATACTGACATTAGCATGTTAGCATGTTCCCAGTGACAATGCTGACATGCTGATGTTAGCATTTCATAAACCAAACAATAGCAAGAATAACACATTTGTTTTCTAAGCACCATTGACAGGACACATCACACACGGCTCCCAGAAACAACAGGTATCATATAAAAACAGAGGACTTCAACAAAAGACATGATAATCATCATTATAATGATCTTTATTTATGTTTCACGTCTCTAAACAAGGTCACAGAGCGCCTCACAACTAAAATACAAAGAACAAAACAGCAGTAAAACAATGAAATGGTCACATGAGTAAAATCAAAAATCAAATTCATCCACAAAAGAAAGTTTTTGTAAAAATGAAGTTTTAACATGTGAATAAAAGCTGGAGCAGATTCAGCAGGTGTGATGATGATGATGGTGATGATGATGATGTAGATCTAAGGGGATCATTTGGATTCATCCTTTACATCATATATATCTGTACATGTGCATCCATCCACAGACTGACGTGACATCACTGCACCTGACATGACATCACTGCACCAGTATGATCAAACAATGACATCATACAGAGAATCACATTTACCTGCTCCGACCTGATTTGATCCCACACATTTAGTGATGTGACGTTCACCAAGTTGACAGTGAATGCATCACCATCAGGTCGGTGCTGTTACTGAGGCTGCCCCCCTCCCTCTCTGTGTGTTGTTAACGTGCCGGTCTGGTTTCTCCTCAGGATCTGGGGATATCGAAAGTGGGTCATATGAAGAGAATTCTCCAGGGAACTAAAGACCTGGCCAAGGCCTCCATGGTTGACCTCTAACCCCAGGAGCAGGCGCCGCTCACTGATGTAAGGTTCCCCCTTACATCAGTGTCAGGACGAGTTTGGGAGCACCGCAGGCAGCGAGGGAGAGAGTTGGATTTTGTCCCCCTGCTTGTGCTGAGACGGCCTTTGTGATGTTGTGAACAGGAAAGAAACATTGGTGTGTGTTTGTGCTGTGGTGCCAAAACGACGGTGGAGAGAGAGAGAGAGAGAGAGAGCTGATGGAAGTGCAACAGGAAGTCATGGATCTTCACACAAAACAACAAAACAAAGCCATTTCTAAGTTAACAACCATTCCTAGCACACAATCAGGTATGCAACGAACCACACTGTCGACAGGTGACATGTCTGCGTTGTGACCACTTTAACTAGTAGCAAAACCAGGACTTCCATGAGTGTGTGTGTGTGTGTGTGTGTGTGTGTGGGTGGGAGGGGGGTGGGGGGTTGGTTTCAGTGCGGTTGGGTGTGTGTGGGGATGTGACGTTTGCTGCTGAGACGACAAACTCACAGCGTGACAGCGTGGAGGTGGAAACCTGAACAGTGGGAAACTGGCGCATGCTATGCTTGCTCTACTTTAGATACGTTTAACTGCATGATTAGTGTCTTGATTTTTTTGTGTGTGTGCTATAAAATAACACTTGAACAAGTTTTACATGACTTAAGTATTACGATGCCATTTGTTACTACTGAACGCATCCTGTTTTTGGGCGGGGGGGGGGGGGGGTCTTAACCTTTTGCTTTTGTTTTTTGTTTCGATTTTGTTTTTCTAGCTTTAATTTATTTTGTTTGCATGATAATGATGTCAAGTGCCATACTTTCAGTCATTTTTAGTGTAAAATGTGCTTTACTGGTAGACATCATAAGAAGTTTTTAAAAACAAAACAACAGCTGTTGATGAGGTATGAATATATGGAGTTAATATCCGTACGTTGACACGTTCTCTGTGGATGTGAAAATCAGTACCAAAGTGAATGTCTAAGAAAAACACCATCATCAGCTCTTTATTTAATAGGCCAGTAGGTCTTAGGTCTTAAATCCACTTTAAGCTGGGAAGAAGATTAGTGTTATAGTGAGAGGAAAGTAAACGTGTCGGTGTGAGGCCGGCCACATTAAACTGTAGGACGCTGACTTACTCTTTCTGTTTTTTGTTGTTTTTTCTTAAGGAATTACTTTAAAGGCACTTTTTTAACTTCTTGCTTTAATGCAAGTGCAGATCCTCATATCATTACATAGAATTAACGGTTCACCTCAACTTTTTAAACGTTTGGCAGTTTAACACAGTATTTAACACTAATGAGAATAGCAGTTAGATCTTGGTTTTTGAGTCTATAATAGAGGCGTGGACCTGCAGCCTGCATAGCATCGTTCAAGTGCAGCTTCTTCTTCCTTCAAATCACAAGTGAGACGTTGACGGGACACTACTTTTACTTGTTAGTTTCTTCTAAGACTGGTGGCATTACAGGGTATATTTCTATATGTGATGCTGAGGTGGTATGTATACATATATATGTGTATATATATGCACTGTATATACAGTATACCAGTGTATGCAAACAATGTTTGTAAGTGTTGTAGTCCAATGCATTTGTAGATTGCTGACATGGCATGCATTGTCAACAGCTTACACATTTGATTGTGTATATTACACCATAACAATTGTGTATAGTTGATTTGGTTCTAATCTCTTGTACATGATGATGATGATGATGATGCTGTTGTATTCTAATGATGGTGCAATATTTGATCTCGTTTTGATACTGTCTCTGCAGCTTTCTGACATGATGATGTTTCTCAAAGAGGGGAAAAAACCTCGAAAGAGATTTTTGTACATGTTCCTCCTCCTTTCTCCTCCTCCTT
This sequence comes from Caranx ignobilis, assembly GCA_021432705.1. Lineage (NCBI taxonomy): Eukaryota > Metazoa > Chordata > Actinopteri > Carangiformes > Carangidae > Caranx > Caranx ignobilis. The sequence continues at coordinate 1,686,744 of MU269983.1, read as the reverse complement.
CTTCTCCTCTTCCTCCTCCTCCTCCTCCTTCCTCCAGGTTTGAGGATTAGGTTTTAAAGAGTTTAGACCGGCAGACGGACAGACTGCTTTTTTCTTACCGACTCCAGATTTCTTCCAGCGGTTTCACTAGTCTGTAGTCTTTTGCTCCTCTGTGCTTCCAGGGTGATTCACTAACGTTGGGACTGTGACAGTGAGTGAGGAGAGTGGGCAGACATGACTGTTGTGTTCATTTGTAATCATGTTCTCACTGTGTGTTTGAGTGTGTGTACTGCAACAGTGGCATATTTTACCTTGACTGCAATTGTAGATTTACTATTGCCAACAAACTTCACCATTCATTTCAACTCTAATAACCTTTTAATGGCAGTTTTCATTTGATGCTGAGCGTTAAATTTTATCAAGACACACAGATTTTCACCCAGAATTAACACTCATGCCTTCTCCCTGATGTGCCACCAGAGGGCGACCTATCATATCTCACGTCTTCACTGTCCCTCAGTCAAATAACTTTACATTTGCTTCTGTGGACAATCAGTTGAGTTAATATCATAACTTTCAGTAAAGTCTCATGACGCCTGTTGTTCTCATGAATGCACTATAGTTTTCCCTGCAACAGCCAAAGATAAAGAAGTGACTCTAACTGCTAATTTCTAAACAGATTTTCCTCTTTGTCCCACACAGAGCTATGCCTTCTGATTTATTTAGTAGATCTAGATTCATTCATTCTTTTGTAAACCAGAAAATCTGCATCATCTCTGTCTGAAGCTTTTCTGTTAGTGTGTGTGTGTGTGTGTGTGTGTGTGTGTGTGTGTGAGTGACCTGCTGCTGCACGCTGCATCACGTCTGTTTCACATCTTGAGTTTTAAAGGTTTCCCATGTGTCCACAAAGTGTCTGTCGGGGGTTCAGTGAAATCTCAAGTGTTTTTGGCTCCAGACTCCAGGATGTAAGATCCGTGCTTTGACCTTTTCCATACCAAGTGGAAGTTCGACACCTTTTCTCCCCTCGCTGTGTTTTCCAGTAGTCTGTAAATAATGCTGCAAACTGCCTGGTTTTCAAAACCAACGAAACCCATGCAAGGATCTCTAAAGACAGGTCGACACGTCGTCTTTGATGTGGTTCCTAAAGTGATGGGAGAAAAGTGAATTTCATTTGTTTACATTATGTTTACAATGGCACAGTTTTAATTTTTAAGGATATATATGTAGGTATAAACAACATTTGCATATTTATTGCCTAAGGTTAAATGATATGATGTGTATTGTGTTTTCACATTTGGAATATAATGTTACAGTTGTCACCTGTATTACTATCTGGATGATTTTGGTAAAGTAGTTGATCATTTTTATGACTACTAAGTGACTGTTTTCTGTGCCTTTTTATGGTTAGAATGCATGGTTAACTATTTATTACGATTTGGAGTCACTGAGATGTGTATTTTTGTATTCTGAATAAATAAATGGTTCAGCTTTTGTTGTACATTTTTAAGGTGCCTTAAATCAGGCTACCTATTCATATCTCTCTTCTTCAATAAAAACCAAATACATATGCAGCCTGGCTCCGCCTCTTCTTATGTCACATCCACGAGGACAACCAGGACCATGGAGGGTTAAAAAATCACAATAAATGAGCAGCATTTCAATATTTATAATCTTAAATCTGACAGTTTTACAAACAATGCATTGTACTAGATTTAAATATAGATAAGTATTTACAAAAGGATGAAACAACTGATGAGTCGTTCTCATGCAGAAAAGCCCAACATGTCATTGGTTTGCTGAAAAGTGAGGATCAGCTGCTTTTCCTCAGTTTTACAAAAAGGTGTCGGCCCAGCTGTTGAAAACATGCAAACATACTTCATGAGGTTTTACAAATGAAAAAACTCAATTGATTTCAAAAGATGAATCCTGATAGTCATTAGTTAGAGCCCAGTGTTAAACAACTGGAACCTGGTTTACTGCTGCTGCTGCTGCTGCTGCTGTGTGTGAGACAGACGAGATGGAAACAAGAAGGGAAAGAGACAAAGAAAGTGAACTGTAGAAGAAGAAGAAGTGAAAAGGGAAGTGGAAGTGAGTTAAGTTGCACTGCGCACACTACTGTCACTGTAAATCCCCAAAGTGTCTTGGAAACAACCGACACACACACACATTTCTGCAGAAATAAGACTTTTTTCTACCAGTGATTCATCACATCATTGATGCTGATGCATCGTGTCATCTGTGTGAACTGGAGCAGGTACTTTAATGGTTCCCAAACCATCTGAGGGGTTGTGAGATGATAAAAGAGAGAGAGTCGTATGTTTAGAGTTTTGTTTCTTTGGACAAAAACTGATATTTAATTGAAACCAACGTTCAGACAGTAACTGCAAACCTGAAACATGAGAGAAGGGCAGGAGGCAGGCTGCTGCTTCTTCTGCCTCAGGCTGTGAACGAGACAGGATACAATCCACTGCTTTATGTTTATTTTAAGTAAAACACTGTAATAATCATAGATCTTGTGAATATAATGGTTTTAAAAGTCATCCTAATAACGGTGACCCTGTTATTTACGTGTCTGCGGTTCGATTGTTCTGCCTTCGACAGTGAGAGTGCGACACAGATCGATGTGTCGGTGCTCGATCGGCGATGCCTTCATCACTCTTGTTTTCATGGGGAGCTCGTTGACGGACACGAACCGGAGAGTTCGATTCAAATTCGGGAATCGTTTGAATCGATTCAGTGACGGTAACGTGTATTCATGTTCCTGAAGCTCCGTGTGTGTGTGTGTGTGTGTGTGTGTGTGTGTGTGTGTGTACTGGCTCCTGATGAGTTGTTTTAATTAACTGTAACTGTTAGAGCATCAGAGGCGGGTTTGTCTGTTTTCTGATCAATAGTCTGGTGCAGTGTTCATCAGCTCTAATCGAGCAGTCGGTGATGGTTCCAGCGGTAACGATGAACCGGCTCAGTCATTAGTCAGACTCGGTGTCCCAGGTGTGTTTTCCTGCGCCGCGGTTCGACCGGAGCCGGACGAGGCTCAAACGAGCAGTTCGTTAACGGGTGGCCCGGTGAAGACAGCGGCCACCGTCAGCGCCGCTGGACTCCGACACCGAGCTGGAGGTAAAACAGAAAAAATGTCTAGACGAAGAAGAAGCAGCTGTGTTAGGAAATACAGACAAACCCGCCGCGTATTGTCGTCGGTTGGCCGTTTGGCTAAAGCTTAACGGCTGTTAGCTCCCCGGCTAGCTGCTAGCTAACGACGATAAGGTGACATCACAGACCGAGCCAACCGACCGCGGCCTGGTTCCGTCGTTAGCCCGGTGATTGACAGCCCGTCAGCGACCGAGGTGGGCGGCTGTCGTTGTTCGCTTTATCCCCCCCCCCCCCTTTTTAAAAACATCTCTATTGTCAGCGGGGTGTGTGCTTAGCGTTAGCCGTCTGTAGCTAACCGTTGGTGTAGCTCCGGGGAGCCGTGAGTCAACATCAGCATCCACAGAGCGCGGCTGCTGTGTGGCCTGCTGCCGCCGCCGCTGCCGCTGCCGCTGCGGCGGAGGGCACCAGCGCCACAGACCGACACCGAGCCCGGCTCGGCCACCTGTAACTGCGGCCTTCGGCTGCCAGTGTGATTTCTACGTGTTAAACACAGTTATTGTAACTGAAGGAGAATAAAACTGTCAACAAGTGAAGGTCCTGATCCAGTGGCATCAGTAGCGATGCAGCTGACGTCCTGATGATGATGTGATTTGTTCCCTGTAAAGAAGGAGCCGTTGAGCTCGGAGGAGACACTGGAGCCACCGAGGACCAGCAGCACCAGGTGATTTAAAGGAAGGGAGGATGACATCATAACAGTCTGATACCAAGGTCACGATCAGCATCATATCAATACAGATATTGATACAGACGTGTGGTCGTGTAGCAGAGGCAGACACATGAGCTCCTTCAGGTTGACTGTCAAACCCAGTGACCTGCACGTTCACACAGATGTTGATGTACAGATGTGAACACTGTAGCTCTGAGAGGAGGCTGCGTGTGTGTGTGTGTGTGTGCGTGTGTGTGTGTGTGATCCAGCAGCACGTGATGCATCCTCTGTTTGTTTTACTGCTGTGATGATGATGATGTTGTTGTTGTGTTGTTGTTGTTGTTGTTGTGGTGGTGGTGGTGGTGATGTTATGGTGCCCTTTGTGTTGATGCTTCAGAGACAGGTTCAGGTGCTGTGGGTCTGAATCTGCACTGGGGAGGTCAGACGTGTTGTGCTGCTGTGTCTGGACCAGGCCTGCAGCTGCTGATCCATCATCTGTGGTCCAGAACCTGGAGATGTGACCTGCAGAGGTGCCACATGCTCGCACGGGTTTCTGTTGTGGACGTTGATGTTCACTGACTCACTGTCACTCGTGACCTCTGTTGGTGGTGTTGACAGCCTCATCGGCAGCTGGAGCTGGACACGTGGAGCACGTTAATGTTGGAAACAGTGATGTAAAACGACAAGCAAAGACGAGTTCAGATCAGTTATAGAGTCCATGTTGTGCACCTGACCGGAGAGTCACCTGTGAGGGGGGGGGGGGGGGGGGTGTTTGTTCTCACACTGAGCTGTGAGCTCTCCTCATGTGCTCCAGGCTGTTGCTGCTCTCTCTCAGTCTTCCGGGGGCCACCCACACTCAGAGCTGGGCCCACGCTTCACTGTTTCTGCCTCTGACAGGTTTGTTTTGCTGCTTTTTCCCTCTGAGACAAACACAAACCTTCTGCATCAGACGTTTCACAGTGATGATGAGGTTCACGCAGCAGCCCTCGTGGTTTTGTTGAAGTCTAAACTGATTGAATTAAGCTGTAGTTTCCTCCAACTCAGAAACACAGTGTGACCACATCAGTTGGAGGAAGGCCTGTTAAACTCATCGCTGCAGCTTTGAACTAAAACGTGAAACATCCCCGGCTAAAAACAACACGGCGCTTTGCCAGCGCCGCACGCCGTTGCTCTGCAGATAGTCACAGTGATAATAGACGTCATTGTGCCGGCTCTGCCTTGTGAGCGCGTTGGGATGCGCTGCGTGGTTGAGGTCAGGCGGCGGCGGCGGCTGGCTGGCTGGCTGGTGGTGTTGTGTTGTTCCTCGCCGTGGCCCACCAACACACCCGTGAGAAGCCAGGAGGTCCCGGGACACCGCAGGAAGCCGGTGGCATGAGCTCGGCCCCTCTCTGGTTCTCAGGCGGCGGGCCGGGGCCAGTCGGTGACGGGACCGCCCGGCCCGCCGCCTGAGAGGCCAGACTCACCCAGCTGCTTTGGACCGGACCTCAAAGGGCAGGCTTGGATTTCTTGGGAAACTTTTTCTTCTTGTACACTGTAAATATTTTGCCTCCTCTCTCTGCCCGCTCTCTCACACTGCTTATACCGTGCTCAGAGCACACACACACACACACACACACACACACCCTCTCTCCTGCCTTGCTGTTTGATCTTCGATGCAGGCCTGACTGTCAGAGGGATATGAAAGCAGCGCGGCCTGCCTCGGCTGATCCTGACCAGCAGGCGTGGTCCAGGATTCGTCTCATTGTTTTCACACCAGTTTGATGAAACTCAGTCGACTGTTCAGTCACAAAGGTCGAACAGAAACAGTCTGGTCCTGTGGTGGGTCGGTGCAGGGTTGGGCCCAGGTGCACTGACTTGTTCCTTTGTTGCGTGTAAACCACCACGTCACACTTCCTGTTTTGGCACGTAGGTGTGCGGCGGCAGATAGAGACACAGTGTGTTATCTCTTTGTTTACTAATAGCACTGATGCTGTCATGTGATGTTCTTGTGGCCGAGGCTCAGACAGCTGGGGAGCGTTTAAGAGCAGCACAGACCTCGCTCTGAACAATCCTGCTTTCTTCTCCCTGGCTGTTGATCGTTGAAGCTCAGAGAACAGACTCAGCTTTGAAAGAAACAAGTCAAAGCTGAATTTTCTCGTCTCCTTGTTTCAGCTCTTTGACGTTGTAACTCTCTAAACCTGCTCTGTTTACAGGTGAGCGGCCAGTCAGCCAGCCCCCGCGCAGCTCCCCGTCACCATGGATGCCTGCGCACGAATAAGAGGAGTCCCGGTGAGGTCCAGGGCCTCGGTCCGGAAAGAGGTGTGTGTGCCGGGAGCTTTTATTTTGAAGGGTCCTGTGTTTTTGAATGCAGCTCTGACAGCGGACGTGTAACCTGGTGGTAGAAAGCGTGTCAGCAGCAGATCTCAGATCAGTTTGTCATCTCTCTGCCTCCTGCTGCGTTGCTGCTGTTAAGTGAACGTGCAGCAGATCTTGTCTTTACTTCGTGATAACACACCACTGCTCTGTCAGCGTCCGCTCTGCGTGCAGCTGCGTGACATTTACCACAGTTTCTAATGTGTTGGCGTGTGTTCACAGTTGTAATGGATGTGTTTTTGAACGTCAGTGTGAATATAATCTGATTAACCAGGATCTGTGTTACAGTCATGTCAAATCCTGAGGACAAACAGGCTGCTGTTATTTACCTTCAGACTGATCACACACACTGGTGACTGGTGATCAGATATGTTGTGTTCATATATACTGTGTGTGTGTGTGTGTGTGTGTGTGTGTGTGTGTGTGCAGACTGTGCGTGACGGCGGGGCTCAGTGTGTGAAGAGCCTCTTCAGGAATAAGAAGGAGCTGTGCAGCGTCGGCCTCGAGCTGCCGACCAGAGACACCACAAGACTCACAGAGGTTTGTGTCAGAACAGCATCAACAGCAGGACAAACACAGGCTCGTTATCATCATGATCATTATTACTGGAGCCTGATGGATCAATAATCAGATCAGAGTGTTTCAGTGCAGGTGAGCTCCAACCTGTCAGGTCTCATGTGGAAATGATGTCCTGTCATTGGTTGATCCACTACAGCAGGCATGAGGAGCCTGGTCCACAGAGGGCCGTGTGGCTGCAGGTTTTCTTTGCAGCCAAGCAGCAGCTCACCAGACTGGACTCCTTCAGTCAGCTGATCTCAGCCTGCAGGCAGCTGATTGGTCAAACTGTGTGTGCTCCTGGTTGGTTGGAACAAAAACCTGCAGCCACAGCGGCCGTCTGTGGAGCAGGTTCCCCATGTCTGCACTAGAGAGAAATAGTGTTAGTGTTGTGTTCATGATCCACATGACACTGTAGGAAAACACACGTCTTTCATCAGAGGATTTTCACCTGTTTCTGCTGATTTTATTCAGATTTACACCAAAGTTATTTGTTGTTCAACAGTAAAACGTTGAGACTCTGATGTAGATTTATTACGTGTTTGAATCATATTTGAGGATCATTGCAATAAAAGTGTGTTTAACCCTCACACACACATTAACACTGAGCATCTGTTGTGTTCTTCCAGATTCATTTTGTGTGTCTGCCTGGTCAGTGTGAAGGAGACGAGGTCACTCAGCAGGTAAGTACCATACAGCACACAATGAAAGCTGCACCTGAAGAGCTTTGGTCAGTGAATCTTCCCCCCGTGTGGTTGTGATGGACCTGAAGCTCAGGAGTAGGTTAGCTCAGGTTAGGGTTATCGTTTGCAAAGAGCTGCTGCTAACATGTGGGTGTCAGATGCCAGAGGAGCCCTCAGAGGTCTCACAGAGCTGGGACTCTTCTGTTGGCAGCAGACTGAGGATCAACAACATCAGACCGAGCTGCTCACAGCCTTTTAGAGCTGTGGTTCAAGGAACTGACTCGACTCTGGTCACAGGATTCATGTGTCAAACACTGTGTCTCTGTTACTGAGGGCTGATCACAGTGAACGTGACCTGCTCAGGTGTAAACCACATGTGATCACTGCCCCATCATCATCGTTAGCAGCAGAATCTCAGATGTTGTGCACCATCATGCTCACCTGCTTTTACCGCAGATGAAAGAGGAGCAGAACACAAATATCCCATAATAACACACCAGGCTGATTTACTCCCAGTGGTCTTTTAAATGAATGATTCCTCTTTTTGCTGAGAGTCTCCCAGGTTAAACATGATGAAGAGTCATTCTGCACTGATGCTGCAGTCAGTGAGCCACAGACTGATGTGTGTCCTGTGTGTGTGTGTCCTGTGTATGTGTGTGTGTCGTCCTCTCCTCCTCCTGCAGGCTCTGAGCTCTCTACCTGCAGGGCTGTGTGAAGTCCTCAGGTCGCTGCACGTCCACACCCTCAGGAACGATGAGGTTCTGCTGCTCAAAGACCTGCGCAGGTCGGCAGAGCACAAAGACACCGGGCCTCAGGTAGGACCTCAGGTAGGGCCTCAGGCAGGACCTCAGGTAGGGCCTCACGTAGGACCTCAGGTAGGACCTCAGGCAGGACCTCAGGTAGGGCCTCAGGTAGGACCTCAGGCAGGACCTCAGGTAGGACCTCACGTAGGACCTCAGGTAGGGCCTCAGGTAGCGTGAAGAACAGAGCAGAAGTGGGATGAAGGCAGGGAGGTGAGGGGAGAGAAGACGGAGACGTCACTGCAGCGTGTTTTTAGTCGCGTCCTTCTAAAGACAACGTTCCTGGACAAAAACAAAACAAAATATTTTTGAGGTTTTGACAATAAGTTTATTAACAATAAAAAACTCATGAGTAAAACTAAACTTTAAACTTTAAAGCTCTGACACTCTCTTTGTTGCAGAGCTTCCTTGCAGTTTTTCCATAGAGTTGATTCCCACTGCACATAAACACACGCTGCTTCTCACGCTGTTGAAGAGATGCGGGTGTGACAGACACATGTTTTTGTTTCTGCAGCCTTGTCCTTCCTCATCACCATGTGCAGTGTTTGGGTTCACACACAGACCCTGAGCACCACTCAGTCCGCCCCCCCAGCTCTCAGTCACACTCAGTCATTTCATGTCCTGCACATGTAACATATCAACTTGTAATCAGAGCGCAGACAAAACACTGCACTTCGGCCCCTCCCCCTCCTCCTGTGAGAATTTTGTTTTATTTTCCTCCTTATTTCTGACTCTGCTGTTTTTCTTCTCTTCCACCCACCAACCCCCCCAGTGTTGGTTGAAGGCCGTGTGTGTGCTGAGGCAAAACCCCAGCACCAGCGTCTACCCTCAGGCCGGCGTAGCGTCTCTGCTGGGGCTGCTGGGCTGCTACATGGCAGGTGTCCGCTACGCGTTGGAGCTCCAGGCCCTGCAGAGGGGCACGGCCGAGCCCAGCCAGCCGGAGGAGGACGACACCAACCAGTCGGTGTCATCGATTGAGGACGACTTCGTCACGGCCCTGGAGCACCTGGAGGAGGACGACACAGGAGACAATCCCTGTAGGTGGAACATCTGTTGCTCGTTGGTGTTTAATTGCAGCTTGTGTTCAGATGCTGATGACAAATCCAAAATGGACGCCTAGATTTTCTGTCATCAGAGCCCTGGCATGATCAAACAAAGTAAGGCAGGGATTGGATTTAGTTCACAGCTAGATGGCCTCAGTCAGCTCTCCCTCATGTGAGTTTTATTGAAGGCACCAGAGTTGAACACCGTCCCTCTAATCTTTCAACCTCTTTTCCTCCGTCTTCTCTCCTCAGCTTCCTACCGTCACTTTAAGAAGCGTGATGTGGCGTCTCAGACCGTCCCCGCCCACAAGAGAAGAAAGGAGCTGTCGGGCTCGCGTGTCATCATCAGCTCGTCCTCCAGGAAGAGTTCAACCAAACACAGGTCGGGTCCAGACGTGTCGGTCACAGTGCAGAGGTCGTCGGGTGTGGAGTCCCAGTGGACGTACTGCAGCCCCGGGGCCCGCCTCCCCTCCCCTTTGATTCACGTCAGCGAATCAGAAGAGTCGGACTGCTCCAGCCCCAGCCCCATCATTTTCCTGGACGAGGTGGGATACCAGAAGAGCCTGCTGGCCAAGCTGGACATCCCCCAGGTGCCGGGGGGGCCCAGAGAGCGGGTAGAGGACTCGGACTCTGAAGTCAGTGAGTTCTTTGACAGTTTCGACCAGTTTGACGACCTGGAGGAGCTGAGCTCGGAGAGCTGCACTCTGGCGCTGCCTCTGGACACCATCAGTGCCACGACCACGCAGAAGAAACCGGGTGACTCCAGCACCGGTGGGTCGGGGTCCATATACGTCTCCAGGGGCTGCTCCACCAAGGGGATGAACCCCCACCGCTTCGACCAGCCTGTTCTCCCAGCTAATGTGAAGAAACCCACTCCTCTGAAGCCGGGCTCTCCTTACTCCCTTCACTCTGATGTGCCCGACTCCCCTCGGCCGGTGCAGACCCCCTCTGAGGAGAACGGTGGCCCGCTCTTCAGTCCTGTCAGCTCCTCAGCCTTCAGCCCCTGGTGGACTCGAGTGGACCTCTGGAGTATTTCTGGAAGACGGACGAGGAAGGAGAGGATGGCTCGGAGCTGCGTAAACCCCAGGACCTTTGCTCTCTGTATAAAACCTACTCAGACTTTGCCAGCAGTCTGTCCAAAGAGATCCTGGGCTCCGTGTGCGGCTATCAGTCGGCCGTCGACATCAGTGACAACAAGAACTTGAGCTGCGTCTGCCACAAGGAGTTCAAGAACCCGTCGGGTTACCTGATGAAACTCTCAGAGATCCAGGAGACCGTGACCGTGGACAAGCTGCAGAAGAAGTCTCAGTCTCTGAAGGACGGCATCCAGAGGTTCGCCACTGACCTGGTGGAGATGAGCCTGGGCAGCGCCCTGCGAGACCTGCAGAAGGGCGTGTCCTCCTGCACCACCACCCTGTGTCACCTGGCTGCGAGGCTCACCTCCTCAGTGTTTCAGATGGCCTTCCACGAGATCGGCATGCGCCACGCCTACGTGCTGAAGGAGCGAGCCATCAACGGGCTGGCCGGCTTCCTGGTCGGGGAGGCGGTGTCCGGGGCGCTGAAGGAGTTCCTGGCCGTGAAGAAGCAGATTTTCCACAACACGGTGACACGTTTCGCCGCCGATCTGGCCGAGGAGCTCGTGTTCGAAGGCATCATGGAGGTGTGTCAGTTCTCCCACCCCTCCACCCCTCTCACCCCCAGTGACTGGTCCTTTGGCAACAGGCAGGAGGAGGAGGAGGAAGAGGAGGAGGTGGTTTCCTCGTACGCCTCAGACCTGTCGGAGTCTGTGATCCAGGAGGCCTTCATCGAGCTCTCCCAGGCCGACGTGGCCTTCACCAGCCAGGCAGCCATCAGCGTGTCCCTGGACAACGTCTGCTACGTCAGCGCCGAGAACACCAGCAGCCGCACCTGCAGCACCTTCACCAACCAGCAGGTTTTGAGCTGCAGCTCAGCCGCAGCACCTCCAGGGCCGGGGCCCTCAGGAGAGGACGCCACCTGCACGGTGAAGAAAGCCCTGTTCACCGTGTCGGGCATGGCCAGCTGCATCCCTGTGCCCCAGGCCGGCCAGGCCCTCACCCACCTCCAGGACCCAGAGGACACCTGTCCGTCTCAGTCCAGCTCCTCTGACTCGCCACAGTCCAGCTCCTCCTCTGACACCACCACATCCACCCAGACTCACCTGTTCAGCCATGGCACTCAGACTCCCACACCCGGAGGAGGCCCCTCCCACGGGAAGTCCTCGTTCCAGAACTTCTCAGGCAACATGGTGGATATGATAGTAAGTGAGGCCTGTGAGCTCATAACAGCCTCCAAGATGAAGAAGAGTTTTGGTGACTGTGCCGATTTCTTTACAAAGACGGTGGGGAGCAGACAGGGCTCGTCCTCCAGCTACGAGGCTCCAGATTCTCCTTCAAAGTGTTTCAGATTCGACTGCAGCCGAGACCCTGGGTGTGTGAGGAAGGGCGGCGCCGTCGTGCAAACAGACCCCGGCGTTCCTCACATTTCCTTTCAGGCGGACTCTCAGAGCCGGAGCAGGGCCAGCTGTGAGCCGGAGCCCAGGCCCAGAGGTGTGGCTGAAACGCATCCTGTGACCATGCACACGCTCGATGTGCCGGGCCCCGAGGTCGGGGGGCAGAGGAGGACGCCTGGTCCTGCCGACGACTCCAGGCCGAGCTCGGGCCAGAAATCGGGCGGGACCCCCGGCACCCCTCCGTCCACCCCGCAGCAGCCCAGTGAGGTGTCCAAGGAGAAGCAGATCAAACAGTTCTCCAAGAAGCTGAAGAGCAAGCTGGCCAAGGAGTTCTCCCCCGCCACCCCCCCGCCCACCCCGCACTATCAGCCTGAGCCCGGCCCGGGGCCTAAAGACGTGACTCCTGAAGCCGACAAGGCCGAGTTCATGCTCAAACTGATGAGGTCTCTCTCCGAGGAGGCGGACAGCAATGAGGAGGAGGAGGAGGAGGAAGAGCAGGTGGAGGAAGGAGGAGGAGCTGGAGGTGGTGGGGGTGCTAACAGATGCTCAGAGACGGGAGGAAGCCGACACGAACTCCACCACCACACGTCCACTCGCAGAATGTCCAACAAAGAAGCTCTGCACTACGCCGAGCGGCTGGCCTGTCACATTGTCTCCATGGCGACAGAGATGGACACCCTGGGAGGGGCAGAGGAGGAGCAGGAGGAGGGACACGAGGCGAGCAGAGGCAGTGAGCGGAGGAGGGACAGCGTGGCTCAGTTCTCGGAGCAGACACTCAACACGCTGTGGGTGTACGCGGGCGAGGTGGCGGGGGAGGTGATCAACGACGTGAAGAGGATGGTGAGTTCAGGGCAGCAGTGTCCGTACCACCGAGCTCTGAGGAGGAGGAGCCTGGACAGGTCCCACTCTGAGTGTCTGCACCACCACCACCTCCACCACCTCCACCAGTCCCAGTCCAGCTCAGACCAGAGCAGAGAGTGGCGGGTGGGGCGGCTGGCCGAGCAGTGGTCCAACGACCTGATCGCCTCCGTGTTTCGCTCCCCCACCTCCACCTCCAGCACCGTGTCCAGCTCCAGCTCGGGCCTGTCCTCCGAGTATCCCAGCTGTGAGAGCGTGACGGACGAGTACGCCGGCTACCTCATCAGGGTGCTGAAGAAGGAGGGAGGCAGCAGGGAGCTGGTCCTGGATCAGTACGCCAGCCGCTTGGCCTACCGCTCCATCAAACAAGGCTTGGCTCACGCCAGTCGTAAGATCAAGCAGAGATCCTCCAGCGGCCGCCTCCACTCCTCCAAGTCTCTGCCCGACGAGTGGAGAGCGTCGTCGAGCGGCGAGGCCCCGTCTCCTAAAGGCAGAGCAGAGTCAGAGGACGCTCGCTGCTGCTGCAGGGACTCAGAGGAGCAGAGTCAGAGGGAGTACATGGACCTGGTCAACTTTGCCGAGTCTTTGGCTTATAACATCACCTGTGACGTCACGCGTAAGCTGCACCTGACCTCTGTGAGACTCCCCAAGTCTCTCACCGACTCCTGCCTCTACAAGAAGTCCAAGCTGGAGGACATGGCAGAGAGTCTGATCAGGAACTCCTTCTCCTGCCCCCTGTTGTCCAAGGAGGGTAAGAGCAGGCAGTACCACAGCACGGGCAGCCTGTATGACGGCGGCTACAGCGGCAGGGTGATGCAGGTCATCGAACACTACGCCGGGAAGATCGTAGACGATACTCTGAAGATGAGCCTGGCGTCGGTCGGGCATCTGCCCCGGGATCATCAGAGGAGCCAAGGCCACGACAGACACTCCCACGCCCAGAGGCTGTCCCAGGGGGGAGGAGGGGGCCCGGCTCTTGGGGAGAGGACGTGTCGGTACTGTCGGGTCCAGGAGTGTCCGTTCTGCACCAAACACAGCCGACACCACCAGGCCGCCGCGCAGAGGAGGCAGAGGGGGGCCGACTGTCCGGCCCGGCCTGAGCGGCTCTCCGGCCTCGACATCCCCAAGATCCACATCGACCTGGACCACAGGGCGGCGTTCGCGGAGGAGATGGTCTCCATGGCGATGGAGACGGCCAAACGAGAGCTGAGCAACACCAGCCTGAACGCCGACAGCGGCATTGGTCACGACGGAACGAGCTACGCCGAGAGTCTGACGGCCGAGATCATGACGTCAGCGCTGTCCAACATCTGCCAGGCCGCCAACGTCAGGTACATGCGCTGACCACACAGGGAGCACAGGCTCTTCATCACCATGAATGTGTAACACGTGTGTGTGTGTGTGTGTGTGTGTGTGTGTGTGTGTGTGTGTGTGTGTGTGTGTCTGCGTGCAGGCAGAGAAGCCACAGAGTCGACCGTGTCGCAGCAGCTCAGTGTGGGCGACGACAGTCTGGGCAGCTGGTCCAACCTGAGCTTTGAGGATGAGCACCTTGATGACAACAGCAGCTTCCTCCACCTCAGTGACAGGTACAAACACACCTGCAGCCCTGCTGCACACTCACCTGCAGAGCTGAGGCTACAGTCAGTGCACACTTCATGGATTACATTTTCTGAATCTGATGTTTGCACCAAGTCTTTTCGCTGTTTCAAAAGATATGTTTGTTCTTAAATCACAACATGAGGCGGCGACATGTGATACAGAGTCACTGACAAAGAAGATGATGTACAGATGTTTTCATCTGCAGCAGCTCAGCTCAGGTTTGGAGCCGTATCATCTTTTTTCAGCAAAATTCAGGGGAAGTTTGTTGCTAATATCAGGAACTGAAAAATACCACAAACCAGTACCCTCAAACATGGCTCAGTCTGTAGAGAGGCTCAGCATTTCACTGTCCAACACTTACTTTTGTTATTCAAAATGGCCGCTGTGCAGCTCTGCAGGAAACCTTTTGAAAACGCAGCCTGAGAGGAAAAAGGACAGTTTGAAGGCAGAAACAGAAGGAACAGTGACAGGAAGTGGGACAAATGGGACTGAATGAGAATGAAGAGGATTTGGGTCCATGTGGTCTGCAGTAGAACCTCTGGGCCCTCTGGTCCCTGTCTGGGCCAGTGTTTGTGTTAGATCTGTCAGTGTTTGTGCAACAGGTGGAACGTGTTTGTTTATTTGGCCTTTTCTTAAAATGTCAGAATGTAATCATGGGTTGAAAATATGAGACGAGCAAAATTAGAAACAAGAGCCCGAGGCAGGGAGGTAGGAACATGTACATTGGCACTGTACGTAAACATATATAGTGCACCGTGTTTAAATGTGTCATTTAGAGGCAGCGCAGTGTATTTCTGTGCCGCCGTGGGCTCGATGGAGCGGAGCGTCTCTGGCTGAGCTGCTCCGACCCGTCTGCAGCACAGAACCACTTCTCCTCAGTGTTGGAGCTGCTCTAGCAGGAGCCTCCTGTGGTCGAGTCCAGATTATTGGAGGTTTCCCAAGGTCAGCACGGTGCACGGCGTACGGTTTGAGCCCTCGCTGCCAAAATGCAATTTTCTCTGATTTGTGCAAATGTTGCATTATATGTGAGCCCTGTAAACGGATATGTTGTCAAAGATTTATGTCGCTGTCGGCGCAGCCAAGTTTGTGAAATTACACCACAACGACGAGGAGCAAGTAGCAGTTGTTGTGACAGAGTTGGCTGTCGCTGCGGAGCGAGGGGCGATCCTCTGGGTAACAGGGTCACGCTCACGTCTCCGGACTCTGGGAGCCGAGCTGCTGACATTTCTGGCAAAAGGGTTTTTTTTTTTTTTAATCTCTATGGAAGCAAAACTGACAACATGTGAGATTCTTTCCCAAGATACTGAAAGAAAACAGCAGCGTTAGCAGCTGCTCTGGCCGTCAGGACCCGACTTCATGTATCATAATATTTTCTAAAGGTGTGTCTCTGCGTGCTCTCCTCACTTCACGAACAAAGTCCAGCATGTGTAGTTCATTAGACTGTTGTGCAGCCGTTCCCACTCAGCTGGTGAAATAACGGAAGAGGCAGGGAGAAAAACCAACAGGCTGAACATGATGATTGAGTGAATGAAGAGGCAGGTGAGGTAATGCAGATCCATGCAGGTATTTTTAGGAATCAGAGACATTCGTGCCTTCAGTGAGAGTGCTGCAGGTTCCAGCCAGCAGGCTAATCACTCGCTAATTACACAGAGAGAGTGTGTGTGTGTGTGTGTGTGTGTTGTGAGCTTGCGGTGCCGTGCTGCTGTTGGCAGCTGCCCGTCCCGGTGGAAGACGCAGGATTAACGTGGATTATGTGAGGACAAGAATGTAGTGATCTCACATCTCAGGCCTTTAGCAACAAATTGTCTCAACATCAACATCACAGATGATTCAGTGGCTTCACGGTGGAAAAACCCACAATCCTCCTGTGCTGTGAGCCCCCACCTGACATTTAAAGGATTTATCCCCAAACAACCGCAAAGCGTCTGTCTGTCAGTGTGAGGGCTGTTTGTGGAGCTGCACATGGTGACGGATGTGGTCATTACAGCAGAGGAGATGAAACTGCTCATTATGTGCTGATCTCCCTGTCGCTCTCGTGATGTGATGGCGTCACTGTCGCTGTGTTACCTGCCCTCACCTACCCCCCCACCCCCCACCTCCTCTCTTCTCCAGCAGCAATGGGAACAGCAGCAGCTGGAGCAGTCTGGGCCTGGAGGGGGAGGCGTGTGAGGAGCGCATGTCCTTCTCCCCCTCGGACAGGTTGGTCAGCAACGGCTAACAGCTAACACCCCCCCCCCCACACACACACACACACAGACCCTCCACCTCACCTCACCCAGGGGGAGCTTCACCTAGAATGAGACAAAGACATTTACATGACAGCTGAGATGAAAAGACGCCTTAATCCGCCTGAAGTCCATGTAAACATGTTAGTGTGACTCAGACGGACTGAAGCGTCCAGATGATGTGATTGGAAGCAGATTGTCTTCTTCTGCATGTAAACGCCTTCATCTGACTGAAACCAGACAACGTGAGCACACGCTCCACAGCAGCAGAGACCCTGAGACGCCCAGCTGCAGCCGTGAGCGCAGCGTCAGTCAGTTCATCACTACACCGACTTTTTGGTTTCTACTTTGTCTCAGACCAGGACCCCCCCCACCCCCACCCCACCTCCCCCCTCCTTGCATGACCAACACTGAAGCTCCAAATATAACACGCAAGTGGATGCTAATGTCAGCCTGTCAGTTCTGCTGCGTTGCGTCTACTTTGCTTGCATGTGATTTGTTTGTTGCTTCATGTCATTTTGTGGTGTTTCTATATTCTGCATGACGCGTTGTCACCAGCATAAACCCACTGACAGTCACACACAGTCAAGTGCTGCAGGGTTGAAGCACACACTCTACTTGTAAGTCACAGGAATGAACAGAGCTGCTGCTGCTGCTGCACCTTTTCAAACTGCAAACAGCTGCTGCATCTAGATTCTCACAGGTCTGATAAAGCACAGGAATTCAGTGTATTTGTCAGCGGCTCGTCTCCAGAGCTCATGCTGCTGATGTCGGCAACCAGCAGCTTCATAGTCTGGAGACACAGTGGAGAGAGTGTGAACTAATCAGTTATTTATTGCATGAATCAGGACGTAAAGACACAGAGGTAGATTTGACTGAAGGGAGCCGTCGCAGCTGCAGCTGTAAACAGCAGCAGAGAAAAGTTATGAACAACAATAAGAACAAGATCAAACCTTTGTTCTGAGGAAAGTGTGAATGTAAACGTCACCTGGACGCAGATCCACAGGTGTGTGAGTGAGCTGAACACATGCTGCAGCTTCATCTGTCAAACCTGAAACTAACTGCAGAAAATGCATCGTCACAATAAAGATATTAGTAATTTTTAATCAATATACAGACTGATAGATGTTAACAAGACCCTGCACACACACACACACACACAGTGGAGTGTGTGGTGAGTTCAGGGTCTGCCATTAGGTGGCAGGTTTCTCACAGATTCAGGTTAGTGGTTTAGTCACTTCTCAACATGACAACTGGAAGCAGCGTGCAGACAGTGAACGCAGCACAGAGGTGGGTTTATGCTCCTCAGCCGGATCAAGCTCCAGCCTTTATGCTCACCCTGGTCCTGCCTGTGCAGAGAAAATGATGCTGATATCATCCAGAGCCTGTGTGTCTGTAGCCGTGGGCTGTGTCAACAGCACTGTGATTAACAATCTTATAAAGTGCAGAAATGACTGTTTACCTGTCGCCACCTCACACAGCAAATATTTGCACAATTGACACCAAGGATACGGAGTCGGAAAAATCAACTTTCACTGTGATGGTGAAGTGTGTGAGTCTCCGAGACAAAAAGACGCTCCAGTGCAACACGGCTGGAAACACTCAGCGCTCGCTGCTTGTCGTTAGCCGTAGCATGCTAACTGACGTGTGGAGGTTGAACACTAACATGTGGTGTTTCTCCTCCAACAGTGACAACACAGAGGACAAGGAGACGGAGGTCAAAGAGGAGTCCAGTGGTGAGCGCCGTTTCCTGCCTCCATCTGAATGAGTCTGATTCTGTAGGACAGTGGATGGGTGGGGGTGGGGGTGGGGGCCCCTCTCCTAATTTGAGGTCGACCTCTCTGTCCTTCAGATCCGATCGTGTGTGTTTGTCTGTCGGGGATTTCACCGCCCCCCCTCTTCAGACTCCACTCCCTCCACAGTCACTCATTATTAGATGTTATGTGTCTGTCACATCAGAGCGGCCCCCAGTGACAGGGGCACTGTGGTTGTGACGGGGGTGGGGGGTTCCTCACTGGGCCTGTTCTGCAGTGGGAGCGTGGGAACCGGCAGACTGGTCACACACACACACACACACACACACACACACACACACACACACTGAGTGGACTGTTGTGTCTGTGGCTGTGCTGCAGGGACGCTGTGTGTGGACCGGACCCAGCTGCAGCCCCCCAGGACCCAGCTGCTCGTCCTGAACTCAGACGTCAGGGAGCCGGGCCGCGGCGCTCAGCACCCGACCCCTGACCCTCAGCTCAGGAGCCTGCTGCAGTGGGCGGCGGCCTCCATGGCCGACGTCCCGCAGATCCAGATGAGTCCGGACAGAGAGCTGCAGCAGGTGACGGCACATCTCCTTCATCCCCACCATCATCATCGTCATCAGTGAATAGCAGTAGATGAGCTGTGTTGTTGTGGCGCAGGCGGCTGACGGGTGTCTGTGTTTGCAGCTGCCTGCGGTGGTGCAGAGGCTGCGTGAGCGCAGGTGGAGGGTGGGGGAGCTGCTGCACACGCTGCTGCGCTACTGCGAAGAGAACCAGGGGCACCACGGCCCGGCCGCCGCCAGAGACGAGGCTCCGCAGGCGGGCAGGGAGCCGCACCGCGTCCCCCTCTTCCAGTGGCTCCTGGAGCACACCTAGGTCCTCCTCCTCCTCCTCTTCCTCCTCCTCCTCTTCTCTCCCCCTCCCCCTCCTCCTCCTCCTCTCTTCGTCTCCCCTCAGTTCTAAACAGGGCTTTGCAAACTCCGTGGCCTCTAGATGGCGCCATACATAAAATCAGCTGATCCAACTTAACTCTCATGAATGTGAGCGGTGTGAGTGTGTGTGTGTGTGTGTGTGTGTGTGTTGTTGTGCGTTGCACGCTGAGACGCACGCACGTGCACACACACACACACACACACACACACACACTCCTCCTGTGTTTTCTTTCTGTTTTTCTTTCCACCCTCTGTTCTCTCCTCAAAGTTTTCGTTAATTATCCGGCTGTATAAATCAGATCTGTGTTGATTCAGTCGACTGTCTCCCTCCCCCTCCACCCCCCCTCTGTCCACCTACACTTTGATTTGAAGCCCTCACACCTCGAGAGAGAGAGAAAGAGAGAGAGAGAGAGAGACCCAGCCCATGTGTTGAGACAGAGCTGCAGTGAGCTGAGAGCAGGAGAATGTGTTCTGTGTTAGGGAATCCCCATCAGCGCTGCTGGGCCATGATGTCACCGCACCCACAGCTCACCTCTGTGCTGCTGCTGCTGCTGCTGCTGCTGCTGCTGCTGCTGCTGCTGCTGCTGCTGCTGCTGCTGCTGCTGCGGCAGCGGCGGCGTTCATATGCTCAGAGACCAAACACACACACACACCACACCATTGTATTATTGTCAGAAACAATCCAACACACACTGATGCCACCATCACCATCTCTGTATTAATCCGGTCAGTGTTTCCTCACACTCGACCAGCAGGTCTTCACGGTTCAGTCTGGTCTGGGTTTGATCTCGTGGTCCAGAGGTTCTGCTGCAGGTCTGTGTTTGGTCCTGATCAGAGGACGTTCATGTTTCATCTCCGCTGTGGAAATAAGATTTTAATCACTTTATGAAAATGTTTCGTTTGCTCTGACTTACATCCTTATACATATAAATCAGCTGTTTTCTGATGCAGCAGCTCGTTAGTCAGTCGTATTAACTGACAACCATCCCACAGCGTACGCTGATGGATTGTTGTGACCCCGTGAAGACCTCCACCTCCACCTCCACCTCCACCAGCTGTAAAGTCTGTAGTTGAGTCATTTGCACTACGCAAAGTCGATGAAGTCGCCTCTGTTTCCTGTTTTTACCTACAACTGCAGCACTGGTCGCCTAGCAACAATCGCCATGGTTGTTAAACTTAGTAAAACACGTCGAGTGGATGGTATTAAAAAAGAAAGAGTTTATTTTTGTGAAGGTAGAGAATCTAATCAATCATGAATCGCTGCTCCGAGTTAGAGAGGAAGAAAGAGGCCGTGACTCCGGCTGTTTGTTGCCAAATGTAGCTGATGATGAGGTGCCCCCCCCCCGTCAGTAGTAGGTGTCTGTGTCTGTGACTCGGGTCCAGTTTTGGGGGAAGATCCAGTGACGCAGACTTGATGGAGTTTTTTTTAGTCAGAGTCCAGCTGCTCGTCCCAAAACCACAAATTAAAAGCAGCTCAACTCTGGACTCACACATCAGTCACACACACACTCCTCCGAGGAACCACCACAAGGAGCCCCCCCCACCACCACCACCACCACCACACACACTCACCAGTTACTCACCAGTTCCCACGTACTCGTCCACATGCACAGCACTACCAGCTCCTCGCTGAGACGCACTTTTGATTTTTCTTTTCTTTGTTTGTTTGTTTGTTTGTTTTCTGGGGGGGGGGGGCAGCATCTCCAGATTTGCCCTCTTCTCATGTGCCCCCCACCCTCCACCCCCACTCCCACCACCCAAACTGATTGCCTCCCACCCCGCCCCACCCCCACCTGAACACAGATGATTGGGAAACATGTTGATGTTTGTATTTATTGTGTTGTTTGTTTGATGAGGGACCTGAGGACGAGGTGACGCTGTGAGCTCCTCAGCTTTATATCACCACTTCACACACTGTAATATATCACCCCCCCACCACCCCCACCCCCACCCCCACCTCCACCTGCACCTTACATGTATGACTAGAACCTGTACAGTGTTGTTGGTGGTGCTCACCTGCATGGCTCAGCCTCCACCCACTTCTAAAGCTCACCGCTCCTCTTCCTCCTCCTCCTCCTCTTCCTCTCCATGTATGGGCCGACACTAAACGAGCTGCAGTGATTGGTCAGTTGTGCTTCAGGCCTCTGCAGATGCCTTGTGTCTGTGACTGCTTTTAAACCTCTCGGCTGCCAAAATGGTCATATTAATCTTAAAGGTGTTCGTCCTGTATGATTTGTTTACATGCACACACACACACACACAGAAAAAAAAAGGCGGATTAAAAAAAAAAAAGAAAAGAAAATCCACTATTTTTTAAAAAGAGAAATCTCCAAAGTGATTCATCTGTGAGATCAAAGTGTAAGAGGAGACGCAGTGAAGTGTTCACCTGAGCTCATCCACTGGTTTACAATCAAGAATGTATTAGAGAGCATCAGTGTACAAACCCGTCCCAGTGTGAATGTTCAGTCGTACCAGTAGGACTTCCCCAGGTTTTTTCCACACACACACACACACACACACACACACACACACACTCTACTGTTTTCTTTCTTCTTCTACTCTACATTCCTGTGCATCCCAGACGATCTCCAGCGCTTTATCGTTGTGTTTGTAGAAGCTGAATGTGACGACTTTAGAAGCAGCCGCTGTGAATCTGTTCTTCTCATGTTTTATTTTTCGCTCCTGTCGTTCCCAGTGTTACTCTCTCGGCCTCTCGCTCTCAGAGAGACACAGGAAGATAAAGAAAAAAAAAACACAGATAAAGAGAGAGAGAGAGAGAGAGAGCTGTCCATCCCCTTCACTCACTCACTCACTCACTCACTTGTGTATTTTCTCCTGCTTCCTTGTAAAATCCTGCCAAATAAAGATATTTAATAAGTTATGTAAGTTATATAACAGTGAGTTCACTACATGTCCTCCTCCCTCGTGGCATTGCTCAATAGTTTACACGTTCTAAGCTTGAAGTCAGAAACTCTAAACATTTGTTTATGTGGACGCTCGGTGTGATAATAAAGCTTTTTCATGTGCTCTTATGTTTTTTCTGCGTCTCGTTTTTATTGAACAGAAACAGAAACGTGAACTCGTCCCGATGACGTCATGCTGTTGAATATTATTGTGACCTGTCACAGGGGCGTGGCCTCAGTCTGGCCCATTGATTCACAACACTGAGCTCTGACTTAACTTTCCTTTAGCTCTGTTTTAAAAACTGGAAGAAAAACCTTGCTGAACATGTGATATAAAAATCAACTCTATTGTTAAGCTGTTGGTTGTTAAAATAATGTGATGTGCTGCTTGAATCTTTTTGTAAACAGAATATTTTGGAAGAGTTTTTAAACACTAGGTGAAACATGAACACGTTTCCTGCAGAGAGGAGGTTTCAGAGGAAACTAATGATTTCAGTGGCTGCACAGCAAAACAGATTCACCTCATGTAATCAATCAGGTGAATCGTATAATAAACTACATTGTTCAGTGTTAAAACGAACACCATGTTGTTCACACACAGTTATACGTGTATTGATTTTCCATGAGTGCACATAAAGTAAATACTGATCAGAAATCAAACATCTGGACACATGAACATAAAGAAGTATGTTTCTATATGTTTATGTTGCTTATATGTTTAAATGTAACCTAAACATATATTCAAGTCTAAAAGTGTCTCTGATGATGTTTTAACATACAGGATCAAAACCAGTTTCACAGAGCTGCTCAATGAACATATTTAATGTCACTAAGAAACACAGAATGTAAACAAACAAATATCAGGTCCACACACACACACACACACACACAGAGTTGAATATGAGTGTTTTAAATACGTTATAAACGTATATCTTCATAAGTCCAGAGGATGTTGTATGTTGAGATGATAAACCCTCTGACACCTCTGTGATGATGAAACAGTGTGTAAGTGTCATTTTGCAGGTGCTTTTACTTTGAAAAACGCTTCTCCTGCAGGACTTTAACTTGTATTAAGGTTGTGTTTACACTCTGCTGACTAACAGCTCAGTCAGTTCATCAGAGGATCATAATAATCATGTGATCCCTCACCACATCACAGCGACTCTTACTGTCAGTGAAGGCCCCTCAGGATTTGTCTCTTAAATACTTTGATGCTCGTAAAGCCGAGATCACGGAGAACGTCGACTGATGGTAACAGTGATAACAGGCTGCTGCTGGTAACCAACACAGGCTCGTCCAGCCCTGTCCACCTCCACTCTCACCTGTGATGCAGGTGCCAAAGGAAACACAGGGCGATGTGTGTGTGTGTGTGTGCTGCTCTCAGTAACACAGCTACAGGCCCTGATGCTGCCTGGATACAGCTGCACAAAACAGCCATTGTTGCTGTGTGATTAAGCCACACACACACACAGACAGACACTTACACACACACATAGTTATATATATAATTAGGTAATGTTTCGCTACGATGGTTGGGACCTGTCAGCAGGCAGCTCTGAATGGAGGTGTCTGTGGAGAGGAGAAGAAGAAAGAGTGGGAGGAGGGAGGTGTGGATGTCTAATTGCAGGCTGCACAGTGATACAGGAGGAGAGGAATGTGTCTGACAAGCACAACTCTGATCTGGTGAGCGGCAGGAAACCTGAGGCCAGAGGTGTGTATCCCCTAATGTGTGTGTGGGTGGGTGGGTGTGTGTGTGTGTGTGTGTGTGTAGATCTCTATCTCTGCTAAACTGTTATCTCCTCTCTTTGGTTTACTCAGAAAAATGGCAAGATTGGGATTTCCTGCTTCCTGTTCCTGAGCAACATGACAAATCTCTATCCCACACTGAGTCAGGGAGATTCCTGAGGCCTCCTCACAGCTGTGCTGACACACACAGGAACATATATGTGCAATGTCCCGTAGATATGAAACGACATTTCTTTGTCTTATTCTTATTGCATTTGGCTAATTAATCCTGTTTTAATGCTGTCGGGGTGTCTGTGTTTTCCACGCTGAGCAAAGAGCAGCAAAAAAGAAAAAAAAGTAAAAATAAATCGGGAAAGTCCAGTTAGTGACTGATGTGGTGAAACCAGAAACATTTCACTGTTTGACATGTTTACTGAACAAAGTAAAATAAAGGAGTGATGTGAACGTACGGCGTTAAAGTGCTGCACGTCCTGATCCAGTCTCCCTGCACCTCCTGTACACACGTGTTATATTTCATAGACTGAAGTCACTGGTTTTACATGAACGTGAAGCCAAAGTGTAAAATATGGTGTAAAATGTAATTTATTGTTATTGAGCTGCAAACGAGGAAACAGAAGTTGTTCCAGGAAGTTTATCTCCCACATCTGTCAAATGTATCATGCAAGAGATTGGAAACATGCTAATGGAGTAGGCCCTGAGAGCGTGACCTCTGACCTTTTCAGATGACAAATGATGATATTATAACAAAAGAAGAAAAAATACACAGAACCCAATGACTAATCTGTCACACATGTAAAACAGGGCCATTATCACAGCCCTCTCCATTCAGCACTGATTTCTTAATCTGCTCATAAACACGATCCTGTTGGTTCTCAGTGATAATCACTGTCACATGTAGAAGCCTTTGTTCCTCCTCTTGGCAGCAGCAGCAGTAGATATGTTATCGCTGCGTGTCCTGGATATTGTGAGAAAGCGTTGCCCTGGTCAAGTGGTTAAGTGACACAGACAAACCATTATTTAGAGTACGTCAGTTGATACTTCAGGCGGCCACAGCGGAGAGTGAGTAGCCAGGATGAAGGACTGGACCCAGGATGATACTCGCACACAAAAAAACATGACCACAGGATCGAAGAGAGCAACGGCTTCACAGAAGTGCAGCCGCAGGAACGTCACTCAGACACAACACCGGTTTACAGGGGAAATCAGATGCTTTGCTTAATCTGCTCTGGCAGGCTCACTGTAACACACACACACACACACACACACACACACACACATGTTCTTGACTGTACTACAGGCAATGCATAGCAGTTATTGTGCAGAAAATCAGCAGTCAGCAGTACAGTGAGACAGACAGGAGCCCAATAGCATACCACCCCTCAGTCTGCTCCACAGCAGTGTGGGCTGATGTCTGTGCCACACACACACACTGTCTCTGACATCAGATAGGCTGGGCCCTGGCTCAGTGGATCTCCCCGCTGCCCCCCCCCCCCTCCCCCCCATTGTGTCGATTTGTGATCCACTGACATCACTTCCCTCCCAACAGCAACAAACGGTGGGTTGTTGGGAGAGTCCACTGGATGAGGGGAGAGGAAGGAGGAGGAGGAGGGGGAGGGGGGGGGAGCGAGAGGAGGAGGGGGGAGAGGAGGAAGGGGGGGGGGGGGGGGGTTTTGAGTCAAGCCCATGGAATCCATGATATACTGAACTGGTCTTTGTGCTGGAAAGGGGAAAACCAGCTACATCATCCCTGCGAGGCTTTTGTTTACTCCGGCCTGAAGAACCTCTCCTTTGTTTTCTTTCTTCTTTTTGTTCCTCTCTTCCTGGTGCATCTGCTCTTCTCTTTCATCACCATGAACTTAATAGGTGAAGAGTTAATGAGCCGAGGGGCCAAATCACGGAGGTGGGTCTGAGGTCATGCTGGATGACCTACTGTACTGGAGCATGCGGAGCAGTGAGGCTCGTCCGCAGCCAGCCTCTGACATGAAAGCTAATTCAGAAATTAATAATAATTTTCTTTTTTTTGTTTTGTTTTGTTTTTAGGCGGAGGTTGTGCTCCTGCAGTCCAAAAACCTCAGCAGCCAACTGTAATACTCCAGTCGTTTATGAAGTAGAAAATCCAATCATTAAAATATTTTCACAAATTGGAAAACCAAAGCTTTTTCTCCTCGTTCGATTTATGAAAGAAGTCGTTTCTCATGACGCCACCCCACCACCTGCACCTCGTGTGGATTTAAAATGTATCATAATAGTTCATGTTTTGTTTATGCTGTTTCATGAGCTTCTCATTACTTCATCCTGTTATGACGACAGTGGTGTTTCCCGGCCTTTCTCAGCCTGACGTACCCCAACAACGTTAGAGTTCAACTTCATGTACCACAGAGACACCATCACGTTCCCTCATGTGTTCATTTTATTTAACTACATGTTATTTAAAACCAATCGTATAAAAACTGGACCGAGTTTCCATAATTTAACACAGCTGAGGTGTCAACGTTCGGTCAAGTGTGTATCCCACTCTTTCTATGAGGAGAAGCTGAGCCTGGACAAATAAAAACACTTATCCATCACATACCTATAGTAACATATACAACCAACTATTGGTTTTAATAATCTCTTTATCTAATGTCAGTCTATTTTAGCTGGTCTATCACTTTAATTTAATCATTTGTCTTCATAGCTGGGTTATTTTGTTCTCTATCCCTAGGATATTGCTTTGTGTTTCATTGTGTATAGTTATATAACATGTAAATGTATTGTTTAAATGTCTGTAGCAGTTATTTACACGGGGAGTATAGTAATTTACAGATGACATTGAAAGCAGCATAACACGTTAGGTTGGAATGTACTGTGGTCTACCTCCCGTTAGTCAGTCAGGGGGCAACGTCAAGTTCCTCGGTTACTGATTGGCCGGAGGGCGCCGGGGGCGGGGCAACCACAACAGCGCGTGATTCAAGTGTGTGTAAGAGGTCGTCGGCATTTTCTCCTGTTTTCGTTTTTTTCCGCTCTCTGCCGGTTCTCGGTGTGAGGCCGACGGAAAAGTTTCACAAAGTGGAGTCAATACCTGCACGTTATTGTTGCGGCTGCACTGTAATTATTGTGATGTTGTGACACTCACTGTTACCTCTGAATAAACACCGTGTTTTGTCGAAGTTCAGTGACTGTCAGCTAAGCTAACAGCTAAGCTAAAGCTACATTATCGTAGCGTAGTGCTAACCTCTGGCTAGCATCGCAGTGGACATTATCAGCCGACAGCGGCCGAGAGGAAACCAGATAGGGCACCACTGGGTGACCAGGCCGAGCCCAGCTTCACCTCTGGCTCCCCCGGGAGGGGGGGGTTTCATTGCCACAGACACGGAGGGAGGGCGGCGCTGTCGGACACTGAAGGACTGTGGTGATCCAGAGTTGTGGAGGTGAGTGGCCCAGTTACCTGGACGGTCCGTCATCTTGACTTTAGCCCAACGCACAGCAGCCACGATCAGCTGCAAACCTCTTAAACGCTTTCTCTGTTACTTTAATGAAAACTGTAAAAACAAAGAAAGAAAAGTTTATGAATGTTTACGAAGCTTTATTCAAACACAGTTTTCACTCTCCGTCAGTTTAAGCTAGTTGTTTCCCATGTGGCTGCATCAGCGGCTGTTAGCTAAAGCTTCTCACAGTTTGTCTCGGAACTTTTGTCAAACTAAAAAAAAAAAAAGCTCTTGCTTTTATTTATCTATAGTCACCCAGCCTTCAGCTAACCATAATTTATCCATCTAACATATCCAAATGATTTCTTTACTTTTAACTTGTACTTCTAATGTTTAGCTAACCATTTTAACATCGCATCTGTGAGTTTAAACTGTTTTAACCATATTTATCCATTAGCTTACCTGTTTAGTAAATGTCATTTATTTGTTACCTTTCGCAAACTGTTCTGAAAGTTTATCTGTTAATTTAATCCAGATCGATTAACAAATTGAAAAGCAATGTTTACGTATATTTAGCTCTCTATACTCAAAAATGACTGTACTGTTGTTTTAGCATTAGCACCTGCTAGCTTAAGCTAATGATGTCTCTACTGTCAGCTAACTGTTTGCCTCCATTTAAACTAGTTTTTTATGTTTTTTGATGAGTTTTCTGTAAGTTTTAACCGACTGTGATGTTACTTCACTATAATATTGAGCTTCTAATAATAAAAACAGTTTAGTCTGATCCTTGGACTCTGTAAGTCTGACTATAACTTTCTTTTTTTAATTAGTTAAGACATGTACCGTCGCTCCACGTGCAGCCCAGAGGAAGCAGCCAACTCCTTGGAAATGACTGATCTAAAAACATATTAGATATCCTCCTTCTGGGATGTTTTCACTGTTGTTATGGTAACCAGGTCCTTGATCCTGTTGATTTTATGAGTGAGCCCACGATTAATGAGACGTCCCACAGAGTCACCATGTGTCTTTCAAAACGTGAGCAGACACAGTACCCGTGACATTTCCATGCTATTGTCTGCTTGTTTCCAGGAGTGGGCACACATTCATAGAGATGCTGTAACCCTGAGTGTGTGTGTGTGTGTGTGTGTGTGTGTGTGTGTGTGTGTGAGGTTGTGTGAAGGCCAAGCAGCAACAGTAACTCAGACGTTTTAGCTCATTGAAACCTGGCACAATGAGGAGTATCAGCGTGGGAAGGGGAGAAGAAGGAGATGGAGACAGTGATGAAACAGAGAGGGATGGGTGGGGGGGGCAGTGGTGGTGGTGGGGAGGGGCGGGAGATAAGAGCTTATGTGAGAGGGAACAGCTGAATCATGTTGAAATTATGAGTGTTTATCTGAAAGCGATTGGAGGAGAGCAGGAAGAGTCAACCTTGGGTGGAGGGGAAATATCATAGTCAAGAGGTGCAGCTGGTGTTTCCCAAGCTGACAGCTCTGTTTTGACTCTGGAGATTGAAAACAGCAGTTGTGAGTTTGGTGTGGACCTGGTAACGTGGTAAATAGTTTTAGGTATTATCTGTGAACATGAGTAGTGAGACCGTCTGACTCACAAAAACAACAAGCATCCCTGGGCCGGTGCACACTGCGCGCCATTGTTCCCGCCCTGGTAGGAGCAGAGAGCGGCAGCGAGGCAGCTGAGCGGATCGCTCACTGGTTAATTTCAGATGGGTTGCTTCATCTGCTGTTGTGTCTCTGCTCATCTTTTGTCTGCTCACACCCACAGATATTGACTCAGGTGTGTGTGTGCGTAAGTACGGCTCTGACAGACAGCGCATTAATGAGGAAACATCTTGTCGAATCATCCTCGTCGATGACCTCAG
This sequence comes from Caranx ignobilis, assembly GCA_021432705.1. Lineage (NCBI taxonomy): Eukaryota > Metazoa > Chordata > Actinopteri > Carangiformes > Carangidae > Caranx > Caranx ignobilis. The sequence continues at coordinate 1,657,766 of MU269983.1, read as the reverse complement.
GGCGCTTCTTCCACACCCACGACCACCTTGACGATGACATCGTGGTTTATGTCTTCGGGCCAGACCACTTTGATGTGACCACAGAGAGGAAGCAGAGGTCAAGTCTGGGAGATCCTGACACGGCCGAGTGAATAAGAGACGTCTCCTGCTGATGTCATGGCCGGTCCTGCCCCAGTGTTTTTCCTTTTCCTCCGTCCGTCCCTGCGCTCATCGTCATCCTCCTATAATCTTCCACAGCCTGGTTCAATGGCGGTCAGTGCCAATGGATTTCCTATTGTATGAATGAATGTCTCACAAGGGAGAGGTGGTTTGGAGTAGAATAAAAGACAAAGTCTCCGTCCAAGACGTTTTTGAGCAATTTTAATAAACTTCAATTCCAGACGAACATGTTTGACACGGGTAAAACATCCCTGGAAAATCCTCCTTACTCCCACTGATTGGGTGAATCTCCTGGTTGGATTGTGTGATGAATGATGGAGAGAGGAGGGGAAGAAGGGGAGCGAGGAGGAAGGAGCAGAGGGTGAGAAGGATGTAGGAGAAGCGGGCGAGTGCTGACAGACTGATTGTTGGACTTTCAGCGAGTGTGTTCACACGCGTTTCCAACAAACCCTCGCTCCCACTGACTGAGCAAAAGTCCATGTTTTCTGTGTTTGGCAGCAGCTGTGTGTGCCCACATGGGCGTGGACAGCAACACTCAGGCATGTTTTTCTACGCAGCCAAGTGGTTGCGTTGAGTCCTCAGCTGTGTATTTTTAGCCATGTTAGCAGAGGTTGCAGAGTCGATTTGACAGGTGGTCACTTGGTCCGTTCCCAGTGAATTAGCTCAACGTCGAGGAACCATCGCTTGTCTTGAGGCGCCGCCATCACAAACATGTTGGACGATGGGAACATGTGGGAAATTTCTCAACAACAAATGACACCATATTTGACACGCGCGCTTCCATCAGGATGAAACGAATAATAATTCCTTTGTTCGTACAGCACCTTTAAAAACAAGGGTTTAAAAAGTGTTTTGACATGAATGCAGAAAAACACACAACAGTGACATTAAACCAATCGGAGTCCAAGCAGCACAGACAATACGAGAACCAGACGACGACAACAAACTGAGGCCAGGAGGAACCTCTGTATGATGTCACATGATGTCATGATGCAATTAAGTGAGATAAAAAGAGATAAAAGGCATGAAAAGTAGAAACAGAGCAGCTTAATGAAACAAAATAAGCAATAAAAGGAAATAAAAACACGTGAAACATTGAGGAATAAAATACAGATAATGAAGATAAATGGAGGTCGTAAAAGGGAATTGAAACCACACAGAGAGAAGGAGGATGTTCGGGAACCGAACACTTTCATCAAGTAAGAAATAAATGCTATGGAGAATTAAAGGCTAGTGTCAGTGCATTGTCAGCATGTTAGCATGTTAGCATGCTGACATTAGCATTTAGCAGCCCTCAGCCTCACAGGGCTGCCAACATAAAAACCTTTTTTTATTTTTTTTTTCCAAACTCTAACTCTGTGTTTTCTCTGCTGTTTGTGATCGTTCCAGTGAAAGTGCAGCGCTGCCTGAATCACTCAGAGTCGGCTCTACTTTGTCCAGCAGGGGCTTCTCCTCAGACGCCGTCCCTCTGTTGGCAGGTGTGGTCATGTGACCCCGCCCACAGCTTTGTTCCCACGCCCTCCTGCCGCTCCAGAGGAAACCCTAGGAGCTCCGTCAGCACCTATCACGGTCAGGTAATTACTTACTAAGATAAATAATTCATTGCGATGCATATTGCAGCTGAGCTGCCAGCTCCGGTGTCACTTGTCATTTGACTGTGTTTGCCTGCACACAGTCCAGAAGCGCCGGCTTTGATAGTCGGCCTCGCTCCCTCTCCCTCTCTCTCTCTCTCTCCCACACTCTCCAAGCCACACACATCCACTGAAACAGGATCTGCCTAATGGTCTGGAATATCCCTGTTTGGCCTGATCATCGCTCCAATTTTCTTTTCAAATGTGTAGTTTTGATAAAAACCGCAGGTCGGTGTGATCTGACTGTGAGAGGTGGAGGCGGCGGCGGAGGGGAGAGGGGGTGTAAACTCTGGGGTTGCTATGGAGGCGGCAGTGTGAGAAGCTCTGAGTGAGGCAGAAAGGCAGGAGTGTGTGTGTGTGTGTTTGTCGACATGTGTGTATGTGTCTCAAAGCAGACTTGGAGTGACCTTGTTACCACAGAGGATGTGGGAGTGAGGGCAGAGAGACAGTTCTGTGCTCTTCATGCCGTGAGTCTTTAAAAGCAGCCTCTCTGTCAGATAAAAGAGACCAATAATAAACAGTGGAAAAATCTGGGGCCCGTTGTACCTTCAGATGTCGGACGTCCTTCTCACGCCGGAGCGCTGTCTTCAGAGGAGGAATGTTATCGTTCCACAGTCCTTCAGTTAATCAAACACTAATACAACAGCTGTGCCCCAGGATCCGTGCCATCAAATATTTATGCCAGGCAGCAGCTCAACCATTTCCTCATATTTGGCTTCTCCAATTCGTGCATTTCGACCCTTTCTGGTTTCAGAAACAGGCTGAATCCAGTGGAATCATGCTGGTCGCTTTGAAGCTGAAATAGCCACGGGGCAGAACCAGACTGACCGGACCCTGCTCACTGTGACTCCACAGTCTCAGCGAGTCTGTGAACCCCGAACCTTCAACTTTGACCCCGGTACCTCAGCCGGAAGATGAAAGTTGCAGACGTCAGGGTTCGTGGATTAGCGTGAGGCAGCTGAGTTTAATGTCGGGGTGAGTGTGAGTTCATGGTTAACTAGGAATCCTCTCAAAGACCAGAAATAATCAGTTGCTCATAACAATGCGAGAGTTTGGCCAGGGGCAAAGGTAAACACCCTGTCTCAAGTTTTATCTTTGCATGCAGCGATATGGGCACGCTTGTTCCTCTCCCTCTCTCTCTTGTCTTCTACTTTACCTCTCTCATTCACGCTCCATCTCTTTTTCCATCTTTTTCCTCTCTCTCTCTTCAGCTACAGGGCTTTTGGCCGTCTGTCATCATCTGAAGGAGCATCAGGTTCCACTCTCTGGCAGGCGGCGCATAGCAAAACACAAGGGCATGGACACTGTCCAAACGCTCTCTGTCTCTCGCGCACACACACACACACACACAACCGTGCACGTACATGCACGCAGGAGGATCAGCCCGGCATGAATAAAAGTGCTATGCAACCCAAACAAACACACGTTAACCTGAATACCGCCCTGGCCCCATCGCCGCGCTGAGATCCCGACTCCTGCAGGAAATTGCTGAGGGCATAGGAAACCCACAGTTAAACACGGGTTCTCACGGCGTATTAACGACCCCTGACTGAGAGAAGAGCACTTCATGGTACCACATCCACAGTCAATGCCAAGATCAGGCCACGGCCAGCCAAGAGCAGGAGGTCGCTGGAGGAGCTCCGACGTCGTCGTTGCTGCGTAGCAGACGTCAGGAGAAACTTCAGGCCGTGCACAGACTCCAGAGCTTGTGTGAAGTTTCAGGAGCAAAACATCAACAGAGGCAGCTCTGTGCAAACGCTGTTAAAAAAAAAAAGACGAGTGCAATAGTAACAGGGGAATGTGGTCGCACTACAACATAACCGAAATCATGTGTGTGGTTTTATGAAGTTAGAAAGCCCATAATGATGGAGTATTAAATGATTGTAGCGCCATGAGGTTTTAAGGGTTGGGGTGGGGGTGGGGGTGTGTGTGTGTGTGTGTGGGGGGTGGGGGCACATATAAAAAGCCAGCTTTCTCCCATGAACTCCTCTGGCACCCAGAAATTCGCTTGGATTTCGCAAACTCACCCAACCTACTACAGCCACCCCTCCTTTCCATTGTCACTGCTTCTGCCTAAAATAACTCGTGTTCCTAAAGGAGGTTCGTTTTCTGCTGGGGTTTCAAATACTACACTGTTGTTCTGCTGGCATTGGAAAAACAGGGGAGGTTAGGGAGGTCACTCTCTGGGCTCTCAGGAGCCACTGCCATGTTTAGATGCTGCAACAGCCACGATGTGTGACCGCCGGACCACTCGGCCTTAATGAGGTGGTCCAGCTGCACCACGTGACGATACCTTATTGTGCATTTTTTATGGAGAATGTGCATGCAAGCAGATTATAATAATAGGAGGTGAGAATTAATAGTATCTTGTTTGTTTTTATGTTTGTTTTACTTTTTTGGGCTCGTAACTGAAGCTGTGACACAGATTTTGAGTTTCCAAACACAGCACACATGAATTATTGCAGTGAGTTAGCTCCCTTGTGTCGTAATTTAAAGCTGCATTATTCTATATTGTTGTGTCTTTGTATTTAAGAAAATAATAATCATAGCACTCTGCGGCTCAAGCATCTTTCACAACACAAGCAACTGCGACGAGTTTTTATTCCCCGTGTGAAAAGCTCAAACGAAGTTTGATGCTGAACTCACAACATTTCACATTTATAGTGAGTTGACAGCTGCTGATGCTAACGTTAGCTTCGGAGCAACAGCAAAACATGACAAATGGCTAATTTTAACATGTTTAATAAAAGGTGATCGGTGAATGTTATGAACCTTTGGACATAGCGTGGCCAGCTTTCCCAACCGTTTCTTATGCTAAGCTAAGCTAACTGCTTCCTGTAGCTTTATATTCAGGATACAAACATGAGAGAGGGAAGTTACACAGAGGACGTTTGTAGATCATACGTCCAGAAACCGGCTGAAGTGTTTTACAACGTGTTTTTTCTCTTGCAGCTAAACAAACAAACAAACATTAGTTTCTTGACTTTATATGATGAGTGAAGATCTTCCTTGTCGTCTTTATCTCAGTGCAGCCATCTTTTGATCATTGTTCAACACTAGTCACTCGGTATATTATGCAACTACAGAGTGTAACTCCTGTTGGTGAGACTGTGGTGAGATGTAGATTCTTACCCATGAAATTGAAGGTGAGAGGAAATGACGTCCGTGTGGAGGGCCTGTCAGGATATCTGTGGCCAGACGATGTGACTCAGAATGACAAGGTGTTTTCAGGTTTATTGCTACTCTGTCTCTTCACTTGTTGTAATAGTGGAAATCCAGGTTGACTGTCATCCGCCCCCCTGGGTCCTAAACAAACGGATCGCTTGAGCTCAGTGTTGTTTCTTGTCTTAATTGAGGAGTAGTTTTTTTTAACCACTGTGGAAAGACAAGGGAACACCTGTCCTGACATTTAAAAAAAACACTCAGGTGGGGAGTGTCATGAGCCAATCACTGACAGCGAGGATTTGTGCTCTGGAGAGCATAACTGGAAATATTGGCTCGGCTCAGTCACAGTGACTAAACAAGTGGTTTCATGTTGCAAACCTAGAGAGAGTCACACTTATGTTTCTGCTGCAGTAGCTGACAGTGTTTCAGCCGCCTTCTCTTCTACCTGGGGATTATTGAAGAAAGGTGAATAGAAGTGAAACCTCTTCTGAGTAAATGAGACAGAGAGCTGAGTATAGTGATTTATGATGAATGATCTATTAGGAATAGCTTGCATGTGCAGCTGTAGGCTGCAATTGATTAGCCTAGCTTAGCATAAAGACTGGAAACAGTGTGGGGGGTCTTAAAGCTCCATAGAGTATAAAGGCAGACGTGCGTCTTAAAGCTCCATACGGTATAAAGGTAGACGTGCGTCTTAAAGCTCCATACGGTATAAAGGTAGACGTGCGTCTTAAAGCTCCATACGGTATAAAGGTAGACGTGCGTCTTAAAGCTCCATACGGTATAAAGGTAGACGTGTGTCTTAAAGCTCCATACGGTATAAAGGTAGACGTCCATGTGTAGTGTGATTATAAAGCAGCTCTAGGTTCTATATTAACACTGTGAAAGTATCAAAGCCTCAGTCCACAGAGAAATGCACACAGCCTGTATTCAGACACTGAGCCTTAAAACCAGCCGTCAGGACTTCCTGTCACTTTGTGATGTCACAACAAAACAAAGCAGTCACCCAAAGCCCCCCACCTGGACAACACCATCCAACAACTTGCAGGATTTGGTTTCTCTGAGTGTTTTATTCTGAAATCTGCTCTGTTTTTATTGGATCAGTCAGAAAACAGTCAGCCAATCAGAAGAGAGGCTCAGAGCCTCCTCTCTTCTGATTGGCTGACACCGACCTGTTGTTACTGGAGCTCCAGAGAGAAGCTGAGAGAGAGAGGAGATGGAAACTACACTGAGATGGTTTTAGATCTTCTTATTGATCAACTCTTCAAAATAAAACACAGGAGAATTAGAAAATAACAAGAATCATTTTGTGCCACGAGAAACTGAACAAAAACTGTTCCTTTTAAAATTCATCCAGAAAGTTCCTCAAAGTCATGTTGACTGTATCAACACGATCTGCTCACTGAGACATTTTCAGGAAACTTGAGTGGACACACACTTCTTGCCTGGTGGATATTGGTCCCACAGTGACAACCCACAGTGCATTATGGGATGACGGCAGCACACTGGCTTGTTGCAATGCTTTTTCTGCAGAATTTCCAGGAGTCAGACTCACATATTCCTGAGAAATAACAAATGCGCTAAAACATCCCGTAAATTTTAACATAATTCACAAAATGCAGGGGGATGCAGGCGCTGGTCGTCATCCAGCCACCCAGCTGCTGCTCAGCGGCCAATGAGGAGGGGACTTTTTTCTTTTTATTCAACTTCCAGCTAACACGATATTACATTATGAAGAATACATGAATAACACTTTCTAGGTATTTAGCAGCGAGGGATGTTTTATCTATACGCCCATCAGTCAGCCATGCTGGCTCTGGGTTAGCTTGGGGTCAACCCAACCACATGGTTCCCACAGCGTGTGACGTCTACAAGCTACTGGAGGGATAATTAGAGAACTAAGTTAGTCAGGATTACGGTTATCTCTGATATGACTAACGGGGTGAACACGACACCAGAATACATTTTTGTTCTCTGGTTGAATGAGTCTGAGCCGCCACATCATGAGTTACTGAAACAGTAATCAAGGGCAGGACACATGTGTGACAGATTAAGATCATGAAATATGAGGACAGTCTCTGCAGGACAGAGCTAACGAGCTAAAAGCTATAATGTTTGTTTTTTCAGGTGCACTGTGCAGGATATTGCTGTTCAGAGTTTCACAATAAAAGCTTGCTGTCAAATTTAGGAGTTTACGGTTAGTTGTGTGACGTCACACTGGTCTAGAAGTCGGCCGTGGTCCATGTGCACTGAAACATAACATGTGCATCGTCAGAGATTGTGGATTATTGAAGGTGTTTGTGGGAAAAACATGAGACGAATGGTCATTTTTATCAATGCTTTTATTTTTATATGTCTTTACAACATGAGGGGAGGAGCTGATTAGGTGACGTATCACGTGACCTGCAACAACAAAGTAACACATTCATTTAGAGAAATGGATTCATTCATTGTTTTTGTGCTTTATTCATGAAAAGTAACACGAATATTATTGATAATTCATTAAAAACATCTGTCACACACACACACACACACACACACACACAGCTGTGTGTGTGTGTGTGTGTGTGTGTGTGTGTGTGTGTGTGTGTCACCGGGGGTGTGGACGCGCAGAGGGGGAGGATTACGTCTCCCTGCGTGTCAGTCTGAGGCCATAAAGAGGCTCTTTACCTGTCGCGCTCTCAGGTCGGATCGGTTTGCCACCGTCGTGTCGGTCTTTTCCGTCGGTCTGAGCTGAGCACCGGAGGCCCCCTGTGATTGGCTGCAGCGGGAAACGAGCTGCCTTCAGCCCACCCACCGCTGATTATAGGGACTCTTGTTGCCTCCTTCCTCCTTTCTCCCTTGCATTGAGTCTGGGACCTGGCCCGGGGGCTGAGCAGCGGCAGCAGCAGCAGCAGCAGCGGCGGCAGCACACAGAGCGCGCATCATGGCAGCTACCCACAACGAGTACCGAGGCTACCTGCGGAACACCGTCCACATGGAGGCGGGCCAGCACCGCTTCCCCCCGGTGCAGAGCTCGGAGCCCACGTCCCGGCCGCTCCTGTTCGGGACCCTCGCTGTTATGGGATTGCTTCAGGTGGCGTCCAGCGTGGCGATCTTGTTACACCTGACAGGTTATCTGCAAGAGGTAGGCACAACCAGCACGGCTCGGCCCGGCGGGTCGGCTCGGCTTCTCTTTTCCACTGCGCAGTGAGACTCTCTGCAGAAGGCGCTCGGTCGGTGTCGGTGTGCTCGGCGCGTCCTCCGCTGCCTCGGGTCCAGTGCGTAAATATTTATCCACTGTTTCCCGCAAGGCTGCGAGCGGCCGTAGAGCAAACTTTATGATGTCATAAAGGCAGATAGGTTTCACGGCTCCTTGTAAAGTTGGCGGCACGCGCTCTCTGAAGTACAGTAGGTGTAATCTAACGAGGTGGCACGAGGAGGCACCGACACCTCTGCACTGCAGCAGCCCCGCGCGCGCAGGCTTTCTTCTGCTGCACGGTGGTCTGGCGTCTCTTTGAAGGCACTTGAAACACTTGTTCTCCCGCTCGCTGTGAGCTCAGCCCGGGCTGATAGCATCTCCAGGGCCTGCGCTCAAACTTTCCACGGCAGAGTCGCTCTGCGAAGTTTCACTCCGAGTATTTTCCACAGTGAAAGCAGCGCGTGTGAGTGAGTCCGATAACATCTGAGCTGCTGCTCTGCACAGCACAAATGTCAGTCTGTGCTTGATGTCTTGTTTGTAAGATACAGATGTTTTCACTGAGGCTCCCTCCTCCTGCAGCAGCAGCAGCAGCAGCCTGCAGCCTGTTTACATGTGATCCGGCTGTGTGTGTGTGTGTGTGTGTAATCCATCCTGTGTCCTGAGCTGTGAAGCTCTGAGCACACGCCTGGAAACCTTCAGCCTGGATGTTCTGAGACAGAAACAATCACAGCACATCCATCTCCACATGCTCCAGTGGCTCCTGTCAGCTCCGCTCCTCGGCTGCTTCTTGTTCCTGATTGTTGTTGTTGTTGTGACTTTATGGCCTTTTGGAGCAAAGAATTGTCAAGTTTCAACAAGTGAAGTGAGCTGAGCACATGTCTGCTCTGTGAGGATGCTCCAAGTTCACCTGGGGAGCGTGTGTGTGTGTGTGTGAGTGTGTTGGATTTCCTTGGCACAAACACCCTGCAGGGTTGTAGACAGTTGCTAGTTATGTGCTGGATGTGAGCCAGAGGGAGAGGAGGAGGAGGAGGAGGAGGAGGAGAGACGATATAAAACTTAATGGCTGCAATCATGTTTAACATACATGTGGATCAGATCAGATCAGACCACATGATGATCATGACAGGATCTCTAGGAGGGATTAAAGCATCCCTCGATTACCCAGCGGCCCGAGGGGCACCGTGAACACGCAGCCTGTCCCATCGTCTGCCTTCAACACCTGTCCAGCTGCCTGCAGATGTGCACTGCAGTCTGCTCTGCGTAGGAATGTGCTGAACTGAGCAGCTTTAAAAACACTGCCCTGATTCCTCCAGCATGAGGGCTGGAGTGTGTGTGTGTGTGTGTGTGTGTGAGGGCTGAAGTGTGTGTGTGAATGTTGTCATTACTGTGTGTGTGTGTCTTTGTGCATGAAGCTGCACGCATGCATGAGAACTTCCAGGCGGTTCCTCTGAATAAATGCACATTAACTGAGAAACGACAGTCAGACCCAACGACTCCAAATCACTTTCGCCTGCTGTGCCTGTGGCGTGCAGAGTGACATGCGGAAAATAACTTAACCTCCCACTCTCTCACACACACACACACACACACACACACACACACATGCACGCTCATATAAACATCCAAACTGAATTGCTGTTTGTCTTCCTGTAAGTTTTGTAAAACATCCCTCCCACCCACACCTGTCAGGAGGAGGCTTCTCAGAACTGATAGTTACTGATGATGTCACTGACCACTCTAACCACGACTCCTCTGCTTCTGTTCCCAGGTAGATCTATCTGCAGCACCACACCGGCCCATTGAGGTGAGTCTGACCCCTGGTTGACCCACAGTAACACAACAGCACAGCACACACACAACTACTGTAACACTATACACATACCTGTGGTTTTAGCGTAAAACATTAAAGCTCCATACGGTATAAAGGCAGACGTGCGTCTTAAAGCTCCATACGGTATAAAGGTAGACGTGGGTCTTAAAGCTCCATACGGTATAAAGGCAGACGTGCGTCTTAAAGCTCCATACGGTATAAAGGTAGACGTGGGTCTTAAAGCTCCATACGGTATAAAGGCAGACGTGTGTCTTAAAGCTCCATACGGTATAAAGGCAGACGTGCGTCTTAAAGCTCCATACGGTATAAAGGCAGACGTGCGTCTTAAAGCTCCATACAGTATAAAGGTAGACGTGCGTCTTAAAGCTCCATACAGTATAAAGGTAGACGTCCATGTGTAGTGTGATTATAAAGCAGCTCTAGGTTCTATATTAATACTGTGAAAGTATCAAAGCCTCAGTCCACAGAGAAATGCACACAGCCTGTATTCAGACACTGAGCCTTAAAACCAGCCGTCAGGACTTCCTGTCACTTTGTGATGTCACAACAGAGCAGTCACACCAAGCCCCGCCCACCACCTGGACCCACCATCCAACAACTTGCAGGATTTGGTTTCTCTGAGTGTTTTATTCTGAAATCTGCTCTGTTCTTATTGGATCAGTCAGAAAACAGTCAGCCAATCAGAAGAGAGGCTCAGAGCCTCCTCTCTTCTGATTGGCTGACACCGACCTGTTGTTACTAGAACTTCAGAGAGAAGCTGAGAGAGAGAGGAGATGGAAAAACTACAGTGAGATGGTTTTTGGTTTCTAGATCCACAAATAAATCTTCTCCTGATTGACACTTCAAAATAAAACACAGAAGAAGAAAATCTGGAGCTTTAATTAATAAGCAGTTTGCTGTTATTTCAGTTTCTGGTTCCATGTAAAACTGTGGAGGAGCAAAGTTACTGTTCACAGAGGCCAGTATGAGAAAGCAACCACTCACAGGGTATTTCCTCTTGTTACACTGTCGAGGAGGAGGAAGTACTGTCTGTGTGTGTGTGTGTGTGTGTGTGTGTGATGTAATTACATTTGAGTTACAGCAGCAAAAAAAAAATAAATAAATAAATGAGGTACTCATCTGTGATTTTTCACATGGGTGTGTTTTCAGTGCATGCCACAGCTACTGTAGAGTAAGCAGCACCAAAACCTTCGGCGGTCACCGAGCCTGGGCCGAGGTCAGACCACAGCAGGAACAACACCTGGCTGCCCTCTGGTCGAAGGATCTGGTGCCCCGTCACTGGGGATTTATAATATTCTCTCTCTCTTGAGTTTGATTAATCGTGCGCCGACACAGAGACTTTTTTTTTTTTTTAATTTTATTTAACTGCGTCGACTTTGAGTGAGTCACACTCTGGCGTCAGCGGTTGCTCTGTGTTCCTTCGATGATCAGCAGTAGCATGAGGGAGTTGTAAAGTAGGAATTCTTAATTGCTGAAGTCATTTTTTTTTTCTCTCTCGTCTAATCCCTTTTTGGAAGTCGCCGCCTGTTTTCTGGCACAGGACGCTCAGAGCGAAAGCAAAAAAGAAAAAAAAAAAACATCCAGGAAGTAAAATAACAGAGGATAAAAGGACTGCTGTGCTTCACCAGTGTTTGGTTTCCCATAATGCTTTAATTTCCTTTGAAATCATGTATTTGTGTTTGCCCTTGGCATCCCTGGTGGAGCACTTACACAAACCACCCACCCAGCCTGTCTTGGACTGAGGAGGCTCATTGTGTTGTTAGCCCTCGGCTGTTTCCCAGGGTGTGCTGGGGGGGGGGGGCAGGCGTGCTGGGAGCTTTATGAGGTGTCAGGGTGACAGGTCCACTTGGCCCACGCTGTGTTGTGTTAGGGTCGGCTCTGAGAAGGCCGCCGCCGCTCTCTGCAGACGGTGCAGGGGATTCAGGTCTCAGTGGAGGGATATCAGCCCAGCTCGGCTCTGCAGCTCTTTTGATGTGAGGCAGGATGTGCGGGCCTGACCCGGCCCGGCCCGGCCCCGCTCTGACTCTGCACGGCCCGGGCTGTGGTCAGTGCGATCACGGGGAGTGGTGAGAACACAGGAGCATGAATCAGATGCAGCTCCTGAGCCAAAAGTTCTTTGTCTGTGGAGATCAGTGTAAGGAGATCTGAGCGGTGCAGGATGAAACACAGAGACAATACGCTTTGGTGGCCGAGCTCTCTTCTTTTGTTCTGAAGGCAGCACCCCCCCCCCCCAAAAAAAATACCTCACATCTACATAATGGAGCCACTGAGCGATGTGTGTGGTTGGAGCCGAGGCCCGTCCGTGCACCGTGGTGCTGCAGGACCGAACATGAGCCATCGTGTCGCCGTCACCTTGCCACACTTTAACTGTAGATCACAGTGTGGATGAGGAAGCTGCCCATCTGCTGCCGCCGCCGCCGCTCAGTTTAAATAATCTGCTCTCTTCGGTTAAAGAGGTAACGACGTGGTCTCACCACAAATCAAGATAGATCCCACAATGCAGGGCCAATTGGGAGCGTGTTCACAATTACTGTGCAGCCTTGGCAGGACGTTGTTTACTCCTGTCTCGTTCCCAAGACGCTGCGCTGTAAACATGTTTGTGCAGCAGATTGTTTTTGGAGGACGGACGGCGCTAATCTTAGTTTTAGAGCCGCGTAAATTTGTCTGGACTCGGGTTGTGAACAAATACTTGACAGTAATATTAGCACAGAACAGGTGCTGTGTTGGTGGGACTGGCTCTGCACTCGAGTTTATTTGGAGTGTGTTGCAGTGTTTGTGCTCCGAGGCACTGTGTGTGTGTGTGTGTGTGTGTGTGTGTGTGTGTGAGAGTGTGTGATTTATAGGTAGGGAGGAATGTGTTTAAAAATTCAATCCATTTCAACACTTTGAGTTTGCCAGTCTTTGTCTTTTTTTAGGAGTTGGCACCGAGTGAGATGACGATGATGATGATGATGATGATAGTGATGATAGTGGTGCCAGGATACCTGAGGTTACTGGAGCAGAATAAAATCATAGAACAAGTTAAAACACCTTCAGGATGTTATAAACATCTCCACCACCTTGGTGATCGACACTATTTATCTCCTGCTGCAAATACAGGCGGTGGAGCAGTGAGTGTGAGGCGGTGGAGCAGTGAGTGTGAGGCGGTGGCAGCAGTGAGTGTGAGGCGGTGGAGCAGTGAGTGTGAGGCGGTGGAGCAGTGAGTGTGAGGCGGTGGCAGCAGTGAGTGTGAGGCGGTGGAGCGGTGAGGCAGCAGTGAGTGTGAGGCGGTGGAGCAGTGAGTGTGAGGCGGTGGCAGCAGGTAGAGGCACAAAACAAAACACTTAACGCCTGATCATTTGATCCTGGACCAGAGAGTGCTGGCAGCGCCGCAGCAGTCACTGTTTACTTGCTTGGAAACCATGTTTTCCTTCAGAGTATGTGCTCCATCTTGCCTGACGAAGGAGGACGACCTCAGCTCAGACTGCAGTATCATCATCATCATCATCATCGTTGTTGTCGGCAGCTGAATCGAGTCCAGCTTTGTTTTATTTTTGCCCTCCTCCTCCTCCTCTGTGGGGCTGTAAAGTTACACTCAGCAGGAGGCCACACATACGACCACAGCTGTACTCAGCAGTTAACAGGATGGATGGATAACACACATGGACATGGAGCTCATGTACACTGGTCTGCCTGTGGTCCACACATACACACAGTCAGTTCCAGAGAAGCACAAACCATCCCCAGGCAGTTCACAGTGCTTCTCTTCCCACGGCAGGCAGACCTACAGAGCTGCACACACACACACACACACACACAAAGGTGTAAGATGTGGAGCTGACCGTCCATCTGTCCGTCTGTTGTGTTTTCAGCAGGAGGTGCAGACGGAGCCGGTGCTGAATGCCCTGAGAGACACCAGGAAAGGCAGACGCTGCAAAACTCCCAGAGAGAGCCTCCCGTCAGCTCATCTACCAATCAGACGCTCTCAGGAGTACCCCAAGAGTGAGTCCACCTGGACAGATGTCCTGTTATTACCATTATCATTACTGTATTACCCTCTCTGTGCACTTTGTCACACACACTTGGACGTGAGCGCTCTGCACACGTCCAGCGTGGGCCGAGCTGGAAGCTGGCTGTTTGATAAGTGGAGCTTCAAATATTTACACACAGTAAGCGAGCCTCCAGACAAATAGGTGATATACGTGGGCTTCGCTTGAGCCGCGCCTCCCACACTGTCACACAGACTGAGTGTTTAATAACAGCAGCTCTGTCCTTGTTTCATTTCCTGTGTGAATTCCTCTTCAGCAGCTCGTTTGATGGATTTTAAACCCGAGCACCACCAGGTTACTGCCAAGGGGAAGTTCATGTGGCCACGGTCTCTCCTTCCCGACTTCCAGCACTGAATAATGGCAGGAAGTGTTTGTTACGATGTCACAGTGAAGTTGACCTTTGACCTTTCTGGATATAAAATGTCATCACTTCTTTTCATTTTTAACCCCATAGACCTTTGAGGTAGTTTGTGTCACAGCGTATGAACCTGTGAGTTGTGGACAACAAGGTGTTTTGTGAGGTCACAGTGAAGGTGACCTTCGACCCCGTCCTTCAGTAATGTTTGTGCCTGATGTGATGTTGCTGATATGAAGTTTCCATGGGGACAGGACGGACGGACTTTGCTTTGTTTGTGGTCATAGGTCTGTTTAGTTTGCACAGTCGGCCATGTTTTCTAGCACGCTAACCAGCTAGCGTGTCTCCACTCTTTCCAGTGGCTTGTAAACACAGTGGTGGCTAAAGCTCCTCCCAGCAAGTGACCAGCTGCAGAGAAAAGCCACAAACAGCTCCTCCTGTATGTTGAAACAGAGAAGCTGTCAGTAAACAGCCGTTTGTTCCCACATCCAGCAGAGATCATTCACTGTTCCCCCGCTTTTCCCTCTGAGCTTGGTCTCCACCAGCTCCTGAGGGAAACATCTGGCTCTTTAGCTGCTACATGCTGCTCCATGTCTCTGACTGAGTGTATCTGCTGTTTGCTGGTGGAGCTTTATCTCTGAAAACAGCTGGATTAGACCAGCTGAAAGTCACTGTGAAGCTCCATCATGTCGGTCATCGTCAGTCGAAGTCTCCTGCTCTGCTCTTCTTTTATGATAATAACTAATAAAAGATGAATTGACGAAGATGTTAACCAAGAACCTGTTTGTGTGTTGTTTTGTGCTGCTCTTGTGTAGAAGATGTGCGACAGGCCATCACCATCGACTGGGAGGAGAAGCACGGCTACCACCACAAGATGGACTACGAGAAGGGCAAGCTGATGGTGAAAGAGCCGGGCTTCTACTACGTTTACGCCAAGACCTGCTTCCGCTACTACCGCATCCCGGAGGACGGCAGCCAGGCCGAGATCCCGCCGGTGGACGTCAGCAACACCCAGCTCATCCAGTACGTCTTCCACGAGAGCATCAAGTGGAACAAGGCCGTGATGCTGATGAAGACGGGCAGCACCATGCGCTGGAACGACACCAGCTATAACATGTACTGCGCCCAGCAGGGCCGAGGAGTCCAGCTGGAGGAGGGGGACGCCTTGTTTGTCAACGTGTCCAATGCTTGGATGCTGGACCTGGAGGGAGAAGGGACGTACTTTGGGGCCATAAAGCTGGGTAACTGAAATCAGACAAAGGCGTGCGGAGCGGACATGCTACTGAACATTTGATATGCCAAAGAACCACTGTTAGTGATTTACAATGTTGGTCTGTCAAACAAAGTGTCTTTTTTTAATGTTGTACATGTGTTCGTGTTTTTACATTGCTCTTCACCAAACAGCCTTGGATTCCTAGATGAGAAAAACACAAGGAGAAGAACGTAGTCACCTTGCCCCCCCTGCAAAAAAACTTCATCCAAAATAGCACTGGACTTTTTTTCTCTTCTTTTTTCCCTCCTGCGGTTTGTATTGGGAAATTTCAATACATTTCAGTCAAGATTACAACATGTGTTTGTGCACTAATTAAACAAACCACGAGGGAGCAACTAAGGAAGTAAGTTTGTTGGCAAGAAGTGCAGCGAGAAAGGATTTATCAATGTTTATTGTTGGGGATGGAGGGATGGGGGAGGATGGGGGAGGGGGGGGTGGGGGGTGGAAATGTCCTAGAAGAACACTGTAGCTGATGGAGCATCTGTTTGTACTTAGCAGATTATCACCAGATAAAAATAACAAGACTTCCCGGCCTGCCTCTGACCCGTGGCAGTGAATGCACAAATGTTTTTCCTGAAAGGTTTTGTAAGTGTGAACAGGGCAGGCAGGCAGCGAGGCGTCCGCACAGTCACTACCATCAGCAGCAGTTTTACAACACCACTGAAAATCTCTGAGGCACCACTGAAACATGACGCCATGGAAGAGTCACGGGGGGTGGGGGGGTGTGTAACTCGTCTGTTATCCAGTCTTCTGTCTCTAATCAAACCTAACGAGTGGCCTGCTTCACTGAAGGCGATCACACGACAATGTCGCTTCAGCCCGCGGAGGAGGAAGTGACATCGGTTTATGTTAACGACGATCAACAAGCGACGCAGATAGCTGGACTGTCTGACCGATCCATGACACGAATAGACTCTTGTCTTCTTTAACCGGAGGAACCAAATTGAGTTTGGTTCATCTTTTTTTGTTTTTTTTTTTTTGTTTTTTTTTTTTTTTTTGTTTTTTTTTAACTTAAATTCAGTTTTGTTTTTGTTTTTCATTTGGCTCTTCACTGAGGTAAATGGGAATATGCACTAAATATTTATTTATTAGCTCTAGAAGAAACAGAGACAGGTCATTGTTACAGTGACCTTTCAGCTGTAAGAAATCATTTATATTTTATGTCTGTATGACATTCATTACGCAGCACTTAGAGGAAATAGTAGACACGCTTCTTTTCTTATTAAAACACAGGGGCTTCATTTTAAATTCCATATTTATGTATCTTGATTTTGACAATTCTGTGTGCACTTGCCTAGCCAAAAGCAATATGGATATATTGTTTGGGTAACACTTTGTTTGGACAGTTCGCCTCCACAGAGTTTCATGTTCAGTAATGTTCAGTAATGTTCAGTGATGTTCAGCAGAGGGAGAAATCAAAGGGAAAACCTGAGAGTAAGATGATGACACCTGTGGAAGACTCTGGAGTGATGTGGTGGTTTTAGCTTGAATTCCTCTCATCTGTCTGTATCTACAAATAATCAGTCAACTTCTTAGTAAAAGCTTCAATGATCAGGTTTGATGTTAGACAAACAGCTCAACTCTGAACCTGTTGCAAAAGCCTCTATAGACTCTGTGCAGGTGGGATTTTCAAAATAAAGTGTTCCCCTTGTTTCTTCTACAAGATTGTAGCATACCTGTAAAAGTTTCATATGATTTAATTCAGTGTTCTTTTTATTTATGTTTGTCTATGTTTTTAATAATAAAAACAAAACTACTTTTGTAACAGTGTGTGATGTGTTGTTGGAGGTGAGGACGATGGGGCGCAGTCACTTCAGCACTGTCACTGTCATGTGCAGTTTGATCGTCAGAGTGAAGTCACTCCCCTGCTCCTGCTGCTGCTCCTCTACCCCGGTCAGAGCCGAGCGACCCCCCCCCCCCAGCTTGTTATATAGAGAAACCGCCCACTGCTGCACTGCTGCTAACTCACAGCAGACATTTGAAGTGAAGCAGCACCACAGCAGTGACCTGCAGCAGAAACAAGAACCAGACATGCACCATGGGAATAATGATGAGACCTTCATTACTTTACTGTAGAGCAGGGCTCAGTCAGACTGGCCCCCCAGAGGGTCCAATCAGGCCCCCCAGGATGAATTGGCCAACTGCAAAAATGTTCATAGAAGACAGAGGAGGTGTAATGTTGCTGAAATGATGATCAAGAGACTTCAGGATGTTTGTAATGTTGTGAGATGATCGTTCATTAACTGTAAACTCTGAACAAGCTGGAGTTTGTTTTATTTCTAGGTTATTGTGCTGTTGTTTCACTGGTCCGGCCCACTGCAGAGAGAGAGTGTGTGTGTGAGAGAGCTGGTCATGGTGGCAGTGGGTTATCCCATGAAGCCCCACGGTGTGTATGTGTGTGTGAGAGAGAGAGAGAGAAGTTTTAATGCTGCCGGACCCTGAGCCAAACAATTCCTCTATTGTCTGTTCCTTGGGCGTTCACCAGCATATGGCCAGAGAATGGCTGAGGTTCACACGTTTGCACTGTTCGCTGGGACCTCACACGTCTTTCAGCTCATTGTTCAAACGTTACTGAGAGTCTGAAATAAAATCTGGGGTCTGAGCTGAGGGGAAACACTTGGAGCTGATTAGTTTTCAAGTTTTGACATGGTTTTCATTGGCATGTTCTCTCTCTCACTCTCAAGTGTGTGTGTGTGTGTGTGTGTGTGTGTGTGTGTGAGTGCGCGCACCGCGGGCTGATCCGGCCGTAAAGCTTTAAATATTTAATCAGCCGTTTTAAGGAAATTGTTCAGTAAAGTAATGTTTTTTTTTTCAAGCAAATAACAGCAGCAGTCGGTGTGTGTGTGTGTGAGTGTGTGTGTGTGTGTGTGTGTGTGTGTGCATCCATAGGGCTCCTCTGGTTCAGATTTAAACAGGCCAGAGCTGTGAGTGTAAACAGTATAGTGTGGCACTCTTTTGAAGTGACTTGATTTCTCAATTCTTGGCGCTGGACAGAAACCATTAAAATGTGTTGTGTCAGTAAACATTATGGAGAGCTTGGCGTCCACTGGACCCCCACCCTTAACATGCACACACCACACCACACCACGCACACACACACACACACACACGTATACTCCTACTCAACACATACCATACTCTCACATCCATATAAACACACACACACATACAGACAAAGAGGTTTCACTTGCTTCATAAAACAGGCCCATTTGGCAGAAGTGGACTCACCGGCTCAGTTTTATTACTCACATATGTAAAAACACAATGGCAGCGAAAGGCACTGGTCCAGTCTGTGTCAAAGTAGGTACAGTATGGATTTAACTCACACTACACTACGGGGCATTAAACAGATTGCTGACTTTGTGCTTTCACTCCTTAGATATTCCATGACGGCGCGTTGCGGACGGGCTGCAGTGGAAAGTGTACGTGGGACTTGATCCACGTCTTCTTTGGTTTTATGATGCTGCAGCTCCATCAGACTCCTCTCCCTGTGGCCACAGTGGAGAAGGTGGAGCTGTTGTTGATTCAGGAAAAACAAAAGTCATGTGTTGGAAAATACTTCATGATGCCCCCTCCACCCCCATTTCCCCCAATAAGAAGCACCGGGGGCATCAGTGTAGATGTTAATGGCATTGAGGTAACTGTGTGCTGGGCTTTATGAGACTCTGTGGTTTGGAGGAAATGGAGAAATCAGTGTAAAGCTGAGCAGCTGCAGGGCTTTGTGATGTGTAGTCAGGTCACAAACACACACTTGATTTGAATATCCATGTACTCCCACGCAGTCTCACTATCAATGTAGACTTTTGTGCCCACACACATCAACAAACACACACTCACTCACACACACACACACACACACACTCCTCTGCTTAGTCAGCACGTCCAGCTATTTTCACAAGCCAGGCCCTCGCCCTTTGTCTTCACCCCAATATAGCTCAGATGTTTCTGCTCTTTGATGTCTGACGTTTTTACCACTTGGCTAATGCTAACATTAGTGTTATTAAAACAATAACAGAGTGAGATTTACAGGCTATGCTGCAGACGCAGGGGCGTGCGATAGCAGGAGGGTTATTACCGTAACCGGGCCCTGTCATCTCCTGTGTGAGCTGCCGGCAATATCTGTGTGTGTGTGGGAATATGTTTGTGTGTGTGTGTCTGTGTGAAAGTGTGTCGGTATCAAAGGACACACCTTGCCTGTCTGTTAATCAACAACTCATCTACACGGCCTGATGGATGATTTAAAAAACAACACATGTGATGTAATCGCAAAAGGTTCAGATCTGTCTTTGTCTTCACTCAGTCAAATACCAGACGATCCAATATGAGCCACCTGAGGCCTGCATGAAGAAGAGTGTGAGTAAACAAGGTGCATTAACATGTAAATAATGAGGTTCCTCATAGTGACCTCTGTGACCTTGTGGCTTACTTGTCCCTGATGACCTGGCTTCAGCACCATGGACAGCACATCCTTCCACCTGTATTCATCAACATCAAAACAAACAAACAAACAAACACACCACCCAGGTTATTCTGCATGAACCCTGGTCAAATCAAATGACTGAAAACAGAAGTGTGTTTGGCTTCATCTACTACAAATGAACCTCAGACACCTCTCTCAGCAAAAACCAAAACCTTTGTAAATAGTGCCAACCTGAGTGAACAGGTAAACTGTAACCATGGCAACACTCACGTTCCAGCGGCTGCACTTTCTCTCCTGGCCACTAGAGTGAGTGAGTCGGTCAGTCTCCATAGGCTCCTGTGTTAACATGTGAACATGTATAGCGTCAATAAACATGTTTACAGTCTGGTGCCAGGACTGACTGTGGCCTCTGTAGCTCGTTTTTAGTTATTACGCCATATAATTAATCCTAGTTGAGCTCGCGGCCGCTTTGAGTGACAGGTGGGCGTGTCGCTGTGGGCTAGCCGCTCGGTGGTTAGCCGTTAGCCGCTAGCCGTTTGTGAGGCTTGATGCTGTTTGATGAGTTTTTCATGAAGTGATCTGCTGTGAAACGGATCGTCGCGCGGCATAACGAGGAAAGAAGACGAGATTCGTGCTCCTGTGTTTGAGGTGAGTGAAATCCCGGTGTTACCGGGTTTATAAATAAGCGCCAATTAGCAGGTGTCGGTGTCTGGGTACCCGCTTGTGCCTGGCTTGTTAGCTTAGCTCATTAACAAGCTAATTAGCATTGGGTTAGCTGTAGAGCACGGCGCACAGACGTTAAGGTCATCAACGCTGGTGTGTATTTTCCACAGTTGTTAACCCGACATGGACCGGAGCCTCGGCTCCACCACACACACCCGGCTGTCCTGCTCATGTTGTTGGGTTAGCTGGGAGTAAAGTGGACCGCGGTGTTAGCAAGATGGCGGCTCTGCACTCCGCTCCTCTGAAGCCTGAGGACGATGTCTCCATGGCAACATCCATCTTTACCCACAGAGCAGGTAAGAAATCAACAAAATTACAAATTAATATTGTAATGTGTTCATCAATTATCCAAGAGGCCTGTTATTATATCCACTGACTGACTGGGAAGGTTTTTATTCTTGCCTGTAATTAAGCGCTGACTGTTTTCAGCCACTATCCTGTAGTGTGCGTACATTTTTGTTGGGCCTTTGTGGACTGGAATAGGCCTGTTACCACAGCTGAGGTGCCCCTGAGCAAGGAACCGAACCTCCAGCTGCTCCAGTGGAGCTGCTCGGCGGCCAGCAGATCAGACTGTGGTTGAACTGGGCATCTTCCAGCTGTGGATGTTTGTATCTGTGCCCGTGTCAGTCTGTGGCTCTCAGGAAGTGTCTCCATATGAGCCACCATTAGCTGCTACGCTTTTATCTACTACCCCAAGCACAGAAAAAAGGCATAAATATTATACTGCTCGTCATAAACAAACTCTCCGTGATGTGAAGAAATACCCAGTAGTCGGTTGACTGTGCTGTTGGCACGGCGGCCGGGGCCAGTGAGCCAGCTGAGTCCCATGAGCCCCGGGCCAACAGCTGGCCACCGGTGCTGAAAGCAGAGGAGCTGTGTCTTCATCTGAGCTCCGACTCCTGCAGGATTTTTAGGAATCTTTGAGTTACATTCACACTGAAAACCCCAGATATTATCAGGACCAACTGTGTGTATGAAATTTACCTTGTTAAAATCTTGTTTTTTGTGATAATCAATGAACTTTTTACCCACAACACCTGTACTTATAAAGAGGGACACTTGTGTTTAGTTAACCTGTCTAATCTGTGTGTTTGTGTTGTGTTGTGTTGTGTTATTCGTGTGCACATTCATGTGCTGTAACAACAACATGACTAAGGTCCAGGCAACACAAATCAATGTGAAAACACTCCTGACAGAGAGGGGAATAAGTGCATCACTTAATTGCTCTATTGCCGATAAAAGCTTATTATTTTGTCTTTTTATAAACGTATCAGGTTTTTATTAGCTGCGGTTTCAATGCTTGGTTGTGTGTGTGTGTGTGTGTGTGTGTGTGGGCATGAGTATGGGAAATCAGTGACAGACCGACAGGCAGGAAGATGTGTATTAGTCAGTATGTTGTTTATTTCTGTTTAATAATGTGCAACATTTTCCATCTTCGCCTCAAACCACTCACAGCAGTGGGGCAGAGGTGCCCCCGCCCTACCACAGGCACAGAGGGCAGGAGCTGGCTTGTTACCTTTGTATGAAGTGACTTTAACGGCTTCGTCCTGTGAGACGAACCTGCAGACTGATGCTAAACACCACAAAGAGACGTGCAATGACAGCAAAGACATTCAGCAGGATTTATAATGTATATTTATTATTGCTGAGAACCAGAGCTGTGAGTTGAAGTTTTATCCCAGATGTGCCCTACTGTGTGTGTGTGTGTGTGTGTGTGTAATCCGTGGCCGGTCTGACCCCTCCAACGACCCCGATCCCAGCGCTTCTCATCGTCCTTACTGTACTTCCACTATAGAGATCAATGGAGTTTCGTCTGTTACAGTGTTTTCCTTTCAATTTGTATTATGTGGCCACAAACTCCCAATACTTTGGCTCAACCCCTGCAGCATTTAGGGTCCTGATCACTGGTCAGCCGCAGATTTAATCATCAGACTTCAAATTACACCCAGAGGAGGGTGGAACATTAATAAAGTTAAAAACAGGAAAGGCTGCGGTTGAAGTTGTGCTAATAGAAACAGACAGTACAGACATAGACGGACACACACACACACACACATACACAGACACACACAGATGCATGCATCCATGCAACCACACTCAAGCATGTGTGCAATTCCTCATGCACAGACACACATCCACATGAACACACCCATGCACATAGGGAGGGAATCCCCGTCCCAGCGACACAGCAGCAGCAATCCTCAGTGTAATCCCTGGATAAACGCTCTCAGATGGATCAGGCTGCTTCCTCTAAGATGTGGTGACACCTGGGCCGACACGAGCTCGCTCACTAGGAGGACACCTGCGCCGCAGAGCCCCGGGTCTGATCAGCTCAGCGTCCCCAGCTTGAACATGAACACGCCACAGAAACGGGACCTAGCCGTCGTTGAGAGGATCTGAGAGTGACTTAGGTGCATCTTTGACATTAGACCGTGTCCTTCAGTCCGTCAGTCAGCGGGTCTCATCTGTAACGCAGTGACGACAGGACGATGACTCAGGCAGAAGGGTTGAGCCAGGACAATGTCAACATATGAGACCTAAATCAGCAGAGGCTCCCAGACTCCCCAAACCACCAGCAACAACAAGCAACACACCCAGGATCGAGACTAGCTGGAATGTCATTCATATGGTCCTCATTTCATCCCCCTCTCTCCTCTCTCTCTCCTCTCTCTCTCTCTCTCTCCCCCTTCGTATTCTTTCCGTCCCATGTTGACGGGATGGACCGGCTGTTTGCTTGTTTGGTTGGCTGACTTGTTGACCTAATGATTTGTTGGATCAGTTGCAGGTTACCTTGTTCTGAGGTCAGAGCGACCCTCTGCTTCCTGGTTGCACTGTAGCATGTGATACACTGCACCGGCTGATGTGACACGTTTTTCAGTGTAATGAGGTGAACGATTGATCGTGATATCTATATTATTGAATATTGACTAAGGCAGTGGTGCTGTTCTCTAACCCTGTGGTGTCTCTGTTGTTTCTTGGTCTTGGAGCTCTTTGCAGACTTTAGCTGTTCACGAGATCCTGTTCATGGTCCCTTCAGCCCTGACCCTTCTGACTCTGGTAGGTGGGTTTGTGGGAGCTAAGCTAAGCTAGCACTGGCAGCGTGAGTTTTTTCATTTAACCGCTGCTGTAAATCCACAGATGAAGAGAAGTAGAAGTTTTTGGTTCCAGAGATTTAGCATCAAGAAAATTCTTGACTTCCTCAAGTAAAAGCTGAAACGCTATTGGCTGCCTCGTCAATCTGTCATCCAGCCGTCGGCTTGGTTGGCTGGTAACAAGCCTATTAGCTCACTGACTGACTGACTGGTCATTTCATCGGCCGGTCCTTCGTTTGTTTGGCTGTGTGTGTGTGTGTGTGTGTGTGTGTGTGTGTGTGTGTGTGTCTGGTTTGCTGATTGTTTGATTGCCCAATGGGTTGTGGTGTAACGGTCATGGCTTTCCCCAGCTGGCTGTTTGTGTAGATTCTAAATATTATAATCTTGACAGCCCTTGCATTGTGTAACAAATTATGGAGACAGTATAATTGCTGGTCATAACGTAGTTTTCAGTAGTTACATGCTTCATGCTCTCTTTGGGATTGTATTTAAAAGAGCGAAGAGAGGAACAATGAAAGAGAACGAGGTTCTGTCTCGGCCTATACTGTCTGAGCAAAACAAGTGACTGGAGCTGGAAGCCTGTGTATTAAATTGTGACCACAGGCGACTTACCAAGACGCTTTATTTTCCATAACTCAAATGACAAAACTTCCCCTTCGCCCTCACATGGAAATCAATATCACGGTTGGCAATCTAGTCAAACTAGGCCAATGTGAGCTGCAATGCATTGCATCAGATCTGATCACTATCTGCATCTCAGTACGAGAGCTCACGTACGGCCTCGGCACGACCACACAGCACATCCTAGCCGGTACCAGGAAGGCCTCCGCGGCCTCAGCCACACTCTGGCTGTCAGATCCCCATGGCTTCATATCTCTAATCTCATGTCATGAAAACCGCTCTCGCTGGATTTCCCCCATGTGCAGCGCTGTGAACTCTCAGCCTGTCAGCGAATACTTGGGCCGTCGGCTGTTTGGGCACATCAGGAGACGAAAGCTCACATTACGCTGTGGACAGAGAGCAGGGACGGTCGGCCAAAGAGCCGTCTGTGGTGTGGAAGCCCCGCCTCAAAGACAAGGTGTGATGGTGCAGGGACAGACAGAGCAGGAACTCAGGTGAAAGACTTGCCAGGTAAACACAGACTGTGTGTGGGAGTGTGTGAGTGTGTGTTGGCACCTCCTGCACAGAACTGAGTTTCCTCCAAAGCACAGGGAACATAACAGGTTAATCAGGTTCATGAAGAAAAAGCTGTGGTTGAAAGTGGATTGGACCTGGTTCAGGAATGATGAGCCATAATATATTAAGAGGAAAAACTGTTAGACAAAGTGAAACAGAAGAAAACACGGCGCGATGCGTTTCCCCACAGCACTGATGTGCTGGCTTGTTTTTCTTCTCAGACGGTTTCATGACAAACACGTTGCTAATAAACCATAAAACCTATGGCAGCGTGTGCAGCCTGGTGGGAATCTCTGAGTGAACTGTAACATTCAAACAGGATGGGAAGTACAAGTCAGAAGCATATATGAGCTTACATCAACAATCAGTAATATATATATATATATATGATTATAACACGTCCAGAGCACACGAGGTCCCTGCTGTCAGCTGTCAGTCTGTTAACCCAGTGTTAGCTCCTGTGATAAAACCTGCTCAGTGCAGGTTGTACATGTCACTTTCTTATTATCTGTCGGCTGCAGTTTATTCTGCTGTATGAATCAGAGAGGTGAAGCACCTGCAGCTCCGCCTGCATCCTCCTCCGGCTCGCAGCAGCTGAGCCAACACCTCCCTCGTGATTTATCGCCGGACCGTTGCTTTAATTCCAGCTAACGAGCTGACAAGTGAGAGTGTGTTTACGAAGTGCAAACAGACAGAAGATGTGGCACAGATGAGGAGAGAGAGAGGAGCCGTGGACTGAAGCAGATCGGCTGAGGTCTAAATTTAAAGGGGGGGTGGAGGGGGGGGGGGTGGACTGCTGAGACAGGCAGGAAACTCACACGGTGCTGTGTTGTTACTTCAGGTCATGTTCCTGGAAACGCATTCAGGCACTTTGTAAACTAAAACCACTGGATTAGATACAGATGGTATTCATTTACTTCTGTGGTGAGCGGAGGTGACCGCTGCGTCCATCTTTTTTTTTTTTTTTTTTTTTTACCACGGAGCATCTTCTTCTCTTCTTATGCAAATGACACTTAAAGATGTCACATGACTTCATATAGAGCCGTGTGCAGACTGCTGCCATGTGTATCTGACACTCAGTAATGAGTGTGGACGAGCACGTCATTGAGGAGCTGAAGCACCAGATGTGTAGTTAATGAGTTAAACCTACATGTCCTGTATGTGTCAGTGAATGCATCGCTGTGCAGCCGCAGTGGGAAAGTGAAAGCAGCTTCCTCTCAGCCCATGTCTGGTACTTCTCAGTCCTTTTGTCTCCTTCAGATAGATGGAAAAACAAAGCCGTGCTCAGTTTCCACTCTGAGAGAGGCAGGATCCTCTTAAAGGTCAACTCCTGTGCTGCTTGTAAATACAACATTGTGGGTTTGTGGCCTCTTTTAAAATGCCACAAAATAATGTTTAAAACAAATGCTTGGAGGTCTTTTTCTTCTTGTGCACAGAGCACAATGAAGCACCAGGTTTCATGTTCAGCTGCTCTCTAGTTTTATTGGTTTGGGAGACTAGTTAAGACTCGTCAGCGCTGGTTAGTCGTCGTCTGGACTCATCGACTTGAATGGAAGATGCGCTGGTCGGCTCTGACGCAGGAGGCCGTCACGCTCCCCTGGCCGACGGCGACATGGAAATAAACAGCATTGTCCTTGTGTTGCAGTGTAAAGCGAGACGGTTCCAGTGAAGTTATAAAACGTTAGATCAGACTTGTCTTGTCCCTGTTTGGCTCCTCACACGGGCTGCACGTCCGCATAAACACTCTGTTTCACTTCTAGCTTCACAGCAGAAGAGGACGAGGACTAACAGGCGTGTTTGGCAAACAGACGTCAGCTCCATCTCTGGTCGTGTCGGCTGAGGTCGGCTGGAGCGTAAACCTCTTCAGACTGACTGCAGGGCAGGACGCGGCTCTTCGTGTTAGCTTGTTCTCTGGTGACAGCTTTCAGCACTGGCGTCACTCTGCGCTGGTGAAACGCTCCGTGGTGTTGTTAACAGTGTGGTTTGTGTTGTTGTGTCGACATGTGACCCCACAGACTAATGTAAGTTGTACTGTAAGTTCCTTCACGTTGGAAGACCTGCTAACCACAGCAGCTAACGCAGCTCCCTCTGACATGGTTGGTTCTTTTACTGTCAACGTTTCATACTGAGCCACCTGAACGGCAGCTGAGGCGAGGCGAGGTGTCGGTGGCGTCACCTGTCAGAAACAGCAGCGTCCGTGATGATTGACAGGCGAACCTCATTAACGCACACGCCCCTCTTCGCTTCCTGTGGAATGAGAAAACATCCTGTTGCGAAGCGGCTGTCATCCATTTGCACAAACCGGCCTCGCGGCCCACACTCGTCCCTGAGCTGCAGATTATTCCAGCATGTCATAAACAATGGAATAAAGCTCTGCCCTCTATGAAGAAAACTATTGTATATCCACTGGCTGCAGCGAGTTGACGGGATGGAGACTGTCATTTTCATTACTGTATGTTTCCTTTGCCTGGGATCATAGTTATCTGATTACATCCCCTGTCACGAATGTCATCCTCCAGATTTATAAGCCAGTCTCCAGTTGATTGCAGGTGATTAGGTGCAGCAGTTAAGAACTGTCTGAAGTTATAAAGGAGACATTTGTGGCTTGTCACTTTGATCACAGCGGCATGATGTGATCTTCCCTTGAACGCACCACAATACCTCCTTCATCACTCCTTACGCAACCTTTTATGATTGTGTCTGTCTTCACATTCGCAGCCTGGCAGGCTTTCTCTTTGTTCCTCTTCCCGAGCTGCATGTCATCACTGGTTTTTACACTGTCGGTGACTGAAGTGTTTGTGAAACTGGACAGATCAATAAATGGCTCTGTGTGTGTGACACTTGCACAAGAGACTAATATGTTGAATGAAGGAAACAAAAGCATATGCACACACACACACACACCCACACACACACGCACACATTTCTACAACAGGATGCACACAAAGAGCTCGTAAAAACCTCCTCCCACGGTGTTATTGACATGAGATGGTGCACCTCTGCCAAACATCCTTTTACCAGAATCCAGTCGACCTTGGGATGGGATCAAACCCTGCTTATTCCTGGATTAACCAGCAGTTTAGACCACATTTATGCGCATGTGGCGAGATGGGCTGTATCACCTGAGAAGGAAGGAACCTTATTTATTCTTAGTTAATCCTTGCGCTGATTGGAAACAAATATGTCATGCAGAGCCGTTTCCCTGCAGCCATCCGTCAGTCTGTCTGCTGTAAACCACGGCAGCGGTAGCAGATTAGAGAGACGGATCCAGGAATCAACAACCGTCTGTCTGTGTGGTGTGGTGTGTTGGCTTTAACGTCAGACTGGGGGAGAATCACACACACACACACACACATATTTTTATGTACACATAGGATTACATGCATGCATAGACACATTTAAACACACACAACACAAACAGCTGTTTAGAATTACAGAGCCGGGGTGATGAACTCACTGACAGCGCGGCGACTCATGCAGCATTCAAAGACAGATGACGACGTGGGAAAACACATAATATTCATAGATTTCTTGAAAAGGCTCTTTGATGTCTGCATGTGCAGCGTGGACTGCTGGCGCTGCACGACGACCATAATCTAAGGAGCAGGTATCTGTTTCCCCCCCCGAACCTGCCCTCGGGCCGCTCCTCACGCTCCAAAACCAACAGAGTCGGGGCAGCTGCAGGAAAATTTCAGCCTCTGCAGGGAGCTCGGTTTGAGGTATCAATCAATCTCAATCAGCACCAGAGCTCTCTGACATCCCTGAACGTACAGATGTGTTCAAGCTCAACACACCTACTGCTGTGATGCTCGTATCCCCCACCTTTACGTCACGTGGACTAACATCATCATACTTTTTGGATGGGACGCTGGAACAAAAACCTGTGGGATCTTCAGAAAGACAAGAGCTGACAGCATCTCCGAGGCCGAGCCAGCAACTGTCCGACAGTCATGTGAAACTGAAGGAGGGCGTGTTTAGATTTGGGGGAATTAGAATTGAATAGAAGCCCCAGAGACCTGGCAGGGCCACACTCACAGAGCTGCAGGCAGCGAGACAGGTTATTGACCAACAGTGGAGCCTGCAGAGGCCGTACACATGGCGTGGTGTTGTGTTCGTGTTGCACTGGGAGGAAACCGAACCGGGCTGAAGGCTCTGGTGCGTCTGCAATCAGCTAGTCCAAGACTTTGGAGCTGAGAGTCTCAGGTTTTTGGTGGTGTTGAGAAGAAATCAAGACATGGACTCATTCAGTGAGGTCAGCTTGTTACCTAGCAACGTCATCCATTACAGATTGATTGGTTTGAGGCCGTCCAACCTCAGCCAGCTCTCCTCTGACTTTTTACTTCAGATTCAAGCTTTGCTTCGAGCCTAGAAACAAATGAAAAGCACAAACTGCGGTTTGAAGCGTATGTATTTACAGCGTCCAACCACAGTGTGTGTGCTGATCAGTGCTGATTGGATAATCTGAACAACAGCGTGTGGTTCGAAACATTATCTTCCCTTTAGATTCATGACTGAAGAACCAGCCCTTGACTTTCATGTACTGATCCTCACTGATATACATGAAGCTCATTTGGCAGGTTTACAGTCGTCTTCAGTTACAAACAACAGTTCTCATGATGCTGAGTTAAAAGCCCGTGACTTGTTCTGCCGGCGACACACACACACCTGAGCAACAAGAAAACAACTCCATGAAACGTCAGATGATTTAACGTGCGGCTTCGGTCGCCACCATCACGTGATGTAGTGAGAACGTCAGCGCTCAAGTTGAGGAGATTATGAACAGAAACGGACATGTGGTGCTAAACTCACGGGCCATAATGACCTCGTTCATGTTGTTTATTGATGAACCGAGCGCCGTCCAGCGAGTCTCTTAAAATCAATCCCATGTTTAACA
Organism: Caranx ignobilis; assembly: GCA_021432705.1. Classification (NCBI taxonomy): domain Eukaryota; kingdom Metazoa; phylum Chordata; class Actinopteri; order Carangiformes; family Carangidae; genus Caranx; species Caranx ignobilis. Next base: position 1,627,838 of record MU269983.1, on the reverse strand, counting down.
GGTAAACCAGTGACGTGTGGCCAGTGCAGGAGAGATGGGATGGGGCTGACTGGGTGATAGTCTGGTCGGGAGGAGATGAGAGCATGAACCAAAGTTTCCAAAGTCTGTAACTGACAGAAATGATCTGAGTTTAGTTTTGCAATGGTTGTAAGATGAAAACAGCTCGTGCTGACAACTGACTTGATCTGCTCCTCCATTTTGAATCCAGACTCGAAGAGGACGCCAAGGTTTTTTGCATGTGGTTTTAAATGTGAGCACAGGAGACCACGAGCACTGACAGTGGAGGAAGATGTGTCTGTGAGGCCGAACATGAAGAGCTCAGGTTTGTTGGGATTGCACTGGAGGAAGCTTCGAGGCATCCAGGATTTAATGTCATTTATGTGTTGATACGACCCGAGTCAGACACGTTTAGAGGGAGATATAACTGAGAATCATCTGCATAACAGTGCTAGTGAGATACTGGTGTAGAAGATACAGTGAAATGTGTCTCTGATTTAGTATCAGGCAGTTGTTGTTGTTGTTGTCGTGTTGTTGTTGTTGTTGTTGTTGTTGTTGTTGTTGTTGTCCGTCCTGTCCATCCTGTTCTCAGGACGTGAAATCTCAAGAACATCTCAATGGAAATCTTCACATTTGGCACAAACATTCGTCAGGACTCAAGGGTGAACTGATTATATTCTGATGGCCAAAGGTTGAAGGTCAAAGGTCATAGCAGTGCTGACCTCAGAGAACACCTTTTCATCACTGCAGTGGTAACAATGGTCAGTGTTCACTCAGTTGGTGAGTGTTTTATATGGCAGTGTATGAACATGGGTGTGTCTGACACTAGTGAAGAGCCAGTAACTCAAGTTAATTGTTTTAGGAACCGTGTGTTTTCACAGAGTTTACATTCCTGCACTCAGTTTATGTTACAGAGTGAAAGTAGACTAACCACACTCTGGAAGAACTGGAGTTGCATCCATGTCACTTATTAAGCTTGTTTTATGACTGGATAGGCGACACACACACACACACACGCACACACACACACACAATAGACGGGTTTCCATTTATTTTTTTTTATTGCAACTTCCTTGACATTGTTTTCACTCCGTTTGGCAGCAGAAACCTGTGGAGACAACCCAGACCATGTTCACCAGAGTTCCTGAGTAATGAGGCAGCTGCTGCCCAGTGTATACACACGTACTGTAAATACAGTTATTCAATGCAGCGATATAATGTTTTCTGGGATCAGACTTTTCACAGAGATCTTGATTGTAAGTGCAGTGTGTTATGTTGAGTGTCAGATTTCTCCTGTAGATACTGACCCATGTGCTGTAGTTAAGTGATGAGCTGTGTGTTATGATCAGGCTTTAGCTCATGTAGCTTTAGCTCATGTTTAGCTAATGATAGCTGATGAGTGTGATCCAGAAAGGAGCCGGTCTTAATGGCTTTATATCCAGAGGTGAAGGTAGGAAACATGTGCTGGCTCTTGTCTGCAGTCACAAAGGTGACCGTGGTCTGGAAACACGAGAATTAAACATTGCATCATCTGCATACAGTTGCACATTGAAGGACTAATTAGGATTAATGTTATTTATGTGTAATGTAAACAGTACGGGGCCGCTGATGGACCTCTCGTAGCTCAGAAATCCGAAGCACTCCGTTGTTATCTACTGTCCGTCTGTTTACAGTGGGCAGTCTCTCAACAAACAATGAGCTGGAAGGAACATAAACCATGGTGGTTGAGGATAAACAGAGCACTGGAGCAGAATCAAGATCCGTTCAACATGGAGACAGTGAGCTGTGGGGTTGATATCGGTCACTATTAGGACATAAGCCACCACCTAATGTAGCTGTTGTACGGTTGACCCGTCCATGTCCTGGCCCGGTGCTGTGTGAGAAGCTAAGTCTTGCTCAGATAAAAGTGTCTTGAATGAAGATTGAGCCCTCGGGTGTTCGCCGTATCCAAATGGCTGCCTGAGCCCAGAGACACACCATCTCCTGGTCTGGTGAGGACGGAGCTTCAGATGTTCTCCTTCTGTCAGGTCTGACAACATAAAATGGATGAATGCTAAATTTCCCTTTGTGTTTTCCTGATACCTGAAAGCACACTGTATTTAAATCCCACACTTCAGCATTTGGCCTGGGGTTTGATTCTGATCCAGTAAGTGTTTGTTCCTCAGCCAGTCTGAAGTAGGCAGTAGCTTTACTGTAAACACAATTATGCTAACTGCGGCAAGATTTCATTGACCACATGAAGGGCGACGGACTCTCACGCAAAACACTCGCTCAGGCACTCTCACACAACTATACTTACTCACTCGCTCACTTACACGCTCATAAACCAAAACACGGCATGCGTCCGCACCTGCGATCTCACGGTACAGACCCACCGTGCTCACATGGGCGCACACCTACACGCCGTAAACAACTTCCTCTGTGGTGGGTTTGATTAGAAAGCACCCCGAGAGAGTACAACAAGGGGACGGCCCCCTCACTGCAACACACACACACACACACACACACACACAGGAACCACAACAGACAATGGAGGCTTTGCAGACCAAACAGTCCAGAGGAGGCTGCAGCGCTGGTGTCCAGCTCGATCTGCTCCTGCACTAATTCATGGAAAAACATACACAAACGCACACAGAGCTGAAGAGTCACCAAGTATTCGCTGCACGCAAACTGATTCACACATGCATTCACTTGCTGTGTCTCTCACACACACACACACACACACACAATGCCCAGTGTCTCACCTCAGGCAAGCATCTGTTTGGTCAATGGTGTCATTTACAGAATAGCACATCATTCTTTCCACTGTGGGAGTGGGTTGGGCTCTTTTTGGTTTCAGAGTCACTGTATTCCCTCCAGCCAATATGCACACACACACACACACACACACACACACACAGTGCCATATTCACCCTTACACACACCCTTGTACCACACAACTGTTATTGCTCTTAACTTAAATTTAAGGGAATCCTCCGCTGGCGTCCTCCGGTGACATTAACACTCCTACCTCTGCGCGCTGACCGCAGGCAGCCATCTGACAGATTTATCTCCGTCTCAATTAGTTTAAACAACGTGTAGATTAATGCTGCCAGCGGGGGAAAAGTTCACATGTCCTGATGATGGTGTGTGTCACTGCAATTGCACTGCAAAGCCTTCCCTGTCTTGGCCCTCTGACGCTGACCAGACATGGATCCAGACCGGCTGGATGTTTATTGAACATCGTTTGCGGGCTTGACATTTCCCACAGAGCAGGGTGCATTAGTTTTATTATTCACCACAGAGTCAAGTGAAAGGCTGCGTTCAATCAAAGAAACCACCACGAGGATCCTGTGCTACCCCGCTCGTAAGACAGCACCACTCGAGCAGGAATGTGGCTGCAGACGTCACTGCCCTTTAAGGTGACTTCACTTCACTTGGTACCAAAGAAGAAGAAGAAGAAGGAGAAGAAGGAGAGAGCAGCCTGCAGCTCAGGCTCCACGGGCTTCAGCTCCAGTCTCACACCTTGTAGATTTACTGCCTTCAGACTCAGAGACTCAGTGTGCCATGTGTGCAGGATGGTTTGCTTGCAGCTGATCTGCAGCTGATCTGCAGCTTACAGCGCGGTGATAAGAATCTGTGTCAGAGATATTTGGAAAAACAAAATTGCGTCGCTTGCCGCTTTAGAAAAGGTCATAAGCCACCCACGGATAACTAAGTATTGTCATTAGCGTTTCCTCTCGTGCTTCCTGTGTAAAGATGTGACCCTGAGATGTGGCTTTGACTGAATGAAACTGAGAGTGGTGCTACTGTGCATTTTCAGGCACGTTGTCTTAGTGTGAATCTCAGTGACCTAAAAATGTCACGAAAATCAACCGCACACGGCAGATCACTTAGCGAGAGAGCTAACAATCTTGATTTGCGGCCAAGCCGTTCATGGCAGTAGAAAAAAACAAATAAAAACTGCTGTATCTTTGAGAACTGATCAAAAAAAACCCTGTGTTTATTTCTCATATCTGCTATTTTGGTCCTGAGACCAGGCTCTGCTGTGTAATTAAGTCACATCTGCTTTTTTTCTTATTGGTCTTATTGGCGTAACATATAAGGTGATGTCATGTTGAGATGCATCTAGAGGATAGAAAAAATGAGATTATGTTCAGAAAACAATGGGGAAATTGCAGATGTGGTTTTGGTGTCCAGTGCTGCCATTATTCAAAAGCAATAATATTCACACAGGGAGGAATTCATTTTAAAAGAGGCAAAGAGGCAAATCTCTTACTGACAGTTGCCTCAGCAGACCAGAATGCAACGCAACCACAAAACATTTCAAAACCCAGAGACCGGATCGCCCTGTCACCACCGCGCGCTGTTGCACTTTCCGATTGTCACAAGTTTGCATCTGTTGTTTTGAACGTGTTGAAAGTCGCGCCTGGAAACACACAGGAAACAATCGACCGAAGAAGACGTGAAAACGGTCGCACCAGAGGAGCAAACTGAAGAGGCTTGACAGCTTCATGTTTCCTGGAATACGCCGGCGTCATGACTCGCTTGTAGCTCCCAGTCAGAGAGCATCCAGAGGTTGACTTTTCCCGTTTAGGTAAATTTGACAGTAAGAAAATAAAAACCACTATATGACACTTCTCAAGACAGATTTGTTTTGAAACATGTCTGTGAACCTAATCCTTGCCCCGAGCGCTATGTTGCATTTTCCTGCTCTCACAAACTGCCCACACTTGGGGCAAGCAACTGGATAATGGCCCCAGAAACCCCAAATGTAAATCAACTGGCTGAGTCAAAACCTATTTCTCAACCAGGACCCTGACAAGCGTTGCGCAAGTGGCTGTCGCAGCCCTGCACGTCGTCAGGCAGCAGACCGGCACCCACATATCTGGCTCCCCGGGACACGCTAAGTCCTCATGATTTGATTTGTCGTCCCAATAATTGCGACGATTACACAGCTTTAGTTAAGCCTGTCCGCCCATCGCTGCTCATGTCTGACTTTTCACGGCGCTGCAGACGGAGCCGGGGGAGGGCGAAGCGTTTACTGCCGGCGATGGCGGGGGAGTCGAGCTAGGTGTTAGTCTCCGACCTCAGACAGATTTTGGTGGATCTTGGATAGACGTGGTTCTGGTAAGAGTCCTTAACGGAGGAGCGAAAGGCCAGGAAACACTCGCTCATACACTCGTCATTTGTCTGCCTCGGCATGTGTGTGTGAGTGTGTGTGTGTGTGTGTGTGTGTGTGTGTGTATGTTGGAGGGTTTGGCAGGGTGGTTGTGGTATAGATCTCATTTCTGAGAACAACACTGGCCATTAATCTCTTTTGAGGGTGTCACATTTTGTTCCTTTGTGTGTCTGTCATTTGTCTGCACACACACACACACACACACACACACACACACACACACTGGAGAAGAACAGACAGAGATTGAAGTGACAGGAAACGTCCTGCAGCATCTTCAGCTCGGTCCTTGTGAGGTGTGGCCTGAGCTGCTCCTCTTCATCTGATTCATCAACCACACAGACGTTTAATCAAACCATGACACATGTAGCATGTATAACGCGCGCGGTGCCGTGGTTGGAGTAATGATCCTGAACCCAAAGTGGGTCACGGACCCTGTCGGGGCAGGTCCCGTGTCTATTTTGTTCTCCTTCACACCAGGCTGCTGCTTTTTTTTACTCCTCCTGCCTGTAAATCAGCCTCGTGAGTCTCGCCTCCTCCCTGAGCCCATTAATGAAGTCGGATCAAAACCTTTGTCAAACAACACAGAGAAATTCCTTCTGGTTTGGTCAGTGCATTTAAAAACAGTGAGAGACAGTGATCTCACCTCCACACACACAGCAGAGCCCTTCAGAGGAGCGGGCCTCCGCTCGGCTCAGAGACGTGTCGATGTTTTCCAGGTAATTCCCAGGAAATTTTCCCAATAATTTCCAGAAAACAGCCTCTTTGTGTGTTTTTCTCCAAGTCAAATAGAGAAATTGGAAAATGGTGTAAATGAGAAATGGATCCTAAACACAGCTCGAACATGATGAGTGAGTCTGTGGTCTTCGAAAGCTGCTCTGAAACGCTGGAATCTTTTGTGGTGGATGAAAAAACAAGACTTTCTGTCCATGTGAGTGAAAATATGATCATTGTGTCTCTGTTGAAAAGTGGAGAGTGGAACGTGTCTCTGTGTGTTTTCAGTATCGTCAGCTTTCAGATGGATGCAGATCAACAGAAATGACATGTTTGACACTACTGTTGGATGTTTGAGGCTCGGTGTTGGACCCTGACAGCCAGACGCTGCAACACAGCGAAGACCGTCAGTCTCCTCTGACTCATCACTTTATTTATGCAGCATCGGTCCGACGCAGACGTGACCACGTGTCTTACCAATGAAAAGACACATCAACAGCAACAGAAACGAAACTCTGTGAGTATTAAAGTAAATGAACTTACACACTAAACAAAGGCTGAAACAATAATCAGACTCAGAGAGAAATCACAGTGACACACGCTGCGTCAGATATGACCAGTGGTGCGTAAGCAAATCACCGAGGGACGAGCAGAGGGCTTCCCCTGTGTTTCTGTGCTGCTGCGTGTTTACACAACATTAAAAGACTCAAGTCGCTCCATCAGCAGCTACAGACAGAGCAGGAGCGTCCTGTGTGTAAACACAAAGACAACACGTCCCGCTCCGTGAGGTCGAGCATCACGCCTGTGTCACATTACATAACGTTCTCTCTCTTACCAATAAAGATTATTCAAAAGTAGGCACAAAGATCGTCACAGCAGTTCTTACAAATACAACGGGATGTTGGTGTGACGCTGCAATCAGATCCCAGGGGACGAGTTTGAAAGATTACGGAAAATATTCTGCGGCCGTACGCTCAAAAATGTGTGTGTGTGTGTGTGTGTGTGTGTGTGTGTGTGTGTGTGTGTGTGTGTCCCCCCCCCCCAACACAAACACAGCAGTCACAGAGCGAGACACCGGTCTGTTACCCTGAAGTCTCTGCTTCAGAAAGACAACAACCGCAGTGTAAACACAACAAAGAGACACCAGGGAGGACGGACAGTGAACACAACCTCTGCTCATCAACATGCGTCATGACAAGAAGGTATTTGCATAAAGTATCCAATCTGAGTACGGTAGGACTGCGACCGCAAGGAAATATACATCACAATTACACCGTGAGGTCGGTGATTTATTGTATGAGATGGGTCCAGTGAAATAAAGCTCTTTGTGCGGAGCAGTTGGACAGACAGAGTCTTAGGAGACCTGTTTTGGTAGGAAGACCATAATTGCTTTGAATTGGCTCTTGCGCAAATGTAGCCTGCTACAGTATGCTGAGAAAGCATTATGTGTGTGTGTGTGTGTGTGTGTGTGTGTGTTTCTGCTTCTGCATTTGGATGTTTCTGTACATGCATGCAGATTGTGCCTGTGTGTGTGTGTGTGTGTGTGTGTGTGTGTGTGTGTGTGTGTGTGTGTGTTTTGTTCTGCAATCCCCTGACTTGATGAAGTGGGTCCACTGAGCCAAAGCACTGCAGAGAGTTCAGAGTCATCAGTGAGGATCCTAGTGAGACAGCGAGCGACCACAGGTTTGGTCAGGACATGGTCAAGCCTGGGTCAGGGCAGGGTCCGAGGGGAATGGCTATATTAAGTCACTGAGTTTGTTTCAGGGAATGTTTTTAAGGAAAGGAGCTGACCCGTGTTTTTGGGTTCATTGTACTGTAAGCTGTTTGTGTTATTCTTTCTGTTGCTCCTGAATCGAGCCCTTTTTTTTTTTTTTTTTTTTCTGGACTCGCTGCGATCTCGCAAATCATCCCGATTTCAACGTGAGCCATTTGGATGTTTGGAAATGTTATCAGGCTCCCGTACAAGAGTGTTTGTGCAGTTCTAAATCTTTCTGAATCATTTCTGTTTTACCACAGAAACTGGGCAAATTGTTTCCCACAGAGGTTTTTTGCCTTCCATTAATCCTCCATAATGTGGAGCTTGATGTGGAACGTTTGTGCCGTGCCACACCGCGGCTACACAGGGACAGATTAGTCTGGTTTCAACACAGGAGATGACAGGCGGCGCATTTGTCATGTGCCTCGGGTTTAATTGAACTTTTTTAAACTTATATTTTCGAGGAATATCTGGCTGGCGTTACATCATGCGGACCGACAGACGTCCAGCACTGTTATCTCTGTAAATACACAGTGTGTCGGTGCAACAAGCAGCTGGATGCTTCATGTGCACATTTCGCAGCCCCGTGGGATTTTCCCCGACTTCTTTCCCAGACCGGGGCGACAGCTCGTGCGCAGTACAGTAGGTAAAATGTCCATCCATTCATGAGGAGGACCTCCAGTGTTGTCCTAACCTCCCATTACACGCCATCAATCTGTCACCGTCACAGCCTTGTTACTGTAAGGTCTGTTCCACTTGAAACAAGCCTCTAATTATACTCCCAGTCAACTCCCACTGGACCACATACTGTACGCTGCACTAACCAGCCACACTGCACTGTAGGTCTGCATCCACGGCCAGTTCACACACTCCATCTCTCCGTGTGTGTGTGTGTGTGTGTGTGTGTATGTCATTTAAATCCCAACCCTCCACTGACGACGGCCTATAGGAGCAGCCGCGGCACAGATTAACACCCCTGCGAACAAGCTGATGACAGCGTACACGGAGCCTAATGCGACCACCGTCTGTGTGTTTGGGTCTGGGGTCGAGGTGGAGGATACCGAGCTGAAGCCTGGTCGAACACAACAAACAACTCTCTCTCTGTCTTTCTCTCTCTTCGTTTTATTTGTCTCTGTCGGACGCAGTGGCCCTGAAATGATTAGTGGTCCCAGTCGTTCTCATCCCACTGTGTGTGTGTGTGTGTGTGTGTGTGTTTGTTTGTGCCTGAGTGTAAGCAGTGCGACGGAGACGGGGCACCGGGCAGACCGTGCTGTGGGTGGGTGGAGGAAACTTAGAAGCAGCGCGATGATGACATTGCCTTGGGTCACACTGTTGACAGTTGCTAAGTTGGAAAGCTGTTATTTTGGCTTTTCTGCAAGAGGGGTAAATTACCAGAGCACGTGTTACTCCAATATCAGAACATTTAGACTTGCGTGTGTGTGTGTGTTTGAAGCTTTGTCGCAGCATGTCTGAGTGTGTGTGTGTGTGTTGCTCTGGTGAACCCAGCAGCCTCTCACCTCAGCTTCACCTCTGTATCTGCGTCTTTTTCAGCAGCTGAACTTGTAACCTGCCGTGATGCTGAAGATTAGACCGGAGCCTGCCATTATAAACACGGTGAGTCATGTTCATTAGAGGTGAATGGGATGCACAGATCAGTCTGAGGTCAGGCCACTGACGATGTAAAAACACACAGACACACAGCTGACGGGCCCGCTCCTCCGTCACAGGCCCTGTTATTCTTGATCGACGCTCAGCCGTCGTCCGCCGCCTGTGGGCACGTTGGGAACCGACTGATACTTCTGCCTCTCTCTGACCAGATCAGAGCCGGAGCAGAGGTTCCCGCGGTCACGTTCGGTTTCCTTATGGATCTGTCGTGCAAGAGAAATGAAGTCAAGCTGTAAAAGTGTGATCTGGATGGAGAGAGTGTGAGAGCTGCGTCCAAAAGCCAAGAGGGATTCAGCGAAAACAGACGAGTGTATATTATCTTACTGCTCTGCATTTTCTAGGATGTCACCGCGTCATGAATTAGCCCATAAATCATCATTACGGGGTAATATCTGCGCGTCTGACCCCGGCTCTGTCTGTGTAACCGACGCTGGATGAAACGAGGCCTCTGTAACACAAGACGCAAAGTGTGGACCACACAGGAAACTCAGGAGCACGACGAGCCAAAAAACTCTGCATACCTTTGCATCAGGATCCTCGTCGAGTGTCTGCGCCGCCTCCAAACACCACCTCTCTGTCTGCTCTGTGTGTGTGTGTGTGTGTGTGTGTGGGGGTGTTTACTGCCAATTTAGGCTTTTTTTAAACGTCTTATCAGGCTTGTGTTTGAATGTTTTCCAGGTTGTGTTGCGCCCACAGATGATTTATGGACCTTTTTTATGGATTTTTTTTTTTTTTTCCCGAGGAGTAGGAAGTGTGTGAATGCATGCCAGCAGATGAGTGTGAGCAGAGTGTGTGGGAATGCACAGGACATGTGCTGCTGTCAGCGCGATCAGCCAACAGGCGAGGAGTGCCTTCACTGCCCTCCTCGTGGAGCCAATTTTCCCTCAGGAAGCAAAGTGACTCAGTTGTGGTTTGACATTGTTTGTGAGTGCATATGGTGTGTGTGTGTGTGTGTGTGTATGTGTGTGTGTCACATTCAATGTGTGTGTGTTCAAGCATTTTTAGGTGATTACACGATTGAGTTCCAGGAGTGGCGAGCTTTTCTCAGGTCTGTCTGAGGTTTCCTGCTGTCCTGAAATACACCTCTCACCGCTCGCAGCAGGAAATGTTTTATGACAGTTGGTACAGACATCGCACCACGACGCCACATATGTAAAGTCTAAGAGGAGCGCGCAGCAGGGGGGGCGGGGGGCGGGGGTATCATAACTGAAAAAAAAAAAGCACCCAGACGGCTCGGTGTATGTCTTGTCCCCTGGCTGCGGAAACGGCCTCATGTAGTGCGCATGTCAGGCCAAAGCCAGCCGAGCGCGCCCTGAAGGCCTCACACTTCAGGAAATAATTCAAAGGGTCAGAATACTTGAATCGCAGAAAAACATTTTTCTCGCTAACCGTGCAGATAGTTTTGGTTTTTCATGTGCTGAAGTTTTGAAATATCCTTCTGTGAGATTTCTGTCACCACCCGCCGACACAATGGAAGGTGACTGGAATCCTGCTTGTGGTGTTCGAAGTGATGAAAAATTACAATTGACAAAGTTAAGGGGAAGGTCTATTTCTAGAAGGAATGCCTCGGTCTCTCTGGATACTCCACAGACCTCACTGTGAACAGTTTTCATTGGATCTACTTTCCAGAAGAAATAGTCCCAGCGCAGGCTGCCCAGTGAGGTCTGTGGATTGCCCAGTGTAACCAGGACATTGTTCTCTGGGAGGACGCCTCGCTGCTGATGTTTCATTCCTGGGAGCACCAAGATGAAATTTTATTCACCTCTGTCGTATCATGGCGGTGACGGAGGTTTAAGAGGCGGAAGACACGGCACATTAAACTTCATGAATTCATCTGCACGTCCAGAGTTCACTACGCCTCGCTCGACCGGGAGTCGTCGGCTCCAGCATCGGCTTCTTTCCCCTCCTCATTATAGACTATTGATTATTGATCCTAATCATCCTGTGGTCCGGTACTTCCTGTCTGCCTCTTACCTCACTTCCTTATCTGTGATTTGTCCTCTGTGAACTGCCGCTGAGCTGCACGCTGCCGCTCCACCTTCCAGGCTTACACATGGCAGTCCTCTGCATCTTAAAACATCATGTTGGTCACGCATGAGCTCATATTGTTCAAATAACCAGAACTGTAAAAACAAACGGAGGTGATTTCCGACATATCAAGATGCTTTATGCTCCTCAAACCGATATTTAATACTCTCCAGAGCTCCATGGCTGTGTGCGACCGTCGGGGTGTATCTGAAGTGGATAGATTTTATTGTATTTTTCACCCATAAGTTTTGGGGTGTGTGTGTGTAAAGCTACAGAGCGAGGTGACCTCATTCTGACTGTGAACCACCCTCTGGGAATCCCCTAACTCACAACTGTTTGTAGGGCTCTGCATCCACGCTGTGTGTGTGTGTGTGTGTGTGTGGGTCTGTTTAGCTCTGCCATATGCTGAGGTAATGGTCGTCCTCTAGGGGACAGATCATCCTCTGAAAAAAAACTCTGGGTGGTCCGGAGGCGTAAACAGTGTTAACTGCTTGAAGAGAAGGTACAAAGAAGAAAGTCAGATGTGTCAAACCGTGGATGGATTATCAGACAGAGAGGTCAGAGGTCAGAGGACTACAGCCTCTGTATGAACTGTCTGTCTTGTTTTAAAGTCCCACAGCTCAGATAAAACACACAACACGACCAGAAACAGACCCAAAACTGCAAAACTGTGACAAAGAGACGCTCAGCAGGAAGCTTCATAATCATAAAGAGACACACATCTACACAAAAACCACAAAGAGACACAAAGTGACCATCAAGACAGACACCATTACTAAAAAGTTGGATGCACCTTCTAGAAGGAGACGAGTCAGCCACAGAGAGACAGGAAGTGACCACAAATGTATGCAACAAGACCCAGAACCAAGGAGAGGCTTAAAGCAGCCACAGAGAAGTGAAGAGGCATTAGAGAGCGACACAAATACACAACAAAGGAGCAAAATGACCATTAGTGGATGGAAAAGTACCAAACAGACAGACAGCACTGCCACAAAGACACTAAATGACCATCAGGAGAACCACAACTACCAGAGCGCTGGATGTAACGTCCACTAGGAGACCAAAGAGGACACCAAACGACCACAGAGGGATAAAACACGGCAGCCGCAGAGACACTGAGTGACCACGAGAAGACGCACATGGACTCACAACAAACACAGGGAAGTGAAAAGTGATGAGAAAGGGACACAAATGGACAACAAATGGACACAAAAGGACACGAACCAGCTCTGAGGACACGTTAAACTACGACAGAGGCGTCAGAAACAACACTAAATCACCAGGGCAAACTACAAATGACACGACGGCATGGTTTGTGCGGGGGGGGGGGGCTTTAAACCTGGAGGTGCTCAGGGGCCCATTTCACACAATCTGAACTTGCCTCAAAGGGATTCCTGAAACAGGCTCGAGTGTTTGTGTTCGCTCTGAGGTGCTCTGATGGTTTTTGCAGCTGCGGGGCCTGGCAGTCGGGCGTGTGGGTAATGAATGCAAGTCGAAGCCGTCGAGTTTATTCAAATAAATTCCACTTTTCATTTGATCTCGCCGGAGTCCATTTATCACACACATGCACACACCTAGTGGCTATCGGCAGGAAACGGAAAGCCAGCGCCGAGAGTATTAGCATGGGAGCGAAGAGGCAGCTCTTCCTGTGCTCCGTGACTCATCTCTGTTCAAGAGTAACACTATACCGACGCTGGTGAGCCGACAGGAAAGGATCAGTATCCCTCGCTCCGCTGGGAGTGATGTGGGTGTTTGGTGTGTTTACCCCAGAGTGTGTCAGTGCTGCACATGTGTGTCAAACATGTTTGTTTTATGCAGGTCGGGTGTTACGCGGGCAGAAAACTCCCTGCTTTGAAGCTCTGGGAAAGAGTCAGCCTCCTCCTGCACCTGCCCTCCTCTTCCTCTCTCCGTCCTGCTGAGTAAACCTCCCTCTGCTTTTCCTTTTCCTCATCCCTCCTTCTCTTGAGTCAACGTTTGTTTCACAGGGACGGATCAGAAACATGGACTCATACCTTCGGGCCAAAGTAGGTCATCTGTCAGGGCCGTCCACAGTGACTCATGCTCAGCTTTTTCTCCTCTTATGATTTGCCCTGCCTGTGGTGGAGGTATGGTTTCTGAAGCTGCGAGTTCAAAGGTTGCTGCTGTGGTGAAAGGAAATGTTGAGTGATCGAAGGAGATGCTGACACTTTTGTTTAAAGTTGTGAGGGCTGTGCAGCTGCAGCTCAGATGGCAGAGCCAATCAGCCAGTAAACCTTTTGTTTGTTTGGTTGCCACAACATTAATCAGGGACACAGTGTGTGTGTGTGTGTGTGTGTGTGTGTGTGTGAGCAGGTTGTGTAGAGTGACCTTTCAGTGCTGGTCCTCTTAAAACAGCTGCTGCTGCTGCCGCTGCGGCGTCGCCATGACAACGGCGAGAGTGAACCAGAGCAATAAAGTCATCCTGAAGCTCAGTGAAGCTGCGGCAGGACACGAAGCTCAGGACGCGGATGAGCCGCAGCTTGTTGAGCTGTGTTCAGGCCCGTATGGACGCACGGCGCACAGTCAGACGGACGGTCACAACACAGGATCCTCTCACAGTGTGTGTGACACACCCTCCACTCAGTGAAGACCTGAGCTAAATGCTAATCTGCCCTTCCATCCTTGCACTGGGTGTCCACACTGGGTGCAGCATCTTCAGGAAAGACACTTCTCTTTTGGAAGCAAGGGTGGTTCCTGGATGAGGGGACCCTGGGCCTGAGGTGGGGGCAGTATGACAGTCACTGTACCACACGAGAAGAGAGCTGAGCCAGCAGGCAACGCTCTCGGCCTACAGGTTGGTCTTCTTCCTACCCTCACCTCTGGTCATGAGCGAGGCGTCGCAGATACAAGCAGCTGAAATGGGTTTTCTGAGGAGGGTGGCTGGGGGCTCCTTTAGAGACAAGAGTTCAGTCATCCATGAGGGACTCGGAGTGGAAAGGAGCCAGGTGAGGTGGTTCGGCCATCTGGTAGTGATGCCTCCAGCTGGGAGGAGGCGGGGGAAAGATGGGGGAAAGATGGGGGACTAGGTGGAGAGATTCTATCTCCAACCTCACCTGGGAACACGCGGGATCCTCCAATCAGAGCAGGACAGTGTAGGTGGAGAAAAGATGGTCTGGAGCTCACTGGTGGATCTGCTGCCCCCTGACCTGACCTGACCTGACCTTGGGGACGACAGCAGGACGCTTGTGATAGCATGAAGCTGTCTTTGAACAGCTGTAGGCCTGTGAGCGTCGCAGCTCTTCACAGCCTGAGCTCACTGAGCTGATGAGCCGGGACACAGAGGAGGGTCAGTTATGACTGTGGGATGAGAGCACTGCTTGGACCGTGGTCTTCAGCAGCATCAAGATAACAAACATGACAAACACGCTGACGCTCTCTTTCTGACCTTTTAGCACACTTTTGTTTTCCTCTAAGTGTTTATTAATGTTTTGCACATTAGTCACCCTGACAGCACAGGGAAGTACCTCACTGAGCAACAACATCCATGAGCTGCACTGAGTCTGAGGACAAGGTCATGATTTCATGCTTTATCAGTCTGCCTGTGTGACTGAGCGTGGGTCTGAGGAAGTGTTTCCAGCCTGGTCTCTGGGGTCAGACAGCAGGGGGCATTTCAACACTCAGGCATATGTCTCTGTGATAACGACAGTAATGAAGCCACAGATCATCGTGATCAGCCCTCAGCCCTCCACCGCTCTGACGCGTCAGCTCGCAGACAGCACATGCAACAGAAGCTCGCTGCCATCACTCGCTGTCAGAGACATTTGGTGGATATCAGCCGGTTTCAGAGCAGCTGAGTGAAATTTTCTTCCTCATTAACTTCTCGTGTGTTTCGCGTTGCTTCTCGTGATGTTTGTCGAACGTGCGGACCGACCTGTCGTGTCTCTGGAGGTGAAGTCACGCATCGTGTTGACCATCATCCATCTCCATGTCACGCTAACTTCTGCTCTGGCACAGAACGTCCACATAGTTGTTTTCAGCTGTTTCCAGCAAGTGACTAATGCTGCTGTTGTTTTTGTGAAGAAACACATTAATTCCATTTACATGAAGTGCAGAGAAGAACACACATAACAAAAGACTATGTACAGTATCAACCCTGCACACACACACACACACACACACACACACACACACACACACACAGAGGGAGAAGAAGAAGAAGAATCTGGGGACTTTTCCAAAAAGCACGTCGTTGACCAAGTTACACCACAGAGTGAGATGTGTGTGTGTGTGTGTGTGTGTGTGTGTGTGTGAGGGGATTTCATGTTGAACAGGCCACAGATCAGCTGTGTCCCCGTGTGACTGATCCTGTCAGCCACCTACACACCTGCACTCAACCTGCACACTGCTCAAGATGCTCCATCTGCCCACACACACACACACACACACACACACACACACACATGAAAGCACACGCAGGTCTTTTCCCCCTAACTGTTGACACACGCACATTCTGCAGAACACACACACAGCTCGCAGCCCGTTATGACCTAACCTCGTTATTCCCCACCCAATAATAATTTAATCCCCAACACAAACTACTGTGTAATACGAGAACATCACACACTGCTGTGTTAGTGCGAACTCTCCTGAGGTTTCACAGACGAACACGTCAGTTTCCAACGCAGGAGTTTGATGTTATGGACTAGATTAACATTTTGCAAAGTATGGTTGTAAACTAAAAACAACAACAACAACAACAGTATCTGACATGAATGTCTGGAGCAGGAGCAGGCAGGAGCCAGGAGCCAGGAGGAGGAGCAGGAGGCAGGAGGAAGGAGGAAGGAGGCAGGAGGAGGAGGAGGAGCAGGAGGAAGGAGGAAGGAGCCAGGAGGAAGGAGGAAGGAGGCAGGCCAGGAGGAAGGAGGCAGGAGGAGGGAAGGAGCCAGGAGGAGGAGGCAGGAGGCAGGAGCCAGGAGGCAGGAGGCAGGAAGGAGGCAGGAGGCAGGAGGCAGGAGCCAGGAGGAAGGAGGAAAGAGGCAGGAGCCAGGAGGAGCAGGAGGCAGGAGGTAGGAGGCAGAGGCAGGAGCCAGAGCAGGAGGCAGGAGGCTTAGCATGGAGGAGGAGCGGCCTCAGCCTGGCGCTGACCAGAGTTCAGCTGAGAGTCTTCCAGCACCGATAACACTCACCAATTAACACGACGCACTGTGCAGCGGTTTCCAGACTTTGTTCCTTCCAGCCGAGCTCCATGGTAACCAGCAGACACGGCGCTTATATCAATCTTATCTGTGTGGTGCGTACTCCAAAATGCCATTATTCCTTTAACCCACAAATCCTGGATCATATATATATATGTTGTCTCTGTGAGCTCTTGATGAGGAAAAGATGTTTGTGATTCTTTGTTTTACAGGTCCGTACTTTTCTAATCGTTTCCCTGGTAATGTCTTCTGGAGTTTCATAGAAAGAACTCAGTAATGTAGTGCTAATTATAGGGGAAACAGAGACAGTGGTTCACCACACAGATATTTAATTCATACTATTTACTGGTCTTTAAGTTGGAGCAGAGCAGCTGGACATGAAATAATGGGACACTCGTCTGTGGAAAAAAAAAAGGACAAACCAAACTGTATTTGATGTGAAGACTGATGTTTCCAGTTGAAATGAATGATCCTGTCGTCAGGATCATACGTGTCCGTTGTCTGCAGGAAGCTGGACATCCTTGTACCTTTACACAGCCTTGTCTTGATGATGGGCAGGACACTGAGTCTCTTGTTGAACTCCAGGATGAAGACATTCACTGGATGACATCAGCTCTGTGCTTTGCTTCATGACAAAGGAGAAGAAGGGGATTTCTTTGCTCCCCCATACCGAGAGCTCCACCCTCCGTCCTTTGTTGCCTCGGCCCAGTGATAACCATCTCTGCCGTCCGGCTCGGCCACGTTACGGAGCCTCCGCTTCCAGCAGCTCTGCCCTCTGCCCACCTGGAAACCTCACCCACTTTCAAACGGGGACAACGCCCAAACTTAAAACAGTTGGCACGAACAAAAAGGTGTTTTCTTTAAATCCTCTAAAGCTGGCTGTGATGCTGGAGCTGAACCCGATCACAAAAGCCTCTCTGCAGAAAATCCTATTTGGATTTGCATCTCTTGATGTGCGTCAGAATCCTGCTATACATGCATCACATGTGACTTTGATTTTTAAAACAAACAAAAAGCATCATGTATTTGGGTAGAGCCGTCTTCCCTCTGCACACACTGATTGAATTAAGAGCCCCAAATATGATCTGAAGATTATGAGTCATGGCAGTGACCTTCGACTAAACTGGAGAAAACGAACATCAATTCAGCTCCACGTCAGGGCAAAACCCCAACATGAGTCACTGGTGCATGCAGACAGATATAAGACACCAAACACCCAGAGATTAATAACATAATCAAAAACACATTACATGAAGTGCATACTGCCCTGAAGGTATATGTTTAATGCAGTTGCTTTCATCCGCCACCAACGTATGGAGCTGATCTCTATCTATTCTATACATTATACATTTATGTTTTTGGCCCAACATAATAATAAGAGAAGACGATACATTAAAATCAGCTGAGTGTGCAGATGAGGAGGGTGTAGGCCTCCCCGTAGTCGCCGTTGCACTGGTGGAGGATGTCCTCCAGGAAGGCTTTGTTGCAGTCAGGGAAACTGTTCATCAGTTTCATCAGGGACCAGTCGAAGTCGGGCTCCGGGTCTGAGAACAAACAGGAACATGGAGCAGCACAGTTAATGGGATCAACAGAGCAACAGGAACAATATCCAAACATGGCTGGTCAGTGTCAGCACCATCAGAGTTGTGTTACAAGATGTAGAAGGACCGACACACATGACATGATCAGTTTTATATAGTTTGAAGTGAAAGTGAAAATGACTGTTCCAACTAAAGTCTGCCCATAGAGTAGTATATATATATATATATATATATATATATATATGTTGCTGTCTGCAGCTGTACAGAGGAGGAACGGTGGTCATCATGGTTCCCATCAGGCCCCTGTCATCAGAGGGCTCTGTCTTTGTCATGCACAGCAGCAGGAGCTCTGTGATTACTGTCTTTGAGCTGGTACACCATGTTTAGCTGCACCAAAGTCAGCTCTCCTCAGCTGTTTAGTTAAAATGCACTAAATTGAATAAGTGGAATTCCTCAGTCTGCATTCATTCCTTTCATGCAGGCTTGAAGCTGTGTGACCGTACTGCCACCTCCTCCCCCCATCGGCCTACGCTGCCCAGGACCACACCCACATGCGGAGCTGTTTGGGGACGACAGAAATCAGTCATCACCACAGGCCAGCGGGGGACAGAGGCCGTCAACCGACCGGGCGGGACGTGGGCCTGGGCAGGTAATAACAGAACACAGAGACCTGAGCAGTGCCCTGGGTCCAGCTCAGCATGGAGCGAGGGTGTTGTGGGATTCCCACAGGCAGAACCGAGTCCACAAAGGCCGAGCCAGGACCGAGGGTTTGAAATGTTCTCGGGTATTTTAGCTGTAACCTCGGACTGGTGAAATCGCCGTGCCGTGGCTGCTGTTCAGACGGGCAGTCAGTCAAGAATGAGAGAGGAAGGCTCCGACACTGAGCTGCAGGACGGGAACCCAAAAAAGTTTTTCTCTGCCTCTGCCAGTTCAGATCCAGGAGCAGTGCTGTGGGTGGGACTGACTGCGTGCGATCTGACAGACAGACAGACAGACGAAGGATCAGAACATGTCACCCTGGGCTCAGACACCTAGCCATTAATTGATCCATTGAGAAAGTAAAGGAGAGATAATTTGATAATGAAAATAATTATTAGTTGCAGCCCTGAAGGCCTATGTCATGAGGAGGTAAAGAAACAACCTGCGCACACACACACACACACACACACACACACACACACACACACACACACTTAACCGCTCAGAGACCGACAGTGACTTGCACACAGTGAGTGGCAGGGCAGCTCAGCAGTAACGAACATGACGTCCTCTGTTTCTGTTTTCTTTCGTGTGCTGTGAGAAGCAGGTATGTGAAGGTGTGTGGCAGCTCGTCAGGTATCAAACCCACGGTGTCGATGCAGGCCAATTATACACGGGCGTGACTGTTCCTCCTGGAGTGTGTGTTTGGCAGCCGGCCGAGAGGCTGTCAGTCGAGCCTGGGTTCATCGCTCCTGGAGAATTTTGCGCGCGAGGTTAGGCATGTTTATATCCTCTGAAAACTCACACACTGTTTCACACATTGTTCAGTTCACACTAGGTGAAAGTTTGTGCCCAGAAAGATACTTTTTTACACACACACACACACACACACACACTTCCCACAGACTACAAGTATCAGCAGGACTGAAGTGCCAGGAGCTACAGTCAGGCTACGTACCACTCATAGCTTCCTGCCTACGTCTGCTCAGCACCTAAAGCCTTTGATTTGACTCAGACTAAACAGACAGTCACAGTCCTCTGAGAAGGGATGAGGTGGGCAACTCTTGTCACAGCTCTGATTTTAGGTTTGGTTAACCAGACTAAAAAAAAAGGCGTGAGAAACAGTAGTCGGGGATATTTGCGCGTGCACTCTCAGCTCACCGGCTTCCTGTGTCCAGCTCTGCTCCGGCTCCGGTTTCAGGTGAGCGAGGGGGACACGTTGTCCCGCTGTGGAGGAGGTGGACGGCTGCTGTGTGAAGTCCTCGGAGGCCTGACGGGGCCGCTCTGCCTCCGGCCTCGTCTGCGTCTGTCTCGCTCCACCTCGACCCTCGAGCCTGTCCAGGAAGTCTGAGTTCACCCTGTCAAAATATAATGAATCAAAAAAACGTCTCACATAAAAACCAGCTAACGCCGAACTTTATAACCGAACACGCTGGCAGGCTCCGCATGGCAGCGGCTTGTGTTTGACAGCTTTTTAAACTTGTATACCCACTGAAATATGGTGAGGTCAGTGAACTGCTCGCAGCCGCTTAATGTTTCCCTGCACAGCTCCTCTGGTTTTATTCCAGATAGATGAACAAAACAAACTATTAATCTCAGCTCCAGTGTCAGTTTCTGATGCAACAGAAGCTTTGATAGAAGTTTTATGCTTTTATTTTGTAAAGCTGGAGACAGAACCTCAGTGTAACAGAGAAAAACACATAGAAATGTTCGTACCTCTTGTGATCCAGCTCTCGCACTCTGGAACTTCTCTCCACTTTAGTCTCCATGGCCCCAGACTGAGAAACACAACAGACTAATCACACTGAGGTCTGGTCACACAGCACAGAGATAACTCACAGTGTGGTGAGAGAAGTAGCTTCTTATCAGCTAAATGTAAAGGTTATTATCAGTGAATGTTCATACAGACACATTAAAAACAGTCTAAATACATATTTCATGTAATAACCAGCCTGTGTGTGTGTGTGTGTGTTACTGAGGGATCTGTAGTGACCCTCGTGACTGTGGTAGCAGCAGCTGTCACGCCAAGTGTGAAAAACAGACAGTGGTTAACCGTTCACCTTCACCCTGTCTGTGTCTGTCTCACACACACACACACACACACACACACACACAGCTGCTGCTGTGTTATGCCTACCAGGGGACGACACTGTAAACTGTTGATGTAACCGGGGCTTAACGAGACATTCAGGACGGATGACCGATGCCTTTTATGCAAATTAGCAAACGTTACTAGCAGGACGTTAGCATGCATGGCTAGCACTGCCCCGTCCTCTAGCTGGGAGCATGTGTGGTGGTTGGGAGGATCAGAGCAAGAGATTTCCACAGAGAGCAGCATGTGTTATGTGTATTTTTGGATGTTGTTGCCATGGATACTGTTTGTTTTATTTTTGTAAATACCTGTGATTCATCTTTAGTAAGTTTGGTGTTTGTTAGAAGTGATCCAAAGTGACTCAGGTGAGGCGTCGCTGCCATAATCTCTAAGCTAACCTGTTTCCCATGCGTTGGTCAGTTGCTCCGTGTGTGTGTCGCTGACTGTAATTAATACCTGCAGGAAGCCATAAGCCCTGTGTCTACTGGACCACTTCATGCTGCTCGGTGAGAGGACAGTCTGTCATTGTGAGACAGCATATTAGCATGTTAGCATGCTGGCGCAGGGTTTCAGTGTTATTAGGAGGTGGTGGCTGTGAATGCAGGTGCAGCTCTCCGGTGTGGTTCACAGGTAAGCTGTAGAGATTTTGACCTGTGGCGACATTATGAAATCTTCTTTGTAATGAGTTGGCCTGAGCTCCGAATGTGTCATGCAGGTACACAAGGCTGCATACTGTGCACGTGCACGCAGATGATGCAATCCACCTCACTGCTAATGGGTTTTACATGACACCACAGGTGGTCCACAGGTGGCAGTGGCACACCAAAACCTGCAGCTGCGTTCAGGTGGGACGAAGAAGAAGAAGAAGAAGAAGAAGAAGGCTGGGCTGGTTCTCATGTTGGAACGTGATGCAGCCATTCAATGAGGAACCCAAGACATTCAGCGTGTTTATGAAGAAGTTAGATGTGTAACTGAGAGGAAAGATAAAGTCTGTGAAGATGATGTTTGTGTAAATCTCCACCACTGGTTGCCAGGTATTTGTTGTTTACACGGAGCAAAGATACGATCAGTGTCTCTGTATAAGTGAAAACGTGGCGTCAGATCAAAGCCGGTGAGAGAAAAAACAAATATGCCTCATCAGACAAATGACAACCAGAACTTCTTCAGGAGCCAGAGGGTGTTGACACAACAGCAGCTGAGAAATCTTCAGAGCAGGGCAGAGAAGAGCAACAGGAGGAAGGAGGTCGACGAGTTTGTTTTCTCACTTGTACAGCTTGTGAGACCTTCTGGATCATTCTCATCTCAGCAGACTGAAAACAGCTCGGTGAGATTTTCACCACGCTGTCGATGAGTCTGGAGCTGAGAAAACTCAAAGATCACTACGTCTTTTTCTCCTTTTCAGCAGAAACAAACTCCGTACACCTTCACCCTCCATTACCCTCCATCCTCCGTCTGTTTTCCTGCCCCAGGAGAGCTGATGGGTCAGGGAGGGGGTTGTTTGGTATGGCACCAGAGGACGAGGGAACACACAGTCCATCTGTGCTGCTCCGCTCCCATCAAAGCTTAGAATAAAATCTCCCACTCGCACACACATCGCACATGTAAACACACCACACACACACGCCCACAAATAGAGGATATGAAGGAGAGATCAATCTGTCTTATGGAGCCATTGGTGGAAGAACAACAGATCCCAGGGTCCTGGTCAGAACCACATCAAGAAGTCTGACAGCCGCAAGCTTTTATCTGCTAATCTGTGACGTCTATCTGCTGCCTGGGAGAGGAGGAGGAGGAGGAGGAGGGAGGAGAGAGGAGGAGGAGGGAGAGGAGAGAGGAAACGAGGAGGGAAGAGAGAGTAGAGGAGAGGAGGGGAGAGGAGAAGAGAGGAGAGGAGGAGAAGAGGAGAGGTGGGAAAATGTAGGGGAAAAAGGAAAGGTGAGCCCAGGTGTGGGGGGGGGGATAGGAGGAGAGAAGGGGGGCTGGGGGAATGTGGGCGAGGAAAGCAAAGGAAAAGAAAGGAAAGGAGACAAGGGAAGGGAAAGGAAAAAGGGAAGGAGATGAGAGGAAGGGTGAGGTGAAGGAAAGAGAAGAAAGGAGAGGAGTTGATGGAGGACAAAAGACACAGGAGGTGATGAGACATGAGGACAACAAACAAGAAAAGATCGAGAGCAAGCAAAAGAAAAAAATGGACGGAACGTAAAGAAAAGGGGGGAAGGACAAGAAATGATGGGGGAGGTGAAGTAAGGAAAGGAGGAAAGGAGAGAAAAAACCAAACCAGAGGAGGGGAGGCGACAGAGGAGGAGACATGAGAGGTGAGGAGATGAGGAGGAGGAGAGTCTTTGTTGTTGTCTGTAACGCTGGTGTCATGGACCTTCATCCATGTGTCCCTCCATCACCCACACACACACACACACACACACACACACACACACGCTCCTTTACTCCTCTGACTGACTGTCTGTGTTTCCTGCCCCACAGTGTGACCCGGGCTCTGAGCTGTGGGACGATGAGACAAGCCCCTGGAGGAAAACACTTCCTGTGTCCACTGAGGAGCGGAGCTGTCAGTCATCCTGGTACAGTGAGGCTGGGTGGAGGCGCTGCGACGCCCTCACTGCTCTGTCTGACTTTCCGACAGGAGCTGTCAACGCGCTCTAATAAACGTGTTTGTGCTCTAAGAATAGCTGAGAGCTCTTCACACTGAAGACGCACCACGTCCCAGATTAATGGCAGCAATTACCCCAAAACAAACCCATGATTAAGACCAGAGGTATTCACAACAAGGGAAAGTGGTTGCCCCCCCACTGACTGACAGGCATGGTGGGGGCTGCTCGATGAGGAACTTGGGTCTCCTCCAGGTACTTTCAGCAGCACAGGTTCTTCCACCCCGTCCTCCCTGCTCCGCTCTGCTCCGCTCTGCAGGCTCCTCTCACTCGTGTCATGTTGTGTGTCTCAGTGTGAACTCTGGGAAGTCCCTTGAACTCTGCTGGCCTTCCACTCAATCCCTCCCAGGAAAGGCAAACAGACAGAGAGGAAGAGAGGCTGAGAAAAGAGACGAGGAAGCAGAGAAAACAAAGGAGTGAAAGCAGCAGACAGTCAGACGGAGGGAGGAGAAGGCAGCGGCCTGGTCCTCTGGTAGGGCCAGGATCCGGGCTGGGTCTGGTTCTGGTCTGAACCAGCCGGACCATTCAGACCGAACACATAACAGGTTCAGAACCTGAAGCGTCGGTTCTCAACAGAACCGAAAAATACTTGGTGTTTCATTGTGAACTGTGACATCATCAGTGGGTGTGTCTTATTCTAGGCCGTGCAGAAGGCAGCAACTGACAACATGGAGAAGAAGAATGTGCAGTGGTCTGCTGCCAAGCTGCAGGCTGGACCAGGCTGGTTCACCAGAAACCACCAGGGTTCTGAGACCCCAGCACAGATCCAGAACCAGAACCAGGACCGTGTCCGTCTGAAAGCAATATGTGTGTTTACACTTCCTCCTGCTGCCCTGCTGTGTGCCCCGGCTCTGACCAGGAGATAATTGCAGGGAGATCGGGCTCCTCCCCCCCCGACCCCCACCCTCGAAGCAGGGATACAGCTTTAATACCCGCATAGCCCTGCACGATGAAAACGCTGCACCAAGAGTGTTGACAGAGAAAACAGGTCAGGACGCAGATCCATCGGTGTGAACTACCACAGAGCTCCAGCCTGAGACCCCACAGCCACAGACTGAACCCCAGCACCGTGTGTGTGTGTGTGCGTGCGTGTGTGTGTGCGTGTGTGTGCGTGCACAGTCTGGGTCTACATGCACAGAGTCCGGAGTGTATAAACCAAAACATGCACACACACATACACACACTATGTGGTTGCTGGCTCACCATGGATGACGTGTGTGTGGCACCGCTGGATGCCGGTGGACGTGGGGCCGTCCTCTCGAACCTCTGCAGAAAACTCTCCTGTCTCCTGCAGCCAGCAGAAGAAAACATGGGAACACACATCAGTAATGAGGAAGTCTTTGTTTCCTCCTCAGACACTCCACAGGCCCGGCATGCCGACAGTCCCACAAGGTTGACCAAGTTTGTCTGTCCCGCTCTGACACCGCCCCCCCTCTGTCTGCTCGCAAGCATCAGATCTGCTGTGCTGTCCCATTCCATCCCCTTTGTCCCATGTCTAAATGTCTTCATTGTTCCCTGAAGTTCAAAAATTGGTCTGCTGTCTCCTTCTTGTATTTATCTTGACAGGAAGCCAGACGTGCTACTAGACAAACAATCTCCCTCACAGTCAGCCACGCTTAATATATAATACATGTCCAAAACACTGGGACACTGTGAAGGACAAGACACTTGTATCATGTCCTGGCTGAGGAAGACCAGCTAGTGTGTTGGACATCAGGGTCAGCTGTGTCCTGGACCCTGCAGCACTGACCCTGACCTCTGTTAAAGCTCCGCATTTTCTTCTTCTGTCTTTTATTTTGAAGGGCTGAACCATGAGAAGATCTGAAAACCATCTCAGTGTAGTTTTCCGTCTCCTCTCTCAGCTTCTCTCCGGAAACAACAGGTTGGTGTCAGCCAATCAGAAGAGAGGAGGCTCTGAGCCTCCAACATGTTAGCATGTTTACCCTGTTCTGCTCCTCCTGACATTAGCATGTAGCTCGTAGCAGCCTCAGAGGGCTGTTGTGTCTTCAGTCTCTGTTACAGGACACATCCTGTTCATCAACACCTTCTCTGGAAAAACAGGCTCTCCAGCTGCAGATGCACTGAAACAGGTAAACCAGAGGTGAGCCTGTGTTCCTGCCTCGTCTGATCCTCCCTGATAAAACTCGTGTGATCACTACAGGTCAGCTGGGGGTCAGACGTTCACCACTGCAGATCCTGTCACCTGATGCTACGTCTGTAACAGCATGAAGTAAGAGAGAGCACAACACGACACCACACAGTACACCGCACAGTGACAGTGATGAGAGCCAGGTGAACCTGATCCAGGGCTGACCTGAGGTGATCCTGCTGCAGCTCCCCCCTCCTCCTCTGCTCCTCCTGTTGCCTCCTCTCCTCCAGACGCTCAGCCTGTGGAGCATCACACTCAGTCAGTCAGAGGGCAAACAGAGGATTTATCTGACTGATCACTGATTGTAAGCATGCTGCAGGTACCAGTGATGCCCCCCCCCCCCCCCACATAACATGACCTAACACAGAGAATATGAGCTGCACTGTTCCCCTGCCTGTTCACAGCGTCTGTGTCACGTCTGAGGGACCCCTCCTCTGCTGCTCACTCTGACCTTCCTCCTGTTTGTTTTTTTTCTTGGGAGCTTTTCCTGAGTCGATGTGAGGGTCAGAGGTCAGAGGATGTTGTTATGATGCTGTGTGAAGCCCTTGGAGACAAACTGTTCTCAGGCTCTACAAATAAACCTGTCCTGCCACTGTAATTATTGATGAGTCATGATGACATCAGCAAAGGCTTGAGCAAGTTGTCTTCTAACTGTTAAACATTATTAAACACTTAGTGCATCATTTAGATGAATTAGTCTTTAATATAAACACAGTTATAAATCTCTAATCAAAGATCTATGAACTCACGCTCTGACCACAGCAGCTGGTGTCTGCATCATCGTCTGTATCAGAGCAGCTTCTATCTGATCTTCATCATCTGCTGAACACCAGGCTCTCACTGATACAGTGCTGCACTTAGAAATGATGAATCAGCAGTTAACAATAATAATAATCACTTGTTTCTGTGTTTATTCATTGAACCGTGTGGTTGTTATAAAGTGTTCCAGTCAGATTCATTAAGAGATGCGTCAGTTTTACAACAACTATAAAATACTCTCACTTTCAGTTTAAGGTGGTTGGAGGCTCATCAGGGCTGATATGATGGAGACGGGGCCGAGCACTGGTCAGAGGTCAGTGATGCTGCTCTGAACTCTCAGTAATCCTTCTCCTCCTTTTGGTTTTTATCTAATCTCAGGATCAGTTCCTGTCGGCGTCTGACGACATCACATCTGCGCTGCTCCGACATGAGCCTGGGTCACAGGGTGATTTACCGGATCGCAGGACTCTCCTCTGGTTCCACAGAAGAGCAGCCGCCGCTCTGCTCGTCAGCATTAATCGCATGAATCACTTCCTCCACTTCATCAGTCCATTAGCCTCCATGACACCACGAGACAGGGTCCAGACGTGGAGGAGGACATGTCTGAGGACAGTGAGGACAGTGAGGAGCAGAGTGGAAACCAGCCAGGCCATTCATCAGGTGTCTGATGGTCCTGTGGTGTGACTGCTGCTGTGAGTGGAGCCTGGTGGAGGTTTGTCTCTACTGACATCTAGAGGACAGACATGGTACTGCAGCTCACTGAAGGGGGGGGGGAGGTCGTTATGATCAGAGGAGGTGTTTCTAATATTCTGTCCACAGCTCCTCTGTGTTTATGAGAGTGAGAAAACTTTATTAACTGTTAATATTGTATGTAATAATGGAAACTGGCAGAGCTGTGACTGTGGAGCTGCACAGATCTTCATGCTGCTGAATGATTTCGTTGGTTAACTGAGGATTATGAAAAACAGAAGGACAGATTATCATTATTAATATTTTAGTATATTTTTGGGGCTTTTTGCCTTTAATGGAAAGCACTGTGGGGGGGCAGAGAGGGGGGAATGACACACAGCAAAGGGCCGCTCGATGTGGGATTCGAACCGGGGGCCGCCTGCAGTGAGGACTGTTCTACCAACTGAGCTAAACGCCGCCTCAGAAGGACAGATTAGATGGAAGAGTTGTGTTTTCCTGCGTGGAGTCAGATCCTCTGTGTCCTGTCTCTGAGAGCTTCATGAAGGAGACTGAACTTTCCTGAAGACGTCCCACCTCTGGTCCAAACACTGACCAGCTGCAGCTGGAGAAACCTCAGGTCAAGAGATGAAACGTCCTCAAAGCGCCTGAAGAAAAGTTCAGTCTCCATGACGGAGCTGTAGAAGACACAACCACGTGTGCCTCAGTGTTTCTGCTGCCACAGTTTGGAGGTTTTCTCTCGGACCACAATGCATTGCAGCCACAGGGCTCGTTACGTTCTGAGCGAGCGGTGAACCCTCTGAGCTCCGTCCACCTCCGCTCTGTCAGCTCACTGCATTCCTGCAGCGGAGCTCTGGCCTCTGTGGATCTACAGGAAATCACTGCTCTGACTGAAATAGCGTCAGATTAGAGGAGGCGCCAAACCAGTCAATTATCACCTCATCGCAGAGGAACTCCCTGCAGGCGGCTCGCAGCAGAGACGGGACTTTAATGTCTGATCTGAGAGCTGTGTTTCCAGAGATAATTAAAACACAAGTGGAACGAGTGCTGAGAGATTTAAGGACAGTTTTATGATTAAAAAATGCCAAATGCCAAAGTCCTGATTCTTGTTGTTTTAATCTGGCTCTCACCTTCTGCCTCTGCTCGGCCTTCATCCTCTGCTGCTGCTCCTCCTCCTCCTGCCTCCTCCTCCTCTCCTGCTCCTCCTTCTTCAGCTGCAAACAACAGCTCGTGTTTAACATGTTACAGGAGAAGTGCAGAGTTCCTTTAATACACCGAGGGAGAACATCGTACCTTCTTCTGTAGTTTGGAGCAGCGCAGGTCGGTTTGCTGCTTCTGTCTGGCTTCAGCCAACGAGACGTTTCCACCTTCAGTGACAGACGGCACCACGTCACATCAGTATGAAATAACCTCATATTAACGTTAATAATGGAACAAGTAGAAAACTACATGACAACACTGTTAATGATAATCTGTCAGTCATGAAGTTGGGCGTGTTCGTGGCTCAGACGTGTCTGATGCTCTGTTGGAGGTTGTTACCCAGTCGCTCTGGATTCTCCTGAACAGATGAGACTCTGTGTGTTTCTCTCCACCTCTGAAGCTCCTCCTCTTCTCTCTGAGCCACTGGGAAAGAAAATAAAATGTTTTACTCAGGAAGAAACAACAAACCTGGATGAGGATGAGAGTAACATATGACAGACGTTGGTGTACCTCTTCTCATCTCACTCCTCCGAGATTCGTTTGGTGGGATCATGGTGAAACTGCCTAAACTGAGACAAGGACGCACAGAGGTCATCATCAATTCTCTCTCATCTTTTTCCTCAGTGTACAGACAAGGTGTTTACAAATGCAGCTGCTGCATTTGAGGTCTGTGTGTGAATGTGAGGCTGAAAAAGTCAGATTATTCCTCTGCACCATCTGAGCTTCATGTTGTTGTCACCTGCACTTTACAACAGGTCTGTCTCTTTGAAGATGTTCAGTTCATACACTAAAGTTATAATTTGGATATCAGCACCAACAGAGTTTATTCATAAATATGACTTTATGACACACGACAGAGATACACACTAATACGATGTGACGTCATAAATAATCTGTGAAGTGTAAGTAAAAGCAGGATCAGTGAATAAAACAGTGCAGAGAGTCGCTGCACCTCAGCTGTTTGACATCTCATATTAATGTCAGGTGAAGTTTTAGCAGCACGTGAGGAGGGGCTGAGGAAGCAGCTGCTATAAATATGATGCTGCGTTCAAGGGACGTGGGACAAAAGTTAACCGCTCAATCTGTTGCTGTTTATTATAACTAAATAAGAATCAGTGTGAAGTGTTAAAGCTGAAGTTTGCAATTCACTCTAATGTGAATATTGTTTATTGATATAGAGCTGGAAAACGACACAGGCCAGTTTTAGAGTCAGTGCTAATATTATCTCTTCGTCCATATTGTACTTGTGTTTTCTTTCTTTCTTTGTTTTGGTAAACAAACTGTTAAACCGACACGTTTGTTTCAGGCACGTTTTCTTTGGGGTTTTGTGTTAAAACGTTGTAAGAAACGCGAGAGTGCTGGGATTTACGGGAGCCAGTGAAGGCACCGTTTCTGTCTCTACTTTGGTGAAACGAAAGCGAAAGGAAACAACACCAGTGAGCCGCAGTAAATACACAAGACAGAAACAAACATGTAAACAACAAGCAGCGAACATCATTGAAAAAGCAGCACGAGCCTTGTTTACGTCCGAAATGTACGTCACACCTGACGTCGACTCTGATGACACATGACTCGTCACTTACTACTGCGGCCGTCGGTCTGTCGCAGGTGGGGCTCCTCCGTCAGGTGCATCGATCCTGGGGGAGTTCTGATCCGCTGTCTCACCTCCTGCTGACGAGTCTGCTGCACCTTGAGGCAGGTGAGCATCTCTCCTGGAGGTCACGTGGTCTCTGTAACGCTGATCAGGATCCATTCGCGTAAAGGAGCTGGACCGGGACCAAGGAACTGGTGTCGAGTCCGCAGACCTGGACTCTGATCAGGACTGACTGTCACCGACGCACCGGGATCCTCTCACACTCAGACCAGAGAGAGGCAGGTCTGATGCTCCGGCGCCCCCTGCTGGAGGAGCAGGCGGGGGGCAGGAGGTCACTGTGTTACCATGACAACTAAATGTCATGAAGAGTCAAAGTTTAAGACCTTACATCACATGTCACTGTCTATCTATCTATCTATCTATCTATCTATCTATCTATCTATCTATCTGTCTGTCTGTCTGTCTGTCTGTCTATCTGTCTATCTATCTATCTGTCTGTTTGTCTGTCTGTCTATCTGTGTAGCGATCATCAGATCCAAAACTGACGGAGGAGTGACATCTAGCGGTGACCTCCTGTAAATACAAGGGAGCTGTAGTAAGAGCATAGTGTCTGTGTTAATGACACTTCTCCGCTGCTAACTACCCGTAACTCCCTCACAGCTGAAGACAGTTATAACTAATGATGATGAACATACATGTAGAGAAAGCAGATAAAGTGGATGTAAAGTGAACCTTTTATTTAACAACAGTGATATTCTTAAAACCACAACAACAGCCTCTGAAAAACTTTACTTTTTTCGTAATATATTTTTAAATGAAAAACATTTAGTTTTTTTTACAGTTACTTTAATTTCTTCACTTTAACTGCGAGGAAAAACAAAAATCATAAATATTAACAAGAGCGACATTTTTAAATGAATTCAAACACTTCCGGTCTACGTGACGATTTGCGGACCCCGCCCGATTTAAAACCCCGCCCCCTCCTGCTGTGTGGGCTTATCTGATTGGCCGGTAGCGTCCTCCTCTCTCCTCTGATTGGCCCATATCTCCGTGTGGTACGCCCCGGGGGGAGGAGGTGGAAGCCGGCTGGGTGTCCTGGTGCTCCTGCCGCCGCCGCCGCCGCCGCTCGGCCAGTCCCAGCTC
This sequence comes from Caranx ignobilis, assembly GCA_021432705.1. Lineage (NCBI taxonomy): Eukaryota > Metazoa > Chordata > Actinopteri > Carangiformes > Carangidae > Caranx > Caranx ignobilis. The sequence continues at coordinate 1,596,843 of MU269983.1, read as the reverse complement.
GGCTCCCTGTGGTACGGTTCAGGTCGCGGATCCGCCTCCTCTCCTCGTCGCTGTTCGTGGACGCTTCAATAAAACAAGGTAGGAGCTGCAAACACGGACTGAAACAGCGAAGCTCCGCAGCGAAGCCGCGGTGACGTACAAGGAAGTGTGTTGTGTTTGCTAGCTTCATGTCTAACGGCTGTTTCTTCTTGAACCACACACAGTGGAGCTGCTTTATGTTTGTGTGCAGATATGGTTTGACTTGATGTGAAGCTCGTGCAGTTTGTGTAAAGTGGAGTCTGAAAGCGGGAGCCCCGCTGAAATGAGACGTTTGAGGCCCGCAGCTCTTCCCTGTATGGATGTGTGTGTTGCTCAGTGGCACATCAGTATGAAGCAGCGGTTGTAGTAAAACACGGTTGCGTTAGTTCCAGTCTCCTCCCCATCATACGATGAGGCTCCTGCCTGCAGACTTATGTAACTTCAGCCAACATCATGTCATTTTCCCTCCTTCAAAAAAAAAAAAAAAAGAGGTAGAAATCTACAGGTTGTGAAATGATCACATCCACTGTGTAACTCCACCCATCAGCTGCGCCTCTGTGCAAACATGAACACGTCCCCTCTGGGTCTTTGAAGGCAGCACTGTAAGTGACTGCTGCTGCTGCTGCAGTGGTGAACTGTGCTCCTCCAGCCAGGGTTGGGTTGTTTTAGAGACTCAGTCTGAAGAGGATTATGAATTAATGCTGAGTCACTGTTCTGGAGAGTCCAAGTGTGTGTGTGTGTGTGTGTGTGTGTGTGTGTGTGTTTGAATGAGTTCATTCATGGTGTTGTGCACAGAGGAGCTCTTCTCTCTCCTCACTGTGTGACTGATCTGACACTTATTGCTCTGCAGCGACCGGTTCACCGGTCTGTCTGTGAAATGAATAAAAACTGCAGCTCAGTGTCTGAGTCCTCGGCCCGGGTCTGGCCCAGGTCTGGCCCGGGTCTGGCCCATACATACAGCACCAGCACCAGCACCACATCTGGACAGGTACTGGTTGTTATCATTGACTGACAGCTGGAAGTGTTTGTGATCCAGATGTGGAAGCAGCATCTGATAACTGTGCTGCGTATGGGCCAGAGTCAGGCCAGAGTCAGGCCAGAGTCAGGCCAGAACCAGGCCAGAGTCAGGCCAGAGTCAGGCCAGAGTCAGGCCAGATTCAGGCCAGAGTCAGGCCAGAGTCAGGCCAGAGTCAGGCCAGCACCGGGCCGGAGTCAGGCCAGAGTCAGGCCAGAGTCAGGCCAGAGTCAGGCCAGAACCAGGCCAGAGTCAGGCCAGAGTCAGGCCAGCACTGGGCCGGAGGAAAACACACACGTGCTGCAACATGTATGTTAAAGGACAGCAGTGTCTGAATTCAGATGATGATGCAGTTTCACACTGGATGATCAGGATCCATCTGTTTGTCTCTCATTCACTCTAACGGTTGGTGTGTTTGTCCCCTGTGTGTCCTCCGTGTGTGTGTGTGTGTCCACCACCCACCAGGCTGGAAGATGTCTCAGAAGATCAAGGCCGGCTCTGTGGTGGAGATGCAGGGAGATGAAATGACTCGTGTCATCTGGGAGCTCATTAAGGAGAAGCTCATCTTCCCCTACCTGGAGCTCGACCTGCACAGGTGAGGACGACGACTCGGCACAAAGGTGTGAAGGACGACTTTGTGTTGCTCCTTTTGAAAAGTGCAGAAGACACAGAAAACACTCCTGCAGGTGAAACCACCCACAGTTAGAGTGAATATCTGATAGTGAGAGTATGAAGCCACGGCCCCTGCAGCACTGGGGTCACTGGGATTACTGGGACTACTGGTTCACCTGGTTTAACACTGTCTTTCCTTGATGCTAATGAGACCATGTGATAAACAGGTGGTGAAGAGCTGTCAGGGCTTTTATTGTGGAAATGAGCAGAGACCAGATTCAAAATGTCAATGTCTCACCTGCAGGTACAGGTACAGGTGTAGGTGTAGGTACAGGTACAGGTGCAGGTACAGGTGTAAGTGTAGGTACAGGTGCAGGTGTGTGTCATGATGCCACTTTCATGATTATCCACCATTACTGTTTCAATCAATAGATCAGTTGTTCAGTTTAAAAGACATCGATCAGGAGGAAGAGTTTTCAGTTCATGTAGATGCAGTTCAATACTTTTATTGATCAAAGATCATGACAACAGTTGGTTTGATTGATTGGATCATTAACGTGTATTCTAGATTCATTGTAATGAACCAAACAGAGAAAAGCTGTGAAGCTGAGATCAGAATCAACGATCAGTTGATTATCAGGTCAGTTTCCAGTCGATATCTTATTGATCTCTGCAGCTCTGTGGACATGAAACCAGCTAACGTCCACGTAATCAAACCGTGTCTCCATCGCAGCTCACACACATTCAAACATCAGTTATTTATTGATCGATAATCTGAGGATCATGTGACGTTTACAGCCGGAGGATCTCCCTCCTCCTCTCATCTCCTCGTGCACTTTGCTTCCCCCTCGTCTCTTATCTCCATGACTCTGATGTTTCACAGTGAAAACTCTCCGACACGTCTGATGAATATTTAACAGTGTTTTTTTTTATCATTTCATGCATCATGTCATAAAAAGTTAATCATTGATTGATGCAGCAGGTCTGAGAGACGGCGCTTTGATGACACATGGTGTAATAATTACACAACAACAGTTTCTCAACGGGCCTCAGGAAATCGAACACTGATCCACCGCCATCTGCAGGAAACAGACCAAGCTATGTCCAAACACACACTCTTAAAGCTTAAAGGCTAAGCTGCATCATGAGTGTGTGTGTGTGTGTGTGTGTGTGTGTGTGTGCATTTCCTGAAGGGCAGGTTTTTAAAAATGTGTTGTGAAACAGAGAAGAAGGAATCAGAGCAGTCGTCTCCTTCAACCTGGACACACTGGTTTCTGTGTGTGTGTGTAGTGTATGTAGTGTGTGTAGTGTGTGTGTGTGTGTGTGTGTGTGTATCCAGTTGCCGATCAGTTGTCCAGCGTCCCATTGTTGTGTCTTGGTGTTGTCTTTCGGGGGAAGGGCAGGTCTCGTTGAAAGTGGGTAAAAGGTCGTAGCTGTTTCAAACTAGGCCAACGGGTGCAGCACACACACACACACACACACACACACACACACACACACACAGAAGACAGTGTTTTAAGGTGGTGATAAGCACATGGAGGTGAAGTGAACATCCTGTCACTGGTCTGTGTGGAGTGGAGCCTCCTCCTCCTCCTCCTCCACCTCCTCCTCCTCCTCCTCCTCCTCTCTGCTGGACGACTGCCCGTTGTTACACAACTCACTCCTTGTTCCCTTTGTTGTGTTGTTGCTGAGATCTGGTTCTCACTCCACAGAGGAGGAGGAGGAGGAAGAGGAGGTGGTGGAGAATGAGAAGTTTCAGCTCAGTGAGAGAAGTGGGCCACGAGGTTAATGTCTGTTCTTGATGCAAACACAGTCTGAGGTCATGGAGGGGGGGCAGTTTGAATAAAGCCCCAGAGTTGTTCCTCAATAAGCTCTCTCTCTCTCTCTCTCTCTCCTCTCTCTCTCTCTCTTTATGGCTCCTCATTCCTTGGCTGCTCAGATTAGAGGCATCAGCACACACACACACACACACACACACACACAGGTACATGAGTGTTTTCAGGTTTCAGGTAATTAATTAACATTTTGCTGAGGTGATGTTTTTTAATGTTTTTCCTCCAGATTCTATAAGAATATAAATAATTATAATGATTCACTTTCCTGTTTTAGCAAAACAACAATCATCAGAAAAATAAATCTACACCACATGAACTTTCAGAGGAGGTTTGTTCTCTCTCTGTCTGTCTCTCTCTCTCTCTCTGTCTGTCTCTCTCTCTCTGTCTCTCTCTGTCTGTCTCTCTCTCTCTGTCTCTCTCTCTCTCTGTCTCTCTGTCCTCTCTGTCTGTGTCTCTCTCCCTCTGAGACAAACTGTAACACTGGGCTGTATAAATAAACCTGTCTTGTCCCTCTGTGCGGCCCCTAGCTATGACCTGGGCATGGAGAACCGAGACGCCACAGACGACCGCGTGACGGTCGAGGCGGCGGAGGCGGTGAGACGCTACAACGTGGGCATCAAGTGCGCCACCATCACTCCAGACGAGAAGAGGGTGGAGGAGTTCAAGCTGAAGCAGATGTGGCGCTCGCCAACGGGACCATACGTAACATCCTGGGAGGCACCGTGTTCAGAGAGGCCATCATCTGCAAGAACATCCCCCGCCTGGTGCCCGGCTGGGTCAAGCCCATCATCATCGGCAGACACGCCCACGGAGACCAGGTACTCTCCTCTGATTGGCCGAGTGATCCGGTTAAAAAACAGAGCAGATTTCAGAATCAAACGCTCAGAGAAACTAAATCTGCCAGTGTTGGGTGGATGGTGGGTCCGGGGGGGGGGCTTTAACACAAACACCTACCTTCCCATCAGTTCATGTCTGATCTCACTGAGGAGCAGAGACTGCATCAATAATAGTGTTCCCTCAGCTGCACTTTGGACCACAATGCATTGCAGCAGGACGAGCTGTGAGCTCAGTGACAGAGGAGCTGGTGGTCGTCTGCCAAAGTCAACACAGAGGTCCACGTGAAGGTTCAGGAGGAAGCTGCTTACATAACATCCACTGGGTGTCAGGCACTCTACCAACCCTCCTCAGGTGTTTACAGCTGTCTTCATCTGACCTTTGACCTCTGGTTTTAACCCTTTGTCTCTTTCACTGTCACAGTACAAGGCCACAGACTTCGTGGTGCCGGGGCCGGGGAGGCTGGAGATGATCTACACCCCACGAGTGGAGAGACGATGAAATTTGTCGTCCATAACTTCGAGGGTAAGAACAGAGCCTGGATTCAAACATGTGACATAACATCACAGCTGTGCACACACACACACACACACACACACACACACACACAGGCAGCTCTCGTGCTGTGGCTGTGTAATGTGCTGTGAGTCAATATGAACAAGCCAAAGTCTGACAAACGTTAACAAGCTCGATTTCCTTTGTGTTCATATTGTAAACAGGAGAATGTCAGATATGTCTTATCAGTCACGTTGTAACCGTGTTGCTCTACTCACCTGCTCAGGTGTTATCACTGAGACCAAACACTGAGCTGATGGAGCAGCTTAGAAACGTTGAGTAAGAACCAGAAACTGTGATTTGTCTTTTCTGTTTCCCAGAGTTAGAAACTGCACCTGAACCTGCTCATCAGGCTGCACTCTGGCCTGAGCCTGGTGTACAGTCCTCCACATAATCACTTCCTCTTTTATGGCTCTGCCTTCAAAATAAAAGCAGAAGAGTTTGTTTATACTTTTATTTGGAAAGGCTTCATTTAAAGCTGTTCTGAGCTTTAATTCTGAAAGGTTCTGACAGGAAGTGGTTCCTGTGCATATTTGACAGGTCGAGGTCCTGGATACTGTGTCTGTCTTGTTGAAGAGAGAATTGTTATAGATACAAAGAGTTACTGTGTGAAGGTGACAGTGAAGGTCAGTGAGTCAAACATAAAATGTTCATAGTCAATAATCAATATCTTTGATTATGTTCCGATGCTTTTTAGTGGATTAGAATAAAAACAAAACCTGAAGAGTGTGTATGTCGAACATAGTGACACACACAGCTCGGTGTGTGTGTGTGTGTGTGTGTGTGTGGGCAATACTTTATGTATGTATGTATATCCATGTGTGTGTGTGTGTGTGTCCAGGCACCGGGGGCGTGGCCTTGGGGATGTACAACACAGACAAGTCCATCAGGGACTTTGCCCACAGCTCCTTCCAGATGGCTCTGTCTAAGTCCTGGCCTCTGTACCTCAGCACCAAGAACACCATCCTGAAGAAGTACGACGGACGCTTCAAGGACATCTTCCAGGAGATCTACGAGAAGTGAGGACACACACACACACACACACACACACACACACACACACACACTCTCTCTTCCAGATGAACCTACATATGTTTTCCTTCTCTCAGGGAATACCGTGCTCAGTTTGAGGCCAAAGGAATCTGGTATGAGCACCGACTGATCGACGACATGGTGGCTCAGGCCATGAAGTCAGAGGGCGGCTTCATCTGGGCCTGCAAGAACTACGACGGAGACGTCCAGTCGGACTCTGTGGCTCAAGGTTGGACACGTTAACAGGTCTCAGAGTGTGTGAAGAGCTGAGGGTCATAGAGGTTCTTGTCCTAATGTGTGTGTCTGTGCTTCAGGCTACGGCTCCCTGGGCATGATGACCTCTGTCCTCATCTGTCCTGATGGACGCACCGTGGAGTCGGAGGCCGCCCATGGCACCGTGACCCGGCACTACAGACAGCACCAGCAGGGCAAGGAGACGTCCACCAACCCCATAGGTAGGACAGCAGCTCACCTACCTGGACGTTCAGCAGGTGACTGGACCTCCTGGACCTGCTGACACTGTGTGTGTGTGTGTGTGTGTGTATGCTGCAGCCTCCATCTTTGCGTGGACGCGGGGTCTCCTCCACGGGCGAAGCTGGACAACAACACAGAGCTGCGAGTGTTCTCCGAGGCTCTGGAGGCCGTCTGCATCGAGACCATCGAGGCCGGCTTCATGACCAAGGACCTGGCCATCTGCATCAAGGGTTTACCAAAGTCAGTGAACGCACCACATCACCTACATCATGTCTGTTTGTTCCTCAGCTACAGAAGCTTTTTACTGCTCAGTTCAGACTTCAACAAGGATTCATCTATATAAATAAAGTTCAGTGTGAGGGAGCAGCAGGTCTGTTCTGGACCAAACGGCTCCAGTCGGCCCGTCACACTTCACATCAGCTCCAGACTTTAGACAAATACATGTTTTATCAGAAAGGACGTGAACTCCTCTGAACTCGTGCAACATTGAAGCAGGCGGGAGGAGACAGTCTCTGTGGCCGTGTGGGAAACATCATGTGATCACAGGAAGAACAGATCCACTCATCAACAGGACAACGATCCACAGCAGACGTTTAGATTCACCATGAAGTCACACAAACAAAGACTACGGTTTGAGAGAGGAAGAGTTTGCACGGTGGTCGAGTTCATGGCTGCAGCCTGGAGAGAAAATGCTCACATGTTGTGAGACTCATTATAACTCACTGTCAGTTAACACACGTCAGATCAGACTGAACGTCCGTCACCTCCTCTCTCTCTCTCCGTCTCCATGACTCTCTGGTTTCAGTGTTGTTGCTTGTCCAGTTGTCATGGCGACACGTTCAGGTACCACTGTCTCTGACCCCTACTGTCTCGTCTCCTCCTCTGTTCGCAGTGTGACTCGTGCCGACTACCTGAACACCTTTGAGTTCCTGGACAAGCTGGGGGAGAACCTGAAGCTGAAGCTGTCCAACCAGCCCAAGCTGTGATGTGTGTCTCCTCGGAGCCGCCGCCGCCACCGCCTCAACACAAATGACACAAACACACACACACACACACAGAAGTCTACAAGCGGGGGACGCTCGTGGACAAAACACCAAAAACACAACTCACACATTAACAGAGTCCTGGTGGCTGCTGAACCAATGAGCTGTCGGCTCTTCATTTACCCTGACTGCACTCTGTCCCCTGAAGCACCCGGTGTGTGTATGTGGTGTGTGTGTGTGTGTGTGCGTGCGTCAGTATTTGTGGGTCTGCGCTGGGGGGGTGGGCGGCATTAGGGACCTCAGACCGTCACTGCCTTATTTGTTGTGATCGTCTCCTTTGTCCTTGTGGTGTTAATACCTCAGACATGTCGTAGTGGCAGGTAACACACACACAGCATTAACCTGTAGATCACCATGGCAACACAGATCAGGACGTTTTACTGTTGTGCATCAGGAAACACAGCATAACATGTTTTATTCAGACTGAAGAGCATTCACCACTACAACACTTTTTAGATTTTGTATTAACTTGACTACAGTCACAGTTGGTAAAGTCTATTTATTTGTCCTTCATGTGTGTGTGTGTCTGTGTGTGTGTGTGTGTCCGTGTCCAGTTTGTTGTCCACGTCACATCCTGCCAGAATCCTCTTCATCAGCCTCTCTGTCTGTTGTCTGTGATCGACATGATGTTCATTTCTCTGACTCAGAATAAACCAGTTTTTGAAAAAACGAGTCGCGGTTTGTTTTTGTTTTTGAGCAGAGCTGGACTCTCTGTGAGGCGTTCAGGTGCAGGGAGAAGGTCGGACATTACATTCAGTGGACTGACACAAACATTATGTTCTTGCTCCCTTGTAGTTACAGGGGGTCACCATCAGATGTCATTCCTTAGCTTAGGATCAGATAGATAGATACAGTCATGGAAAAAATTATTAGACCACCCTTGTTTTCTTCAATTTCTTGTTAATTTAATGCCTGGCTCAACTAAAGGTACATTTGTTTGGACAATTATAATGATAACAACAAAATAGCTCATGAGAGTTTAATTCAAGAACTAAGAACTATTTATTTTCCATGGTTTTCTTGATAATAACCAAAATTAGTGAAATTCTTACATCAATAGCTATGGCATTGTACCGCAAAAACACTACTTTTAAGCATTCCATGTTTTCTTTTCTGTTTGCTTTAAACACATGATACACACAAGAGTTAATACTTGATTGCATAACCATTGTTTTTGATGACTGCAGCCATGCGTCTTGGCATGCTCTCCACCAGCTTCTGACATTGTTCTGCTGTCACAGCAGCCCATTCCTGTTGGACAAATTCAAACAAATTTTCTTTGTTTTGGGCTTGTGGTTCTCCATCTTGAGTTTGATGATTTTCCACAGGTTTTCAATTGGATTAAGATCTGGTGATTGAGCAGGCCAAGGCATGGTGCGAATGTTGTGGTTCTCCATCCAGGCTTTAACTGACCTTGCCGTGTGGCAAGGGCATTGTCTTGTTGGAAAATCCAGTCATTCGAGGCAGGAAAGAGTTTTCCAGCTGATGGAAGAAGACTGTTTTCAAGGGTAGTCCTGTACATGACCTGGTTCATTCGGCCTTCACACAATTGCATTTGCCCTGTTCCACTCAGACTGAAACAACCCCAGATCATGACTGATCCACCCCCATGTTTTACTGTAGGGGCAAGACAGTCTGGGTTGTAAGCTTCTCAGGCTTCCTCCTAACCAGTAAGTTGGCTGGAGTGGGTATCAATTCAAAATTGGATTCATCACTGAAGAGAACCTTAGCCCAATCATCAACAGTCCAATCCTTGTGGTCTCGAGCAAAGAGTAACGGGCCTTCCTCTGCCTTTCATTGATGAAGGGCTTCTTGCGTGCTCTGTGTGACTTCAAACCAGCTTCAACAAGTCGGTTTCGAACTGTCCTTGCCGAACAGGTCACATTTCTCGACAGTGCCCACTCATTTTAAGGTCCCTGGAGGTCTGACGACGATCCTGACACAGGAACGGATGAGTGCACGGTCATCTCGTGGGGTAGAAAGACGTTTCCTGCCACGGCCAGGTAGCACTTTGGTAGTGCCATGTTCAGCTTGTTTTTTTTTGTTGTAATGAACGGCTGTCTTGGAGATCTTCAGTTTTTTCGCTACCTGTCTCTCACTCATGCCAATTTCCAGCAGTGCCAAGATGGCTGCCTTTGTGGCTTCACATAATTCTTTTGTTTTAGGCATTATGTGAGAGCTGACAACTTCTGAGTTGTGCTACAGATTGAATGTAAGCAGGAAACCACTCTAGGCCTTTGCATGTGCAGTGCTGCTTGTGACATGAAATGGCCTCTTATATACCTGGGAATCAATTAAGCTTAAGAATGTCAAATAGGACATAAAGTATTATGTGACCAGCTGCATTTTTGTTGTGTTCATTGTATTATACGTTTAGTGGTACCAGATATTAGAATGAACAAGAAATTGAAGAAAACAAGGGTGGTCTAATAATTTTTTCCATGACTGTAGATAGATAGATAGATAGACAGTGACCTGTGATGTAAGGTCTTAAACTTTGACTCTTCATGACATTTAGTTGTCATGGTAACACAGTGACCTCCTGCCCCCCGCCTGCTCCTCCAGCATCAGACCTGCCTCTCTCTGGTCTGAGTGTGAGAGGATCCCGGTGCATCGGTGACAGTCAGTCCTGATCAGAGTCCAGGTCTGAGGACTCGACACCAGCTCCTCGGTCCCGGTCCAGTAAACAAGGCTCGGGCTGATGTTCGCTGTTTGTTGTTTATATGTTTGTTTCTGTTTTGTGTATTTACTAATAAAACCGAAGAAAACGTGCCTGAAACAAACGTGTTGGTTTAACAGTCTGTTTACAAAACAAAGAAAGAAAGAAAACCCGTTCACAGGTACAGTTACAGGCTGATACAATATGGACGACATGAGGTAAGAGATCAGTCAGATCAGTTTTACCACTTAACACTGATTCTTATTTAGTTATAATAAACAGCAACAGATTGAGCGGTTAACTTTTGTCCCACGTCCCTTGAACGCAGCATCATATTTATAGCAGCTGCTTCCTCAGCCCCTCCTCACGTGCTGCTAAAACTTCACCTGACATTAATATGAGATGTCAAACAGCTGAGGTGCAGCGACTCTCTGCACTGTTTTATTCACTGATCCTGCTTTTACTTACACTTCACGTATCATTTATGACGTCACATCATATTAGTGTGTATCTCTGTCGTGTGTGTTTCGGTCGTGACGTCAACAAAAACAAAAACCGGGAGAAAAGAAAAAAGAAATACAAATAAAATCCTGAATAAAACTGAAATGAACTTTTAAGTTTAGATCGCTTGCTGCATCCTGTTGCGGAAGCGGGAGCAGGAAATACGTCACTGGTACGTGAGGTGACGTCGTTGGTACACCTGAAGTAGGAACGTCACGCTAAAGCGAAAAGTGCGCGTGCAGGACGCCAAGAAAATTTACAACTAAACTAAACTAAACTTAAAGTAAAATTAAAGTAAAGCACGTCAGTGAAGTAACATGAAGTTAGCAACGCAAGCTAACAGGCTAACTCAAATGACTCTGGAAGAGTTAGCAAAGAACGGTTGCTAATAATGTTAGCCCCTGTGTTCGGTACAGACATGTAAGCTAGCAGTGGACATGAGGACGTGTTGTGGACATGAGGACGTGTTGTGGACATGAGGACGTGTTGTGGACAGAAGAGCCTAAAGTCCAGTGGGACGTTTTATGACAGGACAGTTGCAGACCTGGTCACCATGGAAATCAGAGCACCTCCGAACAGGTGAGTACCATCCCTCTCTGTTGTCTTTCTTTGCTGAGCTACAGCTGAATGTCCCCCCTCTGCCTCTGTCTCTGTCTCTGTCTCTGAGTCTGTCTCTCTGGGCTCATGGTCTAACGGCGGGCCGAGCTGAGGCCTGGCGGCCCTGGCCTCTGGCCTGAGGCGGAGCTCCGTGATGAGCTGTGGTCGGTGGCTCGGCTCATTAACAGGAGCCGTGTGTTGGAGAAATGCGTTACATGATGAGTGTGTGTGTGTGTGTGTGTTGTGATGTGACCTTTGTTTGAATTAGGTGAAAGGTTCTGCAGTCCAGCTTCTATCAGATTTAACCCTTACCTTATATAGATATGAGAAACTACCCCCCCCCCCCCCCATTGCCATAGCTTTTACACTTTCAGACAAACTCTGCACTGATTTGACTCCTGCGGTTGGAAAAGAAATAACAGAGTCACAGGTTGTGTTTTTAAAGGGACGACATCATAATCACCTGTTGTTACCTGCACAGTCGTGTCTTCCATCCAGTTTGAACCAATGAGAAACACAGGTTCAGTCAGAGACGACCTGCTTCATGTTCTTGGGCTGAGCTGCTGCAGGCCGAAGGTTGTGCATATACAGCTGAGCTGCTGCCCCCGCGACCCGGCCCCGGATAAGTGGAAGAAGATGGATGGATGGATGGATGGTTTTTCTTCCATTAGTGTGTGGATGTGGAATATTATGGGATATGTGCACTACAGTTGCTGAGTCCAAGACAAATAAAGATATCGTATCATATCATGTATCGTGTATCGTGTATCATAGTATTGTGTATTGTATATTGTATATCATACCGTGTCTATCACCAGGCCTCCAGCCTCCACCCGCTGTGCCCACTGCTCACTGTGTTGGCATCACATCAGACTCTACACAGCAGCTTCATCACCTGCACCACCCGCCGTCCACTGTGACTCTGTGGGAATGATGTCCAAATGTCCAACCACCTGACCTCTGCTTGTCTCTGGACGAGATGTTTGAGTATGAACCACAGTGGATATGAGCTGTGGTGAAGGTTGGTGTCAAACTGACCTCCACACCGTAGCTGTGTTTGTGTGCTCAACAGTGCGGGGGGGGGGGGGGGCAAGATGACACTCACAGTGTCATCTTTTTTACTCTTGATTTTCTACTGGATTGACAGTTTTATCTTCTGCACTTCGTCATAGTGAATGTTTTCAGTCTTATAGAACAGGAGGCTTTAGACGCTGAAGTCATGAAATCCTGCAGCTGCATCTTCTTCTGGTGAAACAACAAAACACAGTGAGTGTGTTACCACTGAGACACAGGTGTGTTAGCAGGGTGACGTGTGATAACCACACAGATGGTGTTCTTCTTATCCATTAGAAACAGGCTTTATTCCCAAACTGAGCTGCAGCTGCAGGTGTGTGATGCCCCATACACTTCACATGGTTGAAGATCATCATCATCATCTTCATCATCATCAAATCCCTGAGGTTTCCATCCTTTGCAACGATGTGGAGTCACAGAGAAAGACACAGATCACACTGAAGTCAGGTGGTTCGAGAACAAAGTCTTCACGTGTCCAGGAGTGTCGGGGACAAACCTGTGGGACAGTCAGCAGACTGGCTTTGGTCCAGTCCAGTATGGACGCTGCTCTGTAAGGTGGTGAATGTCCAGTAAGGGCTTTATGGATGAAGTGCCTTCCTCCCATCAACATGCTGCTGTATGTATATGATCATGTGTGTTTGGGGGGGTTGAACTTGCGCTGTGTCACCAGCAGGTGTCAGACTTGGACCGAGGCTTTGTGAGCTGCGTGCACCTGCACGGGGCCATGTGGTCCTGAGGAGAGGAGCGGAGCTCAGCGGCTGCTTTGTGTCTCACGAGCTCCAACCTGTGTGTGTTGGTTGTTGTGTCTTCTTTAATGACTGGGACACAGACTGGGACAGACTGGGACACAGACTGGAGGCTTTCTGTGGACCATCATTAACACATCGCGGCTTTTGTTTGGTGCAAACAGCGGTGGTGAAGACGCCCGCCTCGCGCTCTGTTGTCGGTGCTGCTGGGTCAACAGAGTGACCCGGATCGGACCAGCAGGACCAGACCAGGATCAGATTCGGGTCGGATCAGACCCTGTGGATCCGGCTTCCACCCGCGCCTCCCAAACAGTGATAGCATGTCTTTGTCCGCTCTGAGACACAGAGAGCAGACCTGAGAGGCGTCATGTGACTCTGCATCTGCTCTCAGTTGTACCAAGATAACCACGCAACGAGAGAGAGAGAGAGAGAGAGAGAGAGAGGGAGAGAGAGAGAGAGAGAGAGAGAGAGAGAAAGGGGGGGGGGCGCTGAGGAGGAGCTTGCTGCTATAAGATTGACTCCTCGCATCATCAGCACCAAAACTTGCAGCCTCTCCATCCATCCTCATCGCTCCAGCAGCGCGCTTGCTTTCATTCTTTTTCTTTCTCTTTCTTCTTCTTTAACCACCACACACACCAGAAAACCTCCGCCCCCACCCCCCCAACACCCCCACCCCTCCTCGTCCTCCTCCTCCTCCTCCCTCCCGTCGGAAGGTGCACAGGTGCATCCCACGGTTACTACTCGCCCTCCGCTGAGTTGATTATTATGGTCACAACCCCCGCGGTGCCAAGGTGGAGCCACCGCGCGTATCTCGGATCGGTGCGCTTCTCCAGGGGCTGGGATGCGCACCGGGCACCTCTCGCTTCCTGCCTAGTTTCGGGTCCGAGCAGGAGTCAAACGCCGCCGCAGGGCGCCGCGGCAGGAGGACCCAGTCGACCCGGAGCAGGATGCCGGTGATGAGAGGGCTGCTGGCCCCGCAGAACACCTTCCTGGACACCATCGCCACGCGCTTCGATGGCACCCGTGAGTAACCAACCAGCAGAGCTCTGAGATGTGGAAAACCTCTTTATCTGTCTGGACCTTCCAGCTGTTGTCTCAGGGATGCAACTTTAAAAGTTGACATGATCCACAGTGTGAGGTGATGCTCTGTGGAGTGTGTGTGTGTGTGTGTGTTGTCCTGCAGCTGATTGATGGCATGCAGCCACATGCATGAGGAGGTTAGGTTTTGTTGCTGAGCCTGTGGTTGTAGTTTTATGACTCAGGCTGCTTCACTTCCATTGTTGTTGTGCACATGTCCAGGCTCCACTCTGCTTTGTCTGCCTCACTCCTGCTGCCACCAGGAGGAAGGAGAAGGAGGACAAGGTGGAGGAGGAGGAGGAGGAGGGCTGTGCACTTCACAGTCTGAGGCCCACTCACAGCTTTAGAGCTTCACTGACACAAATCCTGTTTTTATTCTGTTGTGTTCTCTGCGGCGTGTGTGGACAGAGGGAGCCGTGGCTCTGTCTTCTCTCCGTCTCCTTGGCGAGGGTGTCTTGTGAACAGATGCGATGAGCAGTCCATGTGTGGTGTTTGGGCTCCTGCTGGGCAGGTGGGCGGGCGACAGAGACTTATATAGCTGTTGGAGCTGTTTGTCGCTTCTTCTTCTTCAGCGTTGATCATTCACCCCCCCCCCCCCCCCCATAAACCAGTTATGTGTGACACAGTGATATTGGACCACGCAGAGAGCATGTCACTCAGGGTCCTCCAGGCCCTTTCCTTTCCTCTGTTTCCTTTCCTTTCCTTTCCTTTCCTCTGTTTCCTTTCTTTTCCTTTCCTCTGTTTCCTTTCCTTTCGCTCTTGAACACAGTATTTGAATGCTTTAACTTTGAAAGTCAAAGTGAGTGGTGAGTTCAGCTGCTCTGTCCTTTATCTTCTCACTCAACACTTCAGGTCTCAAACATTGTAATCATGCAGCTTTATTGTGCGTCCCTCAGAGGAAACACTGTGTGTGTGTGTGTGTGTGTGTGTGTGAGACCATCCTGTTCTGCAGATTAGCCCTCATCATGTAAAGCAGTGGTCTGAGCGGAGCTATTTTTCCCTGAGTGGCTAAAACACAGGCCTGCAGTGGCTGAGGTGCCGATAATTACACATCTCCAGCAGCACATGTTCAGTGGTTGTAATTAACTCGCATGGACGTCAAGAATTCATCGTGGCCTTTCTGCCTGTCAGAGGGGGAGGAGGAGGAGGGGGGAGGGGAGGAGGAGGAGGTGGGGGTGGGGGTAAAATGAGAGGCTGTGTTGGGGGTGGGGAGGGCGGGAGTTGTGTGCAGGATGGTGGGATGGCAGTGTAGTTACCCCCTGATGTGAGGAGGGGGGGGGCATTGGATGGATGTCTGAGTAGAAATCAACAGCTGTGACACACACACACACACACACACACACACACACACACACACACACACACACAGTTCTGTGTTGTTAACACTGTGACATGAGGACAGTGAGGTGTCCATCTGATGGAGTGTGTCTCTTTGTCCTCGAATCAAACTGCATGATGATGATGATGATGATGATGATGATGATGATGTCATGATCATGACTGTAAGAAGCCACTCGTCTCTGTCGGAGCTTCACCTGAATCCTCTTCATTTCCTCCCATTGAAGATCATGAGCTGCTTCCAGGAGCCGCTCCACTGTTCTGGTGCTGCACGAGGAGGCGACGCCTGAGTTTCTCCTTTAAAGCAGAGACGATGGTTTTATATGAATTCAGATTCAAGGATAAAGAGCTTCTGCTGTGGCTCGGACAGAGGCCACACCTGGCTGCAGGTGCACACACAAGCTTCAGGACGATGCTTAAAAATGAAGAATCGAAAATCTCACTTTAACTTGGAAAATCAGTTTCTGTAGTTGCCGTAGTAACGCAGAGTTGTCTTCAGACACGGGTGAAAACGTCAACACGGCAGCATCTCCTCAGTCGGCTGAAGTGGTTCGATCTGGATCAAACCACTGTGGCTGTGAAGTCTGTAAAAGCAGCAGCAGCACTGCTAACAGGCAGCTAGCATTAGCAGCTAACATTAGCCACATCGTTTTCCCACAGTGTCGTGCAGGAGAAGAAGAAGAAGAAGAAGAAGAAGAAGAAGAAGGTGGTGGTGAGCACATTCACCTGAGATAACATGACACCAGGGACCAAGAACTGGACTCAAGGAGGATGAGATCTACAGCTAGTACCACAACAACATCAGACTACTGACAGAGAGCAAACACACACACACACACACACACACACACACACCTGAGTATGGACCTGAAGTGCAGCATCACTCTGTAGTCAGACATCACAGCGTCTGAATCATACTCTTGGAGGAAGGTTATTATTTATAGAGCCCTCTCATGACGGAGGATGGTTGCCAACACCTCTCAGAGCAGCATGAGAGCAGCATGCATGCACACACACACACACACACACACACATTCATATATATGTACATTTGTGCACCTTGTAAATAGATTTGTCAAATGACTAAGCGGCGTGTGAGCAGGTTTAGCGTGTCTCTCCTGCAGGCTTCCCATTAAAGACACTGTGTTGAATGTGTTTGTGTGCACAGGTGACAGCGTGGAGGAGGCGTGGGGGGGGTCCTCACTGCAGACTCACCGTCGTCACCCTCATGTTTAGTTCAATCAATGCTCTTTTTTTTGCTGCCGTGCTCTGGAGGAAAGGCAGCAGCTGCGTGTGAGTGCGCGAGTCAATTGGTCCTATTAATTGAATGGGTCTTGGCTTGGTCCTAATCAGGTTTTATCAGGGCCTGAGTCCTGCTCATCAGCTCGTCACGTGGACATGTGTGGACCGGCGCTCTGCAGGAGCTGCCACCAGCCTCCCAGCATCCTCTCTCTCCTCCTCCTCCTCCTCTCCTCCTCCTTCTCCTCCTGCATTTTTATTTCCCTCCAGACCTCAGAACACTGAGGTTGTGTTTGCACCTGTGCATCTTTGCTGTTTTGTGTCTTTGTCTGCGTGATTATGCAAAAAGCCCTGACTGATTTGCACCACACTCAGGTGCAGGATCCAGAGGAGAACCCATTAACTGCTGCTGCTGCTGCACATACGAAAGGAATTCATCACACACACACACACAGACAGACATGTGTTGGATTGTTGGCCCTTGTTGGAGGTACACGCTCTCCTGGGTGACATTTTACTTTCAGATCCTACCTGCTGGGAAACTGTTTGTCTTTATGGATTCAGTCCTCGACTTGTTGCCAGTTTAGCACAAATGTCAGAGATTTATGAACGAACCCTCCGAGTCGCACTAAATGAATCAGAGACAGATCGATAACGGCGCTGCTCAGACTTCATTTCATAACAAAGCGAAAAGCCAAAACTGCTCCTCGTCTTATTAACATGAATCTGAGCGTGTTATTCGCCGTCGCCACGATGTTTCATCTCCATCATATAGAGTCTCATCATCACACATGACACTCACTTTGTCACGAAGCCCCAAGTTGCCGCTCTATTACTGTCGAATTACCCAACACCCCGCTCTTCTCCACCCTTCATCCCTCGGTGCCCCCCCCCTTCCATTAGTTGCCTCCCACCCTCTCCTCTTGTTATTCACATCGTTCTCTGCATGTGCATGTGTGTGCACATGTGTAAGTGAGAAGATGAGTGTGCAGCAGGGAGGAAGACCGCGCGCCCTGTGTTTGTGTGTGTGTTGTGCGCCTGAGCCTGTGTGTATGTTTGACAGCACAGATTAGCAGTGGAGCATTGTGGTGTCTCAGGTGTGTGTTTCCCCTGTGGCGCTTTGTGTTTAACCCCCCCCCCCCCCCCGGCTCCTGGAACAGATATAATGATAAGCCTAATAATGGCTTGGGCCTGGCTCTGCTGCTTCATGGTATTAGTGAGCTACACCCATTATGTTTTCCACCACAGAAGAAGAATACAGCTGTCCCTGGAAGCGCTGTGACGGAGCGTTCAAGTGCGCTGATGATGTTATTTCTTACCCTTCAGCATGCGGGTGTTTGCTGCTGTAGTTGTTAAGCTGATCTGGTATTAGCCATGTCGATGTCTTCAGATGTTAAGAGGAGCGGCGCGGTGGTGCAGTGGTTAGCAGCGTCACCTCGGAGCGTGATGGCTGTGGGTTCGATCCCCTGGCCTGGACTCTTCATTTGCATGTTCTGCTCGAGGTTTCTGCAGCTTGTCCATCTTCCACACACGTGCACATGATAAGATGAGACTGTTTGATCAGTGTTTGTTTATTGAAAACCAAATCTTATTTTGAAATTTTAGGTTCATCAGATTTTTGCATCATTTGAGCCAAGAGCGTCTTTTAGACCTTTAGGTTCATCCTCTGGGAACCATCAACCTCTGTCTGTCCATCAGATGAGATACTTCAGTCTGGACCAAAAGTGGAGCAGCAACTGACAAACTAAAAACCCAGAACACACACACACACACACACACACACACACACACACACACACACAGAGGAGAGTTTTCTGAGGATGAATCAAGGCCACAAAACGCTGGAGGAGAAACTTTTAGCACTTCAAAATAAAATCCCCAAAGACGTATATTGTGAAGAAGCTTCTTACTGCAGCAGCTTCAGTGTGTGTGTGTGTGTGTGTGTGTGTGTGTGTGTGTGAGAGAAAGACAGACCACATCATCTTCACAAACACTGCAGTATGAAATTCAATTTTCTGTCTGTTGCTGCTCATCATAAATAACTGTAGTGTTCTTCAGTCTTATCGTCAATAGTCAACAGATAAATAATTAGCGATCAATAGTTCTGCAGACGTTGGCGGTTAGATCTGATGTGATGGATGAAGAGGAGTGAAGATCACACCTGGATCCTGGTCCTGTAGGAGAAGGAGGTGGTGATGGTGATGATGATGAGGAGGAGGAGGCATGCTGATTGGATGAGGGAATATGAGCTGATAGATGATTGGTCGGATAATGGCGATGTCATTAAGGAATGGAAACGAGTAGAGGAAGTAGATAAAATGTGGGAAATGTTGTTGAGATCAGCCCCATGATGGTGGTTGTACTGGTTATACTGGTTATACTGGTTATACTGGTTATACTGGTGACTGATGGCGTGTTCCTGCTGCTGTGTGAGTGCAGTGAATGTGAATGAGGCCACATGTGGTCACTTATGTAAATGTGAATGATCATCCACAGAGCTGCTGTTGTGATCGTGGCATTTCCTGTCAGTGGACCAATCAGAGCGCAGCGGTCGAATCACGAGAGAAGACGAAGAGAAATGTTTTATTTCTGTAAAATGATTAAAATGATTATATTCTCCATTAAACCAGATGACATCAGCATTCATGGGAATCAAAGGGGGTGAGTTACTGCAGCTAATGTTGTTACCTAATGCAGTGTGTGTGTGTGTGTGTGTGTGTGTGTGTGTTTGTGTTTGTGTGTGTGTGTGTGTTTGTGTTTGTGTTTGTGTTGGTGTTGGTGTGTGTGTTGGTGTTTGTGTTTGTAGCGGAGCTCAGGCTGCTTTTATTATCACTAAGCATGAGACAGAGAGAGGGAGGGGGAGGGATGGGGGGAGGAGAAGGGGAATAGATGGGGATGGGTGGTTAATGGTTCGAGGAGGCTAGGAGAGGTAATGGGGGGTGTGGTGATGGCAGATGTGAGCAAAATGCAAAACAGGAAGATAAAGAGAGGAGAAGATAAAGAGAGAAGAAGGAGAAGGAGAAGAGAGAGGGAGGAGCAGGATTCAAGAGGAAACATGTTGATCCATGAAAAGATGTAAAAACCAGCTCAGTGTAGTTTTCCATCTCCTCTGTGGAGCTCCAGTAACAACAGGTCAGCGTCAGCCAATCAGAAGACAGGAAGCTCTGGGCCTCTCTTCTGATTGGCTGAGTGATCCAATAAAAACAGAGCAGATTTCAGACACACTAACAGAAACCAAATCCTGCAAGTTGATGGGTCCAGGTGGTGAGGGGGCGGGGCTTAGTGTGACTGCTTTGTTGTGACGTCACAGAGTGACAGGAAGTCCTGACGGCTGGTTTTAAGGCTCAGTGTCTGAATACAGGCTGTGTGCATTTTAAACTGAAGTTGACATCAAAGTAAAATAGAGGCGAAACTGACAGAACGATAATCACGAATCACAAACAAACCTTCAGGAGACAACGATAAGATTTCAAAATAAAAGCTTTTAAGAGGATGCTGAGTGTGGCTGCTTGAAACAAGGACTGAGTTGAGCGAGCACCTTGACCTCCCTGGAGGGAAATGTGAGAAGGTATTAAAGGATAAAATACTGGAGGCCATGTTGTTTCCCTCAGTGACCTATGACCTCTCTCTGACTGACTGTACATCACCTGCAGGAATCCACTGGAGACTCTGAGCCACACTGAGCTGCCTGGATAAAACATCTGAGCAGATTATACACAGAGAGCTGCTGCATTAGTTACATGGACTGTGAGTGCGACTGGGGCTGAAGAATTAATAAAACCTTCAATTAGCCCCGGTGTTCAGGAGCTGCACATTCATAACCAGCAGCCTGAGAGCTCACTTCATTACTCCTGAATTTACCAGCGTCCATTTTTTTTTTTGCGCCTGTGGTCGTTAAGGTTGTTATGAAGTTGATAATCAATGATGAGAGAACTCTGCTCACTTAGTGAATTAGGGTCTTTAACAGATGGACCATTTCCACCATTCAGACAGTGAACTGCAGTCAGGAGGCCTGCAGGGCCGCTTTGCCTTACAAACACATGCACATGCTAAAATACACAAGTCTGCGAGTCCACACACACAGGCACGCAGCAGGCAGTGCTTGTGTTTCAATCAATAGCGACCCAAACAGTCATATATTATTAACAAAGGCTTTCTGTTTAAAATAATCAGCATGGGCGCGTTCCCCACCCACCTGCCTGTGCCTGTGTTTACCCAGGCTGCAGGTGGATTATGGATTATGGTCACAGCGGCGGCGGAGGCCTCAGGAGGCAGTGGGTGGCGGCTGCACAAAGGCACGGTGTTTGAATGTTGTGCCGTGTTCAACCTGCACATAATGAGCTGTTTATCTCCATCAGCTTTAACCTGAAGTCTCCGTTACAACCAGCAGATCATGTCAAGTACACATGCATCTTCCCTGGGACAGTAACAACGAGCCATCTGGTCCGTGTGTAACCGCGGCAAGCGTCGTGTCGCGTTTTCTTGGCAGGAAGTCAAACATGTTTGTAGTCGGTTCATGAACAGGATCTCAAGGCACCACCGGAGCAAGGAGGCTTTCTGCAGACGGTGGTTTCTGTCAGATCGTGACCTCCGGCGAGGCCTGGACTCCCGGCTCTCCTTTAGGGTGCTGCTGCTGCTGCTGCTGCTGCTGCTGCTGCACACGGAGGAGTCCATTCATGTATCTTGGAGGGTTTTTTGTGCACGAGTGAGTGAAAAATGAAGCTGCTTGATTTGATGCAGCCACTGAGCTGAGCTGTCGTGAGGAGGAGGAAGAGGAGGAGGAGGAGGAGGAGGAGGGAGCTGCTTTCAATTACCGATGCCTCAACGTACAGGTGAAGAATTGACATTTCTGCTGCCAGTCAAAAGGAGCCAGGTTTCCTGTCAGCGCTGCAGAGACTGTGGATGAGAAGGTGTCAAAATGTCAAGAGGAGTTTTGTCATCTTTGTGTTTTTAGCTCAGAGTTGTCAGAAGTGTAATTGGAGCAATATTTCATGTTGTGGCGACGTGGCGATGCTCTGTGGGCGGGCGGGGGGGGCGGGTGGGCTGATGGACAGAGAGAGAGAGGGAGAGAGGGAGGGAGAGATGAGACAGGTAGATGAGGCTGACAGACATGGACACAGGGCTGGACACAGGGCTGGACACCAGACCAGGTGGTCAGCCAAGATGTCAGCGTGTGCGTATGAAATGAGAGAGTGCAGGGGATGAGAGGGACGGAGCCGGCGGCTGTAATGGCAGTAAATGAAAGTGATGGAGCCAAAGCGACAGGGGCCACATTAGACGGCTCTGAAGTAATACGCTCAAGTAGGAAGCAGATGAATCTGTGCTCCGGCTTCATTAGAGGCCCGCACTCATGAAAAGGGCAGATGGAGCAGCCATTAGATTTTCTTCACTGTGTTTCCTCAAACCTCCTCTTTTTACATCACGTATTTCAGCAGCAGCTCAATTATGTGTCCTGGTCCTGCAGCGTCCCTCGTCCCGAGCACACAAATGAAACAAATCAGAGCATGAACAAAAAGCTAATGTACGAGCCGCTGTGGTCGCTGTGATGAACATGTGCAGTCCTCCAGCTCACGTTTACAGTATGATCATAAAGTAAATGGAGCTGTTTATTAATGCTGATCTAACGTTGAGTCCCAGACCATCAGCTGAGCAGAGAGGAAGCAGCACACCCTGGTGCTGAGTGAATGATGTCAGTGGAAACATCAGAAAACAGACAAGTCAACAATTAACCATGAGACGACAGGTCAGATGCACGGTGAGCTTCACGTAGAGATGCAGCCCAGGCAGCTGCTCCGGAGGAGGCTCCTCCTTCAGCCGTTGGTAGATGGGACAGTCCTGATTGAGTTCAAACACAATCAACGTCTAACGTCAAACACACACACACACACACTTTTATTTCCCCCTCCGGCCAACAGGGAGCTGTGGTGTCAGGCGTCACTGATAGGCTCC
This sequence comes from Caranx ignobilis, assembly GCA_021432705.1. Classification (NCBI taxonomy): domain Eukaryota; kingdom Metazoa; phylum Chordata; class Actinopteri; order Carangiformes; family Carangidae; genus Caranx; species Caranx ignobilis. The sequence continues at coordinate 1,574,245 of MU269983.1, read as the reverse complement.
TCCTGTACCATCATGCTGTCTCCACAGGGCCCTTACAGCCTGCAGCCCTGGGTCCCATCCATATTGTAATCACTGCAGCCTCTGATGCAGGCGGCTGCTTTGAACTAGAAGCCAAAAGCTGTGTGAAGTGAGTCACACATCAGAGGGCGTTCACATGTTTTATCCTGTCGAGGTGGAAACCGTGTCCTGCGGTTGCCGCAGCCTCATCGTATGGAGGAGATGCAGCGTGTTGGTGCTGATGGGACGGTTTCTGTGACATGTGCTAAAGTTCATATGTGGTTATCATGACCATGAGGGCGCTGCACACTGGGCCGACGACCTGGGGACACTGGGGGAGGTTCAGCACCCTGAAGTCACCAGATGGAGCCTGATTTCCCAGAGGACATCCTCCTGTCTCTGGGTCCAGCAGGCAAACACAGAACACACACACACACACACACACACACACACACACGCTCTCCTATAGCCATAGGATATTAGTCTGTCTAAGATGCAAATGTTCACATAAACAGGGACAGAGAGGAAAAGGACACAAAGTCATGGAGACCTTTAGAAATCACATCCTGATCAAACAGCCAATCAGAGCCATCCATCCCTCCGTGCACAGCTGGAGCGCCTGCATCATTAATTAATGCTTTGTAAACCATTGGGCTCTGATTGTTGAAGGTGCCAGTGAAAGAAGATCATCTCTCAGGGACCTGACTGAAGGAGAGCAGCACTGCTGACTGGAGCAGGCAGATATGAAGGTTCCCTCTGATTTGACCTCCATGGTGTCGAAGGTGATGATGATGATGTTTCATTGATCAGGATTCAAAGTGTTTATTGTCATATGCACAGCAGGAAACATTACTTTGCTCTCCAGTTCACTTACACGTGTGCAAACAGAAAGTGATGTCTAGGAGTCTGATGGCAGAGGGAAAGAAAGACAGAAAGAAAGAACCACATGGTGGGGTTTCATTGACACGACCACCTCACGTCAATGAAACCCCACCTGTCCAGTGACGTAGGTCTCAGAGCCTCCTGATGATGGTGGAGGAGACGTCACTCAGGGGAGTTTAAATAAAAGGTGACATGTGGAGGTTCAGGCCAGTTGGAGGCTCTTCACTCACTCAGTCACTCAGTCAGTCAGTCAGTCAGTCAGACAGAGACTGAGCCCAGTGACCCAAACAGGAGCTGCCAGCGAGTGCCTGGGGAGCCGACCTGCCCCCCGACCTGCCCCCGACCTGCCCACCCAGAGGCCAAACGGCCTTTTATAAAAGACCACACACACACACACACACACAGAGCGTGTCATCAGTGCTTGTGAGCACCAGATGTTTTATTCAGCTCGTCTTCATGTGCGTCTGTTTGTTGATGACCATTATATGGCATCATTAGCTCTGGCGCTACTCGGCCGCTTTGCCATCGCTTCCTGCTTTTGTGTAATTGTGGCAAATATTGACTCTGTTGAAGGCTCCCTCTCTCTCCCTCTCCCTCTCTCCCTCTCTCTCCCTCTCCCTCTCTCTCCCTCTCTCTCTCTCCCTCTCTCCTCTCTCTCCTCTCTCCCTCTCCCTCTCCTCTCTCTCTCTCCCTCTCTCCCTCTCTCTCCCTCTGTCTCTGTCTCTCTCCCTCTCTCTCCTCTCTCTCCCTCTCTCCCTCTCTCTCCCTCTCCCTCTCTCCCTCTCCCTCTCTCTCCTCCCTCTCTCTCCTCTCTCCTCTCTCTCCTCTCTCTCTCTCCTCTCTCCCTCTCTCTCTGTCTCTTCTCCCAGTATCAAAAGGCCAGTCGGTGACTAAGCAATAGGCCAATAAAGAGACACAGAGCTGTTTTCCAGGGAGTGGCAGCTGCTCAGAAACAGTCAGCTGATGCACCTGCTGCAGGGCCGACACGTGTGTCTCCTCTCTCCATCTTTGACCTCGGCGGTCTGAGTGTGGTTTTGTGGCCCGCGCTCCACAACATGTTCCCATGATGTTCAGTTAATGAAGAGACAACACTGTTGTAACGTCCTGCTCCTGCAGAGACGTGTGAAGTGAGGGACCAGCTCGTCGGCCGGTCAGCGGCCGCGCTCAGGTCAAACGCTGTTAATCCCTCAGCTTTGACTTGTTGCAGCTCGGACCATTGTGTCAGCGGCTGCTATAGAAGAAACTTCTGAAACACACACGTGTGTCTGTGCAGAAGATGTAAATGTGTGTTTGTGTATTCACTCTGCAGAGGCAGCCTTAACCCCAGCAGCTTATTTATTCCCCCTCCTGCCCCGGCCCGTCGGCTGCACGCTCCCTGACTCCCACTCAACTCCACCGCTCTCCACTGTCAAACTAATTGGCTGTGTGTAGGTGTGTAAGTGTGTGTAGTGTGTGTAGGTGTGTGTAGGTGTGTGTGCGTGTGTGTGGGGATCTTCATGCATTGCATTTGTGGCTTCGAGCCGTTTACATTATTAGCACGTTTCTGAATATAGCCTGCCAGAGTCATAAGATTATGCAATTATGACAGCGTGTCCAATTGACAAGGGAGACGCTGGTGCACGATTCCTCCTCGACCAAAGTGTGTGTGTGTGTGTGTGTGTGTGTGTGTGAGTGCAGCAGGAAGATTCAGTGTGTTTCATTACAGCCTGGTTGTTCTTCTGATGCCATTCTCCTCACTGTAAGACCAAGCACAAACCTGGGGATAGAGCTTCTCTGTGCTGCCCCACCCTCTGGAACTCCTTAACGCATCCGGAAACCACAGACCTCAAGACTTTCAAGTCACTTTCAAAACACCTGTTCCACTCTGCTTTTAACATCTAACATTCTAACTCTACCTGCACTGCTATGATCCGTTGGTCCATCCACTCACTCAAATCTTTATCAACGTGTTTTTCTCGTTCTGATGTTTTGGACATCTTATGTTTGATAAATCTCTGCATTGTACTTATGTGTTTCTAAGTGTTTCTAATATTGTTGTTTTCTAATATTGTTGTTAATTCTGTAAAGCGACTTTGAGTATTTGAAAAGCGCTTATAAATAAAATGATTATTATTATTATTATTAAAAAAGGACAAACAAATGATGCTGTAAACAGAAAGAGTCATACGGAGCTGACCTTTGACCCTCAACGAGAGAGAGGGAGAGAGAGACGTTGACATTTAACTCTTGAGGTGTTGATTGTTGATGTCCTTGTGTGTACACCTGCACAGCATCAGTCCTCTGTGAAGAAGCTTCATTTACAACCTGTTGAATCTCTTTGATGCTGCATTTACAAAACTTTGGGTTTGAGCTTTGGGTGACTGCTCTGTTGTGACATCACAAAGTGACAGGAAGTCCTGACGGCTGGTTTTAAGGCTCAGTGTCTGAATACAGGCTGTGTGCATTTCTCTGTGGACTGAGGCTTTGATACTTTCACAGTGTTAATATAGAACCTAGAGCTGCTCCAGACGCTGCTGTAAACATCCTTCTGCTTGTTTTACATTTTATTGGCTGCTGTTCTCTGTGTTGTTGTTGTTTGTAGCTACATGATCTCTGCTGCTCCCCACACTCATCAACTATGAGTGTGTGTGTGAGTGTGTGTGTGTGCTGTCCTCGCTCATTGATTCAGACTCAGAGTTGAAGGCCGCTCTTCAGAGGTTTCTTTCTTGTCTGAGTGAGGAGCATGGAAACATGTGAGCAGCTTCATGTCCACGTCGTTGCTGCTGACACACTTCATGTGAATTATACATGAATGAGGAGGCAACACAAGGTCACAGCTGCTTCTGTGTCTGCTGCACATCCATCACACTCACTCACACTCTTCACACCTGTGTGTGTGTGTGTGTGTGTGATCAGCAGAGTGTTTACTCACGTCGGTGTGTGTCAGTGTGAGTTAAAGGCCCAGTTGTGTGAACAGATCAGTGCATTTGAGTGTAAATGTTGGAAATGCACATTTTTCCCAGTCGTCTCTGTCACTCATTGTTTTTTGTTTTTGCTCCGGTCACATTAATTCATGAAGAGTGAGAGAAGCTGTGAAGCTGTGAAACATCACTCACTTTTAAAATATTCAGTGTCGTCCATGTTTCCCTGCACGTTGTCACAGTGATGTTTTCTGATATAACAAAAGATTCACTTACATCATCAGGTCATTAGATCAGAAGAACAAACACAGCTTCTCACCTCCGTCAGATCACATGACTCAGTATCTCACTTTACAGCAGTAAAGAACAGATTTAACTTGAGTCGACGCCATAAACTGTAAAACTCTTCAACTGTCTAAGAACCTGAACAAACTCTCACCACTGACTGAGTGTTGATGAGCGCAGTGATGCACACACACACACACACACACACACACACACACACTGATTTAATCCTTTTCATCTCTCCAGACAATCACACGCTCCATTGGAGCTCTTTATCTGCACTGAAGTAAAACACAGCTTTTCAAAATAAAAGCAGTAAAAGTGGATGTAAATCATCCTCAGACAGAAGTGATGACACACTGACGCATCACACACACACAGCCGTGCAGCGACGTCTCCTGCAGGAGCCATCCTCCGTGCTGTTGTTACTGTACGTGGAGGAAGGTGAAGATGGCGTCGCAGCAGGAAGAGACGGATGGAGCAGACAGATGGGCCGCGAGCGTGCGCGGAGCTGACAGATTGGTCTGGATGGGAACATGAAATATTTAGCAGCAGTAAATGGAGGAGGAGGCGGCAGGTAGCGCCGTGTCTCTGACTGTTTTCATTTGCATTCATTAATATTAAGAGTCTCTGGAACATCGGCCTCTTTGTTCCTCCACCGGTTCCTCCACCTCGTGGCCTTGGAGGTGGTCCAGAGGATCAGTCCTGAGGGAGCGCAGCTCGCTGTCACACACCGTGTTTACAATCCGCGTTCGGTGATGTATGATCAGTGTTCAGGGAAACACTCAGGATCCTGCTGAGGGTCAGTGTCCACGCCACGCACCACGGATACAGGTTTAAAGTGGGTCAGTGTTTGAGGAGACAAAGGTCACATGTGAAGTGTTCCTGTGTGTGTGTGTGTGTGTGTGTGTGTCCTCCTGTCAGTGCTGGGCAGCAGTGATCAGTCTGACTCTCCTGACACTCGGCCTCCTGCCGTTCGTCCTGTCACTCATCACAACCTTCTGATGTTTCCTCATGAAACACTGACAAACACGATCGTTCTGAGATGCAGAGAAGAACTTGGTTCCGCTTAAGGTCACCTGACTTCAACATGAAGTTTAATTTTGCTCTGACCTTTGACCTCTGACAGCAGCCTGTCTTTGTTTTAGGGACATAAACGTTTGAAGGATCAGGACCTGGATGTTTCCTGATGTGTTAATGTCATGGAATAAAATCTGAATGTAGATGTCACAAAGTGCACTGATGCCACTGAACGTCCAGATGTTGGGACTGGTTTAATGTCAGGTGTGTTACCTGTTACCTCCTCCTTCTGGACTCATTTACATTAAGGCAGGAAAAACAAACACAGACATGACCAACAGAGACACACACAGTAAATATGTGTGTGTGTGTGTTAAAACTCTTGTGGAGACCAGACATGAGATGAGGGATGGAGCCAGGTTGTTATCAGCTGTGCAGCAGAGAGGAGTCGTCTCTGCCGCTCTGACTCATCACATGGAAACAAAACTGTCCAATCAGCACAGTGGTTGTATGTCACCGATGAGCCACTCCATCAGAGGGAGGCGGCGTCTCACCCTCCAACCCCATCACCCTCCTCAAGTCACGCCACTGTGTGCTGCAGTTTGACTATAGTCAAAGCAGCTGCCTCTGAGCTCACAACACACACGTGTGTGATGCAGCAGATGATGTGATGTTTCTGAATCAAAGCATCATGATGGAGGTGGTGACGTGTTGTGGTTTAGTCGGGGGAGGGGTCTTGTGTGTGTGTGTGTGTGTTGTGTGTGTGGGGGGGGGTGTTGAATGAGACTCCATGTTGTATCCAAACCCGTCTCTCCACTGACCCAGTTTCTGAAGTTCATGTAAATATGGTGGATGTTTCATAATCACATTCAGCACCCTGTGGTGTGTGGTGTGTGTGTGTGTGTGTGTGTGTGTGTGTGTGTCAGTTACTGTAGCTTGGGGCTGCAAACGATTTATCAGGTCTGAAATGAGCATCAAATAGCAGTAGTCTCTCAAGTGCTGAATGGTACACACATACACACACACATACACACACACACACACACACACATTCACATCAGAGCCTGTCAGTCTATTTCTGAGTCCACCTCTCTCTCTGTATTAAAGTCCCGTCTGTCTGTCCATCTGTTTATCTCTTCGTCTTCCAGTCCGTCCGTCCAACCCCTCGCTCTGTTTGTCCACCTGTCTCTCCGTCTGCCTCGTCTCCGTCTGATTATTTTATCTGGCTGTGTCACTCGTACAGCTGGACTTCTTTGATCCAGCGGCTGCGGCTTATTAACATCTGTTGTATCACTTCCTGTTCAGTCTTTATTTTTCTAGTGCTTCTGTTGACCTGTGGTGTTTCCTGAGGCCAGAGCTCAGATCGCTGATAAAGTCATTAGTCAATTAGTCAATCAGTTGATCGATAGGAAATCAACCTGCAGTGATATTTAGAGTCTAATAATGAAAAGGATCTTAAACACCTTTTCACTGTAAGACCTTTAGCTGTAATTAGTGTGATGGGACTGTGTGTGGGTGATCAATAATAATCAATCAACACAGCGCTGCCTCTTGATTCTGTTTTTGAATCGTTGAATATAGAAACAGCAGCAGAGTGTCATCGTCTCATCTAATGGCAACACATGCCCTCTTTACCCTGCAATTACACTGAGCCCTCTTCAGCAAGCAAGTGCAACAAGCAACACACACACACACACACACACACACACACACACACACACACACACTACCTTCTCCCTCTCGCTGCAGGAATTTTCTAGATCAATGGTGAGAGTAATGAACAAGCCTTATAGACCGCTAACGATCCACAGGGTCAATGCAACAGCACACATCTAGAGTCGATGTGGAAACACACCATTGATATTTGTAATACACTTCGGAGACGCAGCACACACACACACACACACACAGAAAACACACACGGCAAGTAAAAAGACGGATGTTTGGCCTCCTTCATCCATCAAACTAACTCAGATGTGTATTATTAGGAACATGGAAATCATTGATTTGTGCAGGGACTGAGAGTCTGAGGTATCGAGTCAAACGACCAACTTCCTGTTTCTCTTCATAAACATCATCAGAGCGTACGAGCAGGTCAGAGACCAGAGATGTGTCGGCCATCGCTAGTCGCCTCTGAATGAGTAAAGCTCCATCAGGTTTGTGTTGTAGTTCATTTGGAGGGATTTGGATGTGGAAACTTGCACATACACCAAGTATGGAAGCCCTGAGGGGCCAGACATTTTATTTCCTGAAGGTCACAGCATCATTAATTGGAGACGTTTGACAGGCTGAAAATGATCCTGTTATCTCAGGAGAAGGTTTTTGATCCTTTACCTCAGAAAACAACCTGACGTCAGTTAGATCATAGAGATCACCTGAGCAGCCAAACCGAGGAGGGAAAAACACAATCTGTCGAAGTCGATGAGGATGAAGAAGGACGAGTCAACACAGCGTAGTCCTGTGACGCTGCCAAACCTGACCCGATGATCCAGGAAATACAGCTGTTACTGGCTACCTTCGTCTTGGTCTCAATCTTTGCGGTGGTCCTGCTGGTCAGCGAACCCCCGCCCCCAGCCCCTGGCCTAATCAGTTCTTGGCTCTAGGAACCAGTTTTTGAAAACCAGGAGCCGGTGCTTAGGCAGCTGCAAAGCAAAGAACCGGTGGCTCCAAACCAGCCCTGGGACCAGCTCGGTGGAAAAAGGGTGTAAGAGATACCGTTAAGTAAGTCCCTCAGCTAAGGAAACGTATACGACGTCTGGCCTGAAGACTGAGACCTGATTATAGTTGGAACTTCCTCAACAGAGACTTTCACTTAGTAACCTTACAGTCGTACTGCAAAAGCACATGTTCAGGTGTGTTCATATTTAGTGTCACACACTGATGTCGTGATGTGAAGATTGGGGTCAAGCTGCACCTCCTCCTCCTCCTCCTCCTGTTGCTGCTTTAAGAAACAAGTTATTAGCTTCTGTGGCACAGTGAAACCCTATTCTGTTTGGTTAACAGGCACAAATTAGGAACTCATCCTTTATCTGGCTGTAAAATGACACCTGCAGGGGTCCGTGGTGCCGCTGGCTCAGCGTACGGGAGCTGAGAGGGAACAAAAAAAGCAGAGCAGGTGTAAAAGGAACAATTGAGGCGACATTGTGAGGTAAAGAATGGAGGATAATAGCTCGGGCTCGAGCTGCAGAGGTGAACGCGTGTTGTATTCACACGGTAATGGAGGGAAGCCTGTGAGAGATGGAAGTGCACTTTTAGATCCTCCTGCTCATTTTCACCTCCTGGAGGCAGCTGCAGATTCAGTCATGACAGGAGCTCAGTTTAACCACGACACAGCGAGATGTAGGATTCCCACCCACTTCACTGACCAACAGGCTGAGTCGTGTCAAACAGACACAACAACACAGAGACCACGACGGGGTTATTAAAAACACCTGAGACAGCTGCCAGGAATCATCTCCTAATGACTGCAGGCCTTCAAGCCACGAGCTGCCAACAGACTCCGCCCCCCAACTGTGTCCCCACGCAGCGATGATGTAACTGTGACATTTTCTGGAAGAAGCTCGGACACCTGTGAGATGTTGGCGAGTCTGTAAAACAGGTGTGGTGACACATCAGTGGCATCACACCGCAGATATTAGTGTCGTCATTTGGAAAACGTGATGCAACCATCATGGATCTCAAATTCTGAGATTATTGGCCATTGATCGTTTATTCCTCAGTGTCGTCTCAGATGTGATGTCGTTGGACTGTGGCTCATCATCCTCACCTGAGCGTCAGGGGCTCAGTGTGATTGGGTTCATCGTGACTGAGTGTTTTTGAAACTTACCACGAGGCTGCAGCTCACTCTTTCTCTCCTGGCTGAACCCTGACGAACCTGCCAGTCATTTCATGGCGCTTTGTAGATCTTTCTGCAGAAGAGGCCGTTAACTGGGTTCCCCGAAAACATGCTGAACAGAGTAGGCGGGCTCAACACGATGATGACAGAGGTCGCTGCTGTTTACATGCATGGTGGTGGCCGCCGTAGATGTTTTGACTGTCGGTTTGATTTTGAGGGACTGTAATAGTGACTTTTCACTAAAACGCGAACAGGAAACATCACTAGAAGCCTTCGTGTTGAAGAAGGATGTTGTCGCTCTCTTGTCTACAGCGTTTGGTAAAAGTTGAATTCATCAAGGGTCTGTGGAGGTTCTCAGTCGTCCAGGTCTTCGTAGTCTATAAAGTCCTGAAGTTGAAGGCAGCTGAACTTCTGGACGTTTGATTTTTCCACCGTTCTACAGAAGCCCAGGTTTTTAACCCAAGGAGGGGACAAACAGCTCGGAGGCGGTTGACTAGCCATCATGTGAGTTGTTAGAGTCACCTGGGCCTATAAATCATCAACTGTCCCAGTCAGCCTCCGTAGCGACTCACATCTGTCCCCCGCCGATCTCAAATCAGCTCACAGTGACTCGCAGTAGAGAACCTACTCTTAAGACTAAAGGGTTTATGGCAGTGGGCGAATTTGCCGACATGTTGAACTATCCCTTTAACGTATCATTTAACCAGAGGAAAATAGAGTTTTGGTTTAAGAGCAGTGGCACTTAATCACACAGGAAGAGACGAGACGGGACAATTATTTAAACTGTCATCAAGTAACTACCTCGATAATGAGACGTGATGCGTCTGATTGACCTCATCGGGTCGTTGGACAGTCTCTTTGCTGTAATTAATTAGCGCAGCTCGCCACAGTGTCGTGGCTGCTTGTAGAGACTAATGGATTGAAGCGTCACAGCTTCAGCGGCTTCATTACAGTCCAAACACAGACCTGACCACTGACCAGGGGGGGGCAGGAGGGAACTTTGAGGAACCAGGAGGTAAATCCAGATCAGGGCCTCCTGGATTCTGATCCAGGGATGCACTCGAACTGATCAACCACCAATCAATCAGATTACAAAGAGTTCAGCAGTCTGAGCGCCACATGCTAACAGTTAGCCGCTAGCTTAGCTGTTGATTGTCTGGTCTGCGGCGTGACAGACATCCACAGGTTCAGTCGGCCGGGCTGCGATCAATGCATCGGATCCTCTCCTGTGTTTATTTACCAAGGCCTTGTCGAGCAGTAACCATAGCAACACTTAACTGTGCATGCACAGGTACTGGTGGAAAAACAGTTGTCCTCACACGATGGGGTACCTCGGTGACATCATCTTGTTTTGCCGCCACGGTCACTCAGTCCGTGGCGTTTCTGGTATTTTCTGGCTGCGGTTGTTTCAGAGCAGAGAGGAAAAATATTTCAGCGATCAGACGTCACGCTCCTTCCCCTTTTGTCATGACTTTAGAGCGGCGGCGGTGGCGGTGGGGGTGGTGCTGATGGGGGGGGGTGCGTTGGCCGTGGGGCCCCGAGAGTTCGAACAGTCGGTGCAGCAGCTTTAATTCTAATCCCAGTCGACGCTCTGAGATAAACGCCTGTCACTGTAAATGGAATAATGCTCCGAGAGACGGGGTGGGGGCGTGGGGGGGGGGGGCGGTATGATGTAAGGACAGGAAAGAAAGATGTAAATGTTAAATATGATGTGTTTACCTCGCAGCAACAGGAGGAGTGTGCACGTGGCCCTCGTGCACTATGCACAAGCCAAGATAGTAGGAGGTGGAGGTGGGTGGTGGGGTGGGGGGTGGGGGGTGGGGGGGGCTTTGAAGCTGATCCAGAGCGACGAGGGGAGGAGGACTGTGTGATGCTGCTGGTGTGTGAGGGAACAGAGATGTCATTCCCACCGCCCAGCAACCACGAGGCTGGTGTGTACCACTGTGCCATGTGTCACCCACACACACACACACACACACACACACACACACCACACACACACACACACACACAAAATGGGAATCGAACAGTTGGGGCTCTCCTCTTCATCCTCCTCTTCCTCCTCCTCTTCTCACCATTGTGCAGCACATTTCCTTTTCTCCCAGCCTCCACCTCCTCCATTATTAGTGCTCCTCAGCCTTCTGCTCCTCAGTCTGTCCTCTACCCCCCCTCCTCCCTACACACACACACACACACACACACACACACACACACACTCTGCTGCTTTGTTTGGAGGTGGACAGTCATGATGTAACAACAGTGATGTTTTCTCTGGGGACAACACAGCAGGAGGACCTGTGTGTGTGTGTGTGTGTGTGTGTGTGTGTGTGTGTGTGTCCTTCCACCTGCTTTTCAGCACATTTTTAATTTCCATGACTGCAAATTTGCACCAAATCTGAATTTTTGTCGAAGATTTTTTAAGTTGTTACCTCAGAGTTGCCTGTGACACACACACACACACACACACACACACCTTGCTGACCTACTGTAAGGTGTATTGATGAGCTGTGTGTATCTAGATGTATTTCCTGGTTCATTTTCAGCTCAGCTCCATCATCTCGTCTGTACTTCACATCCATCTGTCACTCATCTGTTCAGACACATGGGTTTATATGCTACAACAGGTTTTATTGGCTGCCTGGTCCTGTGTTTACTCTTTATTCTCCATTATCAGACTCAGTTGCATTTGTAGCTTGATTTACCTGCTGCTGTAGAAAGTCAATGTTAGTCTGTGTGACTTCAGTGCTGTGGATGGTTGGTGACTTAACTGGTGAAACCTGCCGCTCAGGAACATTAGTGGGTTTGATAATAGTAATAATGATGATTAATTGATTCAGGAGATGATGGTGACAGTAGTGAGTTTTCCTCAGGTATATTTTACAGGTGTGTTTACAGATCTCAGACCTGAGGCCAGTGTGTGACAGTCAGCACGGGAGGAGGGGGGAGGGAGGAGGAGGGAGGGGCCGAGCAAACATTAGTGTGTCCATGGGAACAAACCACAAAGGGCTGAACATACTGTGACATACTGTGTGTGTGTGTGTGTGTGTGTGTTTAGCCACAGATCAACAGGTAGCAGCGGTTCGTCCCTCATGTGACACTGAGCCTCCTTAAATGATCCCAGGTCTGGTGAGTCTTAACGAGCTGATGTGGAGACTCGAGGTCGTTGTGCACGAAGACGAGTGAGTCACGACTCTGAGATCGGCCTCTCGCCTACGTGTCTGTGTGTGTGTGTGTGTGTGTTCCCACACATGCAGTACACATGAACCATCTATAGGTTCACACACACTGCCTGTCAGACTCTATGGAGGAATATGCATGTCTGTGTAACAGGATTCACTCTACACACAAACACCAGGGAGCTCAGAGAGCTCAGCAGCTCATCCTGAGGCCAGTGGAAGTAAATGTTGATGAGAAGGACACGCTGCAGCTCTGAGGCTCTGGACTGTCTCTGCTGATGTCTGTTATATTACATCGTGTCTGTGTTTTACAGTGCAAAGATTTCACTTTAAAAAGATAATGTCACTGATTCTGAATCGATTCTCAGTTTAAAGCTTCATGTTTTCTTCTTCTGCTGTGTTTTATTTTGCCGTGTTGATCCACGAGTAGTTCTCCATCTCCTCTCTCTCTCAGCTTCTCTCTGGAGCTCCAGTAACAACAGGTCGGTGTCAGCCAATCAGAAGAGAGGAGGCTCTGAGCCTCTCTTCTGATTGGCTGACAGTTTTCTGACTGATCCAATAAAAACTGAGCAGATTTCAGAATAAAACACTCAGAGAAACCAAGGTCCAGGTGGTGGGCGGGGCTTTGGGTGACTGCCTTGTTGTGACATCACAAAGTGACAGGAAGTCCTGACGGCTGGTCTTAAGGCTCAGTGTCTGAATACAGGCTGTGTGCATTTCTCTGTGGTCGTCCTCAGATCCACTCGTTGACATGAACTTCTCATCTGAATTTGCACCTCAGACACTTTCACCCACTCGCACTGTTAAACTCCTGTGGACACCTGAGATGAATGACTGTGGTTCCTGAGAGGACTTTCTGTTCTTTCTCTGTGGGTTCATTGATTCCTCCCGGAGCAGGCGACCACTAATTGGACGCTCTTGTGAGTGCAGTTGCCTTGTTACCGTACTAATTCATCTCTGCATCAGTCAGCTCCTGTTGTTGGGATCTTATCTTCTCCTGGTTTGTAATCACTATCGTTAAATTAGTCGTGCAGTAAGAGTGCACCTCATGCATCATCAGGACCGGAGATGAGACACAGACAGAAGAAGAAGAGCGTCTCTCTTCCCAGTGTCTCTGCAGCGTATTGTCTGTGAGCGCCGGTGCACACAACAGGATCGGCTCAGCCCAGATGAGGACGTCCCGCTGAGCAGCAGAAGATTTCCGATGTGCTGCTTGTTGTTTGTGGCAGCTGTGAGAGTCGCTCTGATCACCCCCTTGTTTGGCTCATAAAACAATGCCATCGGTCTCACAGCATGAAAACCTGAGACACCGACGGAGTTTCATGTTTCCTCACCTTCTTTGGTCGCCTACCTTCATACTCTGCCTTTTCAGCTGCTGTTGCTGTTGTTTGTCTCATCCTCTCTTGTCTTACAACAACAAAAACACAGTATCAGCTGGTTCTCAAAAGTTAAAGGAAGTCAAACATCTGTGAGGCTTAAAAATGGGTTGTTCACTGACAACAGGGGATATGAGTGTTAGTCAGCATGTGTGTGTGTGGTGCATGGAGGAGGAGCACATGGCCATGATGATTATAGAGATACATGTTGGTATTTTTCTGCTTTTGAATGTTAGTAGATGTTAAATAACACAGTTTCCTCTTCTACTGATCTTAACTGTGGGTTAGGAGCTGTGGAAAACACACACGTCTACCTTTATACTGTGGAGCTGTTTGTACCATGTGACGTGAGTCAGTGATGTAACTGTCAGGTAGTGTGTCAGTGAGTGTGAGTGTGTGTTGAGCTGAAGGAGAATATTCAGTGTTTGCTCTGATGTGAACTGGTTGTTTTGTGATTTGAACGAACATTTAAATGTGATGCGACATACGGAGCCTGATCCGACCTGATTCTCGCTCTTTCTCTCCGTTCTGTTAAATTGTGTTACAGATTGCAGTGGGTGGATGGTGCTGCATGATCAAACAGTCAGGCAGACATTTCTTTGTGTGTGTGTGTGTGTGTGTGTATATATTTTCCAGAGCTTCTGGAGGGTTTGTATGGATTGGTATGGAGATGAACTCCGCTGGGAGCAGACGGATGATGTAAGGTCGTCAATAACACACACTTCCCACTGGTGTGATTGGTTAAGAGCTGCTGGAGGGAACCTGTTGACATCCATGTGGAAACGAGCTAAATAATGCAGACGGTGTTTATCATGCAAAAGATCTATTTACAGTGTCGTGTAAAGAGTTTCTATTATTAGATCATGTGTTGTAATGAGTGGAATCTGCAGATTATTCATCAACACACTGTTACAGATAATTACAGTGGAATAAGCCACATGTGCTGATTAATGATCATGGAGAATCAGGATCAAAGTGATTACTGGTTACCATGGGAACGACGCACCTGCACCAGCACCAACAGATTTTTATTTATCTGAACCAAATATGTTAAATTCAACAAACAGGAATGTGTTAGTTCAGTGGGATCTGAGCTCTGCTCCAGGTGAAACCTCAGCCGTCGCTGACGGGGTTCAAACTCCTGTGTTTTATCTGTTATCAATACTGTGAAGTATCAAAGCCTCAGTCCACAGAGAAATGCACACAGCCTGTATTCAGACACTGAGCCTTAAAACCAGCCGTCAGGACTTCCTGTCACTTTGTGATGTCACAACAGAGCAGTCACACCAGAGGCCCAGAGCCTCCTCTCTTCTGATTGGCTTCTGATTGGCTTTCATTCTTCTAATAGTCTATAAAGTTAAAGTAACAGAAAGGTTTCTGTTCTGCTCTGAATCACAGCGTCGCACGTGTTACATATTTAAAAATGTCGTCTTACTTTTGTTCAATAATCCTCAGGACACGTCGAATACAGCAGCAGCATGTGTATGTGCATAATTCAGACCTAATGATGATTATAAAATGTGCAATGGCTTTTTAAATCTATCACTTTACCAGCTGATTATAACTGGGTGTAGAAAAGCTCCGTCAGCTGTGACTCCACACAGCCCCCCCCACCCCCTCCGGCACTTTCATCTGCTTCACTTCTTAAGGGAAAGAGATTTGATTGGGTTGGGGGTGTGGGGAGGGGGCCAGGGGAAGTTAACTTTAAAGAGTTGTGATTGATGTCAGGGCTGAAGCGGAGCCTCTTTCATGGTCCGACCTCAAGAGACAAAGGTCGTCTGAGGTCGGATCAGATCTTCAGGACGAGACCAGAGGAACATCAGCAGCTCACAGTGACACACACTTTGATTCATGTGGTGAAGGTCGAGTGTAAATAAGTCCGACTGGGGGGCCACGACACTCAGTGTGTATTTATATATATATATATATTATGCAAAGCACTGAGGGCACTTTCCATATGGATCAGGTCCAGACCAAAGACTCTGTTTATGTTATTTATAGAGGGGGACGTTGGTGACAGCTGCAGCATCATGGCTGCTCGTCCTCGTGGCTGCAGGCGAGGATGTTCTCCAGCTTTCTTCTTCTACTCTCATCATCACCGTCCGTCTTGTTCCTCCTCCATCTTCTCTCCGCTGAGCTCTCACTCTGCCTGTGCCCCCACCCCCCCCCGACAGCTGAACTGGAGGTTGAGTGGTTGAGACAGAACAGAACAGGGCTGGTGAGTGTGTTAGTGGAGTTTGACAGTATTTAAAGACAGCTGTCAGCTGTGTGAGAGGTCAGAGGTCAACACTTTGTTTCTTATGCTCATCTGAACAAAGAATCACCTGACTCCTTTGTCCTGTGGTCCATGTCCTCAGCTTCTCATTGGTTCAGAGACGTACAGTTAGGTCTGTGGTGAGGTATCAGCCGATCACTGTCGCAAACATAATCTGATCGCCTGGTTATTGATTGTATTTGTGCACTTTGAAATGTGATTACACTGTCATTCTCGGAGCTCGTCAGCAGCGTCTCAATAAAACTGAGCGTGTGGATTCTCAGCTGTAAATATTGATCGACGTCTTTGTCTGCAGTCGTGTGACCAACTGGGGCTCAGCTCATCCTAACTTATAGATGACTGAAGCTGGCACATGTCCCAGTCCCTGGAGCTCTGTGCAGCTCTGTGCAGCTCTGTGCAGCTGGATGCAGCTCTGTGCAGCTGGATGCAGCTCGGTGCAGCTGGGGCAGCTGGGGGCAGCTGGGGGCAGCCACCAGAATTCATTGAGCCTCATGTATTGATTTACCGTCTGATTTAAGGAGCAGCTTGTCTCAACATATGGAGACTAACAGGGATTGTCTTTGTCTTTGTCTTCGTCTTCGTCTTCATTCAGCTCAGGTCTTTCACAGATGTTAGACTCTGACAGCAGCAAATAAAAACCAGAGATTCAAATCAGTGAAGCACATGAATAAATATCAACAGTGACTGAAGACAATTTAAGGCTGAATGAGATTTGTCCCTCTTTCATTTTCAGGTTGTAGTCAGTGACGAGCTGGGGGCGGGGTTTGGCCCTTTGATCGTCTGATTAGGAAGCGGATCAGGTGACGATGCTGAAATGTAACTGGATTCATGTTGTTGTTTCTGCATGAGCTGATGCTACTGAGCACTGTTCATACTCAGAGTGTGTTGCTGTGTTGAGTGAAGATGTGTCACTTAACTCACCTGCATCTGAGCGTCGTCACCTTGATCCATTTCCTACCTGCACAAGGAAACACACATGGCCCTCAACATAAACTGAACAGAGAGGTTCTGCAGTGTGTGGTTGCTCTAATGACCTGTGCCACACATTACTTTAATTTCTTTGTAATGTGATTTATGTCATTGTTTCTGCAGCATTTGACAGTCTGATCAATAGTTTGTAATCGATTGAGTCTCGATTCACCTCATAAGACTCATCGATGTGAACCAGGATTGGTTCTGTCAGTTATTTATTGTCTTCATTCAACACAGCAGTAATGAGCTCTGTAGCTAACGAAGAGCGAGCTGCTAAACATAAACAGGGGTCACATGATGAATCTGCCACGACGGCTGTGTTTTAAGGAGTCCTCTGACATTAGGTGGAGAAACTCACTCACTCTGTGGTGGAGAGAGGATCAATACCACACACACACACACACACACACACACCTGTGCATTAGACTTTCTAACCGAAATGGAGCCGTGTGTTGCCTCTAACCCCTGGGCTGAGTGTGTGTGTGTGTGTGTGTGTGCAGCTCTGTGCTGAACTGTATCTGAGCTTGTGGAGCTGTGAACTGGTGGAGCCTCTCCTGCAGGATCCGTGTCTCACCTCGGAGGTGTTCCTCTTCACTTCCTGCCTGTGAAAAAGCCTCTGATCGTTACTGTGTGCCTAATGGCACCGGTTGCACTTACTGTACATGTGTGTGTTGGAGCGTGATGGCTTCTGACATCATTTCCATTTCTTTGTTCACCAGGGGATCGGCACTCCTCCCCCGGCACCGCGCGTCCACGCAACAATACGTTTCAGTTCCTCAAGGGCATACTCTGAAATGTGAGTGGTAAAAGAAATGAGTATTGATCTAGTGCTTTGTGGAGGTGTGGGAGTGAACTCAGGCCACACAGAAGGACACGGTTGTGTTCAGCTGTGTGAGGTCACAGAGGTCGCTCATTGACCTGCAGGGCCCAGGAGGTGATGGGAGGACGAGGACATGTGCTCTGCTTCCTCCGGCTCTGCTGCAGCTCTCCACACATTTAAAAACCAATCACCAACCTTTTAGCATCCGTCCTTGAACCGTCTTGACCTCCATCCAGCTTCAGGCACAGAGCTTTCCACGCTCCCCAACATCAGACGCCGGCTGCTCTCGTCTCCCACAGAGCGAGGTGAAGGATTAAACTTTAAAGCTGGCATCTCCAACTTTCGTCCGTCTGTGCCTGAATCTCTTATTTCCTGCCAGTGAAAAGCTTCTGAAGCAGCTTCCACCATTAATCTGTGAGCTGACCGTGCAGACGACATCAGCCCATTAAGGCAGGACGTGATGTGTAGGTTCAGTTTGGGATGAAAAGTACTTTTTAAAAGGGAAAATACACTGTTTTTTTGTTGTTGTTGTTGGTCTTAGCTGACGCTGTGATTCAGACACTGACTTCAACCTGCTAAGATGCTAACCAGCTAGCTACAGTCAGGCTGAGATAAGAGGAGGAGGAGGAGGAGGAAGATCAGTCAGACAGAGTCAGTATCTGAGCTGAAGGTCGACCTGATGCAACACTCCCTGAAAGCTTCATGTCTCTGCAGCAGATAGAGACGTGACATGAAAAACACCCGGACCTCAGACCTTTACTTTGACTTGAAATCACTGGACTCGTCTTGATGCTCATCGACATCTTTTGAAAAAGCAATGAACTCTAAATAAGTGATTTACTTTGAAAGTCAAAGGTTTGAGCTCTGAGATGTTTCTTTACGCTTCCTGTTTCTGTTTGATCCAGAGAAATACAGATGTCAGAGGCGGATCCAGGCACCTGAAGGCATCATGGCTTCATCTTTACCTGTAGTGATTCATAACCTCCATCATTTCCACTCATTATGCAGTTACACAGACTCTGCTCCACAGAGTGTGTGAACCTGTGTGTGTACCTGTGTGTGAACCTGTGTGTGTACCTGTGTGTGTACCTGTGTGTGAACCTGTGTGTGTACCTGTGTGTGTACCTGTGTGTGTATCTGTGTGTGTACCTGTGTGTGAACCTGTGTGTGTACCTGTGTGTGTACCTGTGTGTGTACCTGTGTGTACCTGTGTTACTTGAGCACTGGACATACGCTGCATTTTGTGGAACCTGTCAGCTTCATCACTTGGTCACTGTGCTGTGTGTATGTGACACGTTCCCAGCTCGTCTCAGTGAAGAGTGTGAGGCAGTGAAACAGAGCTTTAGAGGTGGTGCCCCCACCTCCCGGTGCTTATCGAGGCTCTGAGGCTCCAGGCCTATTACAGCTCAGGGCAGAGTGAAATTGAAAGCACAAGGCTTGGTCGGCCAAGCGTCCAGGGAAAAGTGTCTGTGAAACATAATTTATCATAAATAGTCACCAGTGAGCTGCCGCTGATCGCCGCGTGGTGCTGAGCTGCAGACGGAGGCCGCGTCCTGCCGCTGATCGCCGCGTGGTGCTGAGCTGCAGATGGAGGCGCGTCCTGCCGCTGATCGCCGCGTGGTGCTGAGCTGCAGGCGGAGGCCGCGTCCTGCCGCTGATCGCCCCGTGGTGCTGAGCTGCAGACGGAGGCCGTGTCCTGCCGCTGATCGCCGCGTGGTGCTGAGCTGCAGGCGGAGGCCGTGTCCTGCCGCTGATCGCCCCGTGGTGCTGAGCTGCAGACGGAGGCCGCGTCCTGCCGCTGCGGTGCAGCGATGAACTCTCTGCAGGAATCTCATGAGAAACAGTGATGAAGCGTTCCTCACAGCTCAGAGTCTGAGTGGCTGAGCAGCTCCACAGAGGCTGCAGCTCAGCTCACACCCCCCCTCAAACATGTGACACTCTGAAACGACCACAGAGAGGTCACGGCCTCCTGAGGGTCGTCTGATGGGATCTGAGGTGGGGGGGGTCCAGCTGTCAGTGCAGCTCCACTGTAAACACTGAACACACCTTTGATCAGCTGATGTGCACTTTGGTGAGTGGTTGATCTCAGAAACCTGACAGGAAGTAGAATCGTTCAGCCTGAGGTGATGTCACCTCACCTTCCTCTCCTACACTCGCCCTAACGCTCGTTCTCTCCTCATCGTCTCCTGTGGTTCAGTGGCATGTGCTCACTCAGCAGGAATCGAACCCGTCCCCCGGCTCCTGATTACGTCTCATTTAGTGTCGTCTTTGTCCATCTCCTCTTTTCTCTGCCTTCCCTCCATCCCTCCATCCTCCAGTCTGTTTCCTTCCTTCCTCTCCTCACTCTTTCACCATCTGTCCCTCTCTCCTGTCACCTCTCACTCCTCCAGTCGTCCACCTTAAAAATTAACTGTCTTCATCTGTTAGCATGCTCCTCTCCTCTCCAATCGACCGCGAGTCAGGGCCGAGTCAGGGCCGAGCCTCCAGCTCAGACGTTCACCATGAAGATGCTGCAGTTTGCAAAATGAGGCCAAACAGTAGGAGTATGAGCTGCTGGTGGTCGTGTTGTCTTTAAAGCTTCTGTTTTGTGTTTTTCTGGACTTCTTATCTGTCTTCATCGTGTTGCATTCACGGCGGCCGGGGACGAGGGACGCTGCTCTGCTGCCAACGAGCCAAGCTCCGCACGTCTCCACAGTCTGGGCTCATTAGCAGCAGAAACTGATCTGGTGCAGCATCAAAGTTGGCTCACTCTTCAAATGCCACAAGCCGCTGTTGATGTCTTGTTTTGCCTTAAATAACCCTGCACTGATCACTGGCGTCCCGGCTGCTCTGCTCCACTGAGACTCAGCCGGTCGGGTTTTATCAGCATTTACAATTACTATGGCAAAAAAGAAAAACAGCGCAACGAGGCAACAACAGCAAACAGACCTGATGCTTCAGTCCTGACGAGCATGGAGCCGGAGACGGAGCTGTTATCCTGTTGCACCATGCTCTCCTGCAGCGGTTTAATGGCACCCAGCTGGAAAATTGGAAAATGACAGTGTGTGTGGATGAAGCAGCTCCTGACGCCGCGGGAACACACAGAGATTCACTGTTTACTCTGAGAGTTTCTGCTCTGGTCTTCAGACCTGCACACCTCCTCCTCTTCCTCACTTCACACTCATGTTTTTATATGTATATGTTGAGATGCAACACTCTGGGCTGACTCACACTGTCACTGCCATGTCAGTGCTTCACTCTCACCTTCCTCCAACCCAGCAGCCTGAGCCAGCTGTGTCCTGATGATCATCTGTCCTGGTTGACAACAGTCTCACAGTTGGGTTCTGATTTTCTGGTGATTTTACAGCGGGTCAGGCCTCCAGCTTCCAGAGGCGTGTAGTGGAGTGTGTGCGGTGGTTTTTGTAGTCATGGTTCTCTGATGGTTGTGGCTCCCTGGTCCTGCGCTGCCTCTGGATGTGGACGTATCGATCGCTCTGACTTCCTCTGGGAGACACTGGACCTTTTTACAGATGAGGTCGAATGTTGTGCCTGAGTAGATCTGTAGCAAGACGTCCAACACAATGCACCTCTCATCCAGCGGCTGTGGCCACAGCGGGCATCTATTCAAGTGCAATCTTCTCTCTCTCTCTCTCCTACTCAGAGCCGACCCTGCTTTCATTACCTTCACTTAATATGGTGTGTGGTCCAAAGCGCAGAGAGGTCGCCTCCTTCGTCACCAGGGTGCGAACAGAAACAACAGAACAGCAGTGAAATGTGAACATAAAGCCACTGTTATGTTTCTGTTAAAGCTCCACACTGTGTAAAGAGAGCCTCCTCAGAGCCTCCTCTCTTCTGATTGGCTGACACCGACCTGTTGTTACTGGAGCTCCAGAGAGAAGCTGAGAGAGAGAGGAGATGGAGAACTACACTGAGCTGGTTTTCAGATCTTGTCATGGATCAGCCCTTCAAAATAAAACTCGATGATGATGATGATGACGCTCCATCAGTTCCACAGACAGATGGGCTGAGCCTTGTGTGGTTTTGGTTTCTGGTCCTTTGTGTCTTTGCTGTGCTGTTTACAGAAAGCTCGAAGGGACCAACCACAAAACACAGATTAATGGATTTACAGCATCAATATCACAATGACATCATCTTTTTTTTAAAGGAACCAATCAGAGAGAAGCTCAGATCATTTCAGTGTGTGTCCAACACACAACACAACAGCACACATCTCAAACACACATTACATCAAAGTTCATTAGAAAGTTTTAGATGATAATCGTCAGTTTCACTGTGTCTCATATTCACAGTGTGTTTCTCAGACGTGTGGCCACTATTATCATATGAGGAGATGAGCGGTTGCTATGGAGATGACAGACATTGACAGGTCAGGCCGTCGTGGCGATTTCCGTCTCCGACCTTTAGTCCAACGACATCATAGTGTATAATAAACCTGTCATTTCCACAGTGGAACCTCTGTCCCAGCTGTCATCCAGCTCACATGACACACTGACACACTGAGCCGTGCTCTGGACCCGTCGTCTGGCTTATGAGAAATTATGAATAAAAACGTCATTAAACGCTGTCACAGGAGGGAAGCACACACAAACAGCTAAATCAGGATTAGAAAGACAAAAGGCTCGGAGCTGAGAGAGAGAGAGAGCAGCCGGCCGCTTCATCCCAGCTCCGACTGCCAGAGTCTGTAAATAACTGTGTGTGTGATCAACAGATGAATAAATCAGTCACATGATGGAGGGAGGGGTGGAGGAGGACAGTCGTATTTCAGCCACCACGCACCACCGTGATGAGGGAGGGATCCTGCAGGTGCTTCATCACCTGGGTGATGGGTTACACCAAAGGTCTCTTACTTTGAAGGAGCTTGTAGTCAGTGGAATGAATTTTCTTTTATTTTGAAAATGTTCCTCACAGTCTCAGGCAACCACACAATTATCCATCGATTGCCAATATATAATCACTGAGAGACACAACACCAGCAGACTGTCGCTCTTTGTGTGGCTCCTTCATGTGTCTTTGACACAGTTGAATGTTGAATCTTTATTGAAACAGCCGCTGTGACAGAACGACGCTGCAGCACTTCCTTTAACTTCTAACAGTTTGTTTGTAGGAAAATAACGATTAGTTTGTGTGACTCCATAGTTTCAAAATAAAATACTTCACTGGTGTCGAGTCATTTTTTGATCTGAACTCTCCACCTCGTTTCTACGGTGACGGTGCGTTCAAGTCAATAGGAGAGAAGAGTTGCTCATAGATTTGTGACAGTTTGACTCTCAGTTTCTGTTTCCTGCAAACGACCAGGTGTAGAATCCAATAACCATAAACACACACCTCCATGCATTTATGGACCTGTGTGTGTGTGTGTGTGTGTGTGTGTGTGAGATCTACAGAGAGACAGAGCTTTTCCCCCAGAGGCAGATACTGAGCCGCACAATGCCTGCGCAAATTAACACTGGCACAGACAGAGAGAGAGAGAGTGATGGAGAGAGAGTGATGGATAGTGAGAGAGAGAGTAACATTAGAGAGAAAGGGCAGTTTCCTGGCTCTGTCTGTTCGCAGCCGTCTGTTTCTGAAAGATTGTGTGTTTTTTCGTTTCCTTTTTACCACTTTGTTCCTTCATTCACAATCCAACTTTCCTCTCTGGTTTTTCAAAGTGGCTCCTCCATATTTCACCATCTCCTTCTCCTCCCTGCCTAATCTTGTTTTGTCCCTCCCTCCCTCCTTCTCTCCATCTTTCATCCGGTACTTTTGTTCATGTCATTTCTTTCTTCTCAGAATCCTCCTCCCTCTCCTCTCTCCTCTATAATTGAATTACCCGTCGTGCAGGATGGTGCTGATCCGTGCACAGTAGCATGAAACTCTAAAACCTCTCTCTCTCTCTCTCTCTGTCTGCCCGGTGCATCCTGCTGTAGTCTCTCACCCTCACATGTGAATATGTGCAGTAAAATCTGAGAACAGATCGTTTCCTCTCAGTTGTGACCTTCACATCCACAGTGAGCAGGTGGTGTTGTTTTTGAACGCTCTCTGTAAACGGTGTGTGTTTTTGCTCGTTTGTGCAGAAACACAAGAATCTGAAAATCATGCAGATGCAAATGAGAGGGATTTAAACTGTGTGTGTGTGTGTGTGTGTGTGTGTTGTGATTCAGCTGCTTCTCTCTCTTGTCCAGGAGTTTAAACATCTTTACACACAAACACATCAGCAGCTGTGTTCCTGCTCAGAATGACAGTCGGTTTGATGGAGACGCTGCTCTGCTGCACAAAATGTTGTTAGTGTCTCCACGATGTGATTTTGGAGACATTTTAATCACTTTATCTCATTGTGCATCAGCAGGATGATGGGAAGTCAAGTAGATGGAAACTTAAGCAGATTAACTCTGTAAACCTTTGCAGTCTTGTACAGTACAGTACAGTACAGTACAGTACAGTACAGTACATGTACATGTACATGTGGCATGCTGTGCACGTAGTAATCCTGCCTCGCTGCTCCTGGCCCGTGTGTCTGTCTTCTACCCGAGCTGAATATTTCATCCTCTGTGTTGTAGGTATCCTCTCTCTCTCTCTCTCTCTCTGCTGCTTCCTGTCTGCCTGTCTCCTGTGTTCATTGCACTCAGAACGCTGTTAGTGGAGAAGAAGCTGAAGATGCTCATCATGCATCATCATTTGTCCATTAAGCGTCTCATTCATTCATCCCTCGCCACGTGAGCTGATCAGCAGGTTCAAGTTAAAGGTCATGTGATCTGCAGATGTTCTCATGCGGCGCAGCCTGACTGACAGACAGCACGCAGACACACAGTACAATATATTGTTGCCGTGACAACAAGATCATCACTTCACTTCTTATCTTCACCCAAAATCACCATCCCTTCCTAAATTGAACCAATCTGATGTTACTATAGTAACCGTGGCAGCAAATGTTTATCATTGCACCGGTAGACACCTGAGACGAATCAGAGGGTTGAAGGGAAAACAATCTGGTCCCGATCCTGGTCCTGGTCCTGGTCCTGATCCTGATCCTTATCCTGATCCTGGTCCTGGTCCTGGTCCTGATCCTGATCCTGATCCTGGTCCTGATCCTGATCCTGGTCCTGGTCCTGGTCCTGGTCCTGGTCCTGGCCCTGGCCCTGGTCCTGGTCCTGGTCCTGTCCTGTGCTGTGCTGACTCAGCTGCTCTGTGAGAGATGACTAATGATGACAGTGTGTCCTCATATCAGACAGATGATGAAGAGCTGCTGAGGCTGATCTCAGATCAAATAGACTCTGGTCTGGTCTTTATTTATAGTAAATGCTGCAGTCAGAGGAGGAGGGGGGGGCCCTCTCTGCTTTGACCTCTTCCTCGTCCTCTTCCTCTCCTCTCCTCTTCCTCTTCCTCTCCTCTTGTAAATTGTAAAACCCACTGAACCCTTAAATTGGTGTTAATGAGCAGCGGGTGCTTTGCATGGCGGCTCTGTGAGAGTGTGTGTGGGCGAATGAGAGACTGTGTAAAGTGCTTTGTCCTGCTCAGGCTGAAAAGTGCCCCCCCCCGCTCCCCTTGTTTCCCCGCGCTGAGCGTCAGGTGCTGGTAAAGACTGGTTGTGTCTGTAAACATCATCGTGTTGTACTGTAACAGGTTCCAGTGACAGTCTGCAGAAACTAAAGGACGTGAAGCCAACAACTGGAGCTGCACGATGCACAGACACTGTGATTTCACTGTGATCAGCCGTTTTTAACCTAAAACCCCCCCTGATGAGCAGCTGGTGATGTCTGTTGGTCTCAAACCAAACAAACGTGTCCCTTTATGTCTTGAGAACAGAAGAAGCTTCAGGGCGTCGCCATAGCAATAGCAACACAACAACACTGATGGTGTTGATGATGCGCAACAATGTTCAGACACCTTTATAAAAAGAAGCTGCAGGTGTGTGCAGCCTGTGGTGAGTTTCAGTCCTGCTGCAGACAGGTCAGACGTATGGACTGAACATGGTCCCGTTAGCAACAACAAGCTGAAACTGAGCGACGCTGGACAGAATGTGATGTGGTCCAGCTTCTCTCTACTGGGCTTTGACTCGTCCTTGTTGTGGCTCGTGACCATCAGACACTTGCCTTCCCTCATCCTTTTATTCATGTGGCGGGACAAGGTGAGCTGAGCTCATTCCCTGAGGTCAGTGGAGGTGGATTAGAGTCACAGTGACACAGGAGAACCTGATGGAGAGAGCAGGAACTCTGAAGAGTCCAATCAAGCTCAGCGCTGCAGGTCAGAGAGCCCAGAGGAGAGGTGAGAGAAGGTGCTGCATGGACGACTCTGCTGCACACAGCCAGGTCAGACAGGTTCAGACAGATCAGCAACACACACAGCTACGTTTTATTGTGAAGAGGCTTCTCACAGTCATGACTGAGCTTCAGGACCAAAACACCTCACACTGACCTCCTCAGCCCAGAAGCTCCCAGACATGTGAGCTGGTCCTGAACTAGTGAGATCACAGGAAAGAGTGATGCTGACGTTGACTTCAGCTCTGTCTGAGCTCTGTCATTGTGCCATCACTTGATCTTAATCTCTTTTATAGATAATGCTCATCAGGCCGATGGATCATGTGTGGTCAAGCTGACAAAGCTGGTTGTAGGAGAGCAGCTGTGGTTAAGGTTGAAGGACCAAAGACAAGAACCTGAAGCCCAAGTTGAGTTCAGGATGAAGGATGAAGGATGAAGGACAGTCAGTACTGACCACAACCTAAGACTGTGAGGATCGGCGGTGAGTGCACCTTGGTCAGTGAGGACTGTAGAGAGTTTGTCCTGCTGTTTCCCTGCAGATCTCAGAGTCAGTCCACAGCTTCTCTGCATCACTTCACATGTGACCACTGTGTGAATGTACAGGTGTGCCGCAGCCTCACGGACACACAGCCGTCCACAGACATTGATGCAAAGGTCAGAGGGTTTTTTTCCTCTGCCATAGCAGTGTGACCTTTCTTTGAACGTCCACCAACACAGCCACAGGCTTTCAGGTTGTCCGTCTTAACTCCACCCCCCTTCAGTCAGCAGATACCATGAAAACAAACCAACCCAGAACAGATTGCAGGTGAGAGGGCAGAGAGCCGTACGTCTGCTCAGGTTCACCTCGAGGTCTCAGGAGGACGTAAATACAGTGTGTACAGTGATGGAAACGTGTCTGTGGTTCATCTCCTTCACTTATTGATCATCAATATGACAAAGTGTGGAGGTCGACTTTATCTAGAGTTCATCTGAAGATCGTTCAGAGCGTTTGTCTGCAGCACGCCGTGGCTCAGACCTGTGGTAGTGACACAGCTGATCTCAGAGCAGCTCTCTCTCTCTCTGGTAGCTCGTCCACTTTCTAAAGCGAGAGAGAGAGAGAGAGAGAAGCTTCGTTTCCTCAAAGAGCCGAGAGCGTGAGTCCTTTTAACGTTCAAACAGAGTCCTGGTGATAAATAAAAAGGCCGTCGCTGCTGCCAGAACAAAGGGAGACACGCTGCAGGCAGGAGGTCTGATTGCTTAGCTGCTTGTGCAACGGTGTGTGTGTGTGTGTGTGTGTGTGTGTGTGTCAGTGTATTTAACACATTTGTTGTATCTTCTCTCCCAGTCAGGTGCCAGTGAGTAATTCTCATGTCTCTCTCTCAGGTAAAAACAGGTGATGCACCAAACAACACTTATTTAAAATGTCTCCTTTTGTTTGATTTGACAAAGTCAAACAAAGACCATGTGATGCAGTTAATCAGCTCGTTGTTTCCGAGCCAATCAGACGTGAGGACAGTGAAGTGAGACAAACCATGGCAGCGTCTACAGAGAGCAAAAAGACGAGGACTGTCTTATTTATCATGGAGCACTTGGAGAGTAAAGTGACGCCTGCACCGTGCCGATGAGCCTGAGCAGAGGTTTCAGCAGCTCCACTGCAGCCGGCGTGTGGCAGAGACACTCAGTCGCTGTTTGATTTCGTCGCAAAAGGTCGACTTTAATCCTGAAAGTTTCTTCTCCATGTGTTGACTCTTTTTTCTGGAAAGACAAAATTAAAATAGAAACCTTTTCCTTTTCTGACTCACTAAGCAAACAAAGAACTTTTACCTGGATATAGAAAAGTCTGTGGCTCCTGCTGACGTCTCTCTGTGACCTCCATCAGCAGACGAGGTCATCGATGGGAAGATCAGCTGTTTCTCAACAGTGTAACTCTTCACCTTCGGGGCAGCGGACGGGTCGAACCCATGCACGGCACTCTTTCACTCTTTCATCCCTCATGTCTCCAGTGTAACAGCAGTGTGTTGGACAGGTGGCAGGTGTGTTCACGGTGTCTGTGTCACAGAGAGCCAGGTGATGTGTTCACCTCAGCGTGGAGCTGAGAGCGTCCTGTCGTCCGCTGCAGTCATTTGACCTGGTGCTGGTGTGTGTGACACTGACACGCTGACAGCAGCAGGACTTCATTATGCAGAGCAGCCGTCTGTGTCGTCTCTGGTGTTTAATAGTTGTTGGTCGTTCGTTATGGGCTGTAACTCCGGGTCCCGATCTCTGTCTCCATGGAGACGACACAATAAGGTGTGATGGAGGTTCAGGTGAAGACGAACTGGTAAATATTTCTGACCTGGCAGGATTTTTGTTCCTAATGAGGTGTGATGAGCTCCGGCTCGGCTGGAGACCAGATCTGATCGCTGACAGGCAGATGCCACACTGCATGTGGGCATCAACACACACACACACACACACAAACATAACACATGTACAAACACACACACACACAGTCTGGACTGACCCTGAAGCCAAGGATTCTTAGAAAATCAATTTCAGATCCCCTTTTCCTGCCACTCATCACGTTTCTCTTTCTCAACACCAGCTGACACACACACACACGCACACACACACACACACACACACACACACACACACACACACTCACACACACACACGCCACAACTTCTCTGCGTTGCCTTGCCAGTGATTTCCCTAATTGTGTTTTTCATCAGAGGATTACAGCAGGAAAACACCACACAGTGCTCAGTGAATTTGTCACAGCTGACTGTCCCCAAACCAGCCCCCAGCCCCCGGGCACCGTGCCGCGCCGCGCCCCGCCGCTCACGGCTCCGGCTCCGGCTGCTGTACGAGCCGGAGGGAGGCGGCTGATAAGGGTGAGGCGTGCTGTACAATGTGATGAGTGTGATAGGGCCTATCAGTACGCAGCGACCGACGCACGAGCAGCCAGCATTAATAATTCAGCAGAGATGGATCCAGAGAGGATTGGCACAATAACTGTGATGTGTGTTTGTTTTATTGGGACGTGTCTCTGCTGTTTGAACAACATCTGTAACATGCTCCTCAATGACTCTCTCTCTCTCTCTCTCTCTCTCTCTCTCTCTCTCTGTCTTTGTGGGTTTTTTTTAATCTCTTCTTCCAGGCCGTTCAGGCTTCTTTCTCAGTGCGTGAGGGATGCACAGTTCGAGATCAAACTGCCACTGCAGGCGATCACCACATTAACAGTTTCTAACAAAGTCAAAACATCAGCAAGGAGCCAAGCAAACAACAACCAAAACAAAAAACAGCTGTTCTTCTTCTGGGCTGCAGAGGCTCCAGCTCTTTGATACGTAGGTTGAAAACTACGAAGGCTCAGCTGAGAACATACACGATACGCTCTTTCATCACCGTCCACTCTGAGAGGAGGATTATAGTCCAGAGAGATAAAGAAGAGAAAAGGCTGCGACGGTGTAGGTGCAGAGAAAACAGAGAGATGTGATGTGTGAGAATAGCTGTTTATCCTGGAGAGCTGATAACGGCCATGTTATCACAGCCATTATCATGTTACTGCTTTCATTAGCTCACAATAACACACTCAGTGAAACCCTCAAGATGTGGACACAAGAGCCAAACTTCTGCTACTACCATAATATACATAAGCTTGCTAACTAGCCTTGTGCTAAGGAGTTAGCCTGCTGAGCTAACGTTCACTCCTGAATAACTCCTAACAAAGCATTTGGACTGACATTGTGTTTCATATAAGTTCTAGCACGTTCAGGGAGAAAAGCTCTGAATAAAAGTTAGTCACTGCCTGCCAGAGGTGGCGGCCATCTTGAAAGGCTGCAGCAGTGTGCAGCAGCTTTAAGGAAGAGCTCAAAGTGTGATTTAACACATTGAAAAAAAAATGGCCGACAGGAAGTAGCACAATGAAGCGATAGATTGGACTCGGGCCAAGATCTGACAATATAAAGTAAAGTTCAGTGATTTGTTTTAGCTTCATTAATTTTGTTTCACATGAGTTTCTCTTCAGTTTAGAATTGTTTTTAAATTGAGATCAGATTGACTGTGAACGCACCCTGAGATCACTGATGCTGCTTTATGACAGTACACTGCAGCGTGTGAGTGAAGTAATTATGATTTATGACCCAGATGATGATCTGTGTGTGACCGTGCATTTAAACGAGATAAGTGTGTGTGTGTGTGTGTGTGTGTGTTTGTGTGTGTGTTGCCTCTCAGTGAATTTTGCCCTAAACACATTTAATCTCACACACTCAAATGTGCCCGAGTTCATACTCTGTGCTTGACCTTCGCCACCATTCGGGCTCCTCAGCCAGGTTACTATGGTTACGGGTTACTATAATGGCAACATGGTGGCAGCGGTGGTGGTGAAGGGAGTTAATGATCAACTTCCTTCCACAGCTCAACTACTTCCTAATGCTCCATTAATGCTGCGAGCAGGTCGAGGCCCAGATATGCAAAGCAGGTAGTGGATGTGGAAAGTCAAGTGTTTGCTCTGCCTCAGACTCAGCCTCGTGTTTTTATCATACCCCTATTGCCATGTATCTGAGCTAGTGCACACACACACACACACACACACACAGTAAACACCCAGACACTAATAGCCACTGTCTTGGGCATCTGAGGAAAGAGAGGTTGATTATTAGTTCTATTCCAAGATTCATGATTAAAGAAGTTTGGAAAGACTTGCTGATTAGTGTGTGTGTGTGTGTGTGTGTGTGTGTGTGTGTGTGTGTGTGTGTGTGTATGCACTAAAGAGACAGCAGCTCTTTAATCAGCTGTTGTGGGTCTTTTGAGGTGAATTTTATGAACTCCAGGCTCTGTTTGCTGCAGGAGTTCAGTGGCAGACTGAAGTCATTAAGCAGTTTGTCATGTTTCTCCTTCTGCTAATTGTCACTCATCCTTGTTTCCTTACCACAGAGAGACGGAGGGTGGAGGTGGAGGTGGAGGTGGAGGTGGAGGGGTTTAACAGAGGTGTCAGACAAACTCTCAGTAAAGCTAAAATATCACAGGCGGCTGGAACTCGTCACAAGTAAAGTCTCTGTTCATTTGTCGTGATTGACACAACATTCAGAGGAGCTGAGGACTTTTATCTGCAGATTTATTTCATTCATTTGTGTCGGTGATGGTTTTTACATTTTCAGTAACAACCCCATTAGATTCTGGTGGCTAAAAGGTCAAAGGTCGAGGTCAGTGCAGCTGCAGACCACCCAAACCCAAAATTTCACACAATGCATCATATAGAAACACATCAAGAAAGGATAAAAACTGGGACTAGTCTGAGTGGCGGAGGGATCCAGTCACAAGGAGCTGTTCTTTTACTAATTAGAAATCTTACAGCAAACACAGTCCTGAGAGGAGGACGTCAGATCATCAGAGAGCTTCAGCTGCGTCCTTTGATTTATAAAATGAATATACTCCAGTCATTACACGGAGGCCTTGAAGGCATCGTCTAATTCCTGACAATGATTTTCTAATCATCCAGGCAGAGGGGGAGGAAAACGTATTTGTGTGGCAGATTATCACACACAGAGGTGCCTCAGTGAGCCTAACAGACACAAAGAGGCATCAAACATAGAAATTAAAAAGTGTAATGATGAAAAACAGAGATTATAAAACAGGTGATGTCCAATTAAAGTGCAAAGGTTAATGACTGAACAAAGAAAGTGGACAATATGCAGCTCATTTAAAAACTGAATCATGGCCTCAGAGTTACCGGCTCTAAAACCAGACCTGCACCCTCGCTGTGCCGCGAGCAAGACAGGACAAAACACTGACCTTTGACCTTTAAATTTCTCTCCAAACATGTTTTAACTAACTAGAAAAACCTGGTTTTCTTCAAGTGAAAACTCAAATCATCTCCTCTGATTACTGACAGATAAACCTTAAGCCCCGCCCACGTGCACCTGCTGGCTCCAGGTGAGAGAGCAGAGAGCATCATGGTCAGAGGAGGAGTCTGTGGAGACCAGGACCAGAGACGAGCAGACAGATCACAGCTGTTAGCGTCGATTAGAGCAGTTAGCACAGTTAGCATCTTCTAGAACAGATAGCGCAGGTAATAGCACAGGTAATAACTTGGAATGGTTAGCATAGTTAGCATCTTTTATGAGTTTACTCTGTTAGCTTGTATCTGACAGTGGCTCACAGCGTTGCAGTTGTGCTAATGCTAACTGTGGCTTTCTGTACCGATACGGTTTCAGGTGTGTTGATCCTGACGCCTGCCTGTGCGTTCAAGAGGACATGTCTGCGTTGTGTGTCTCTGTTCAGCTGAAGATGAAATCACAGGGCTGTCTGAGCTGCTGGCGTCTCTCGTCCTCTCTGACGTTGCTCGCACTGATGTCGTTGTGGCTGTAGAGCAGCGTCACTCTGCTTCCGTGGAGGTCACAGTGGATTCAGCTCCAAGAAACATCTGAATTCAAACGTGGCCTGCTCAGCATTAACATGCAGTGAGGTCTGAATACATGCACGAACAGAGAAGGTCGCCCTGACCCGGCTCCACTTAGAGTCCACATGAGGACCATGTTCCTAATGAGCCACACAGTCAGGGTCAGACCTGGATCTGGACCAGGGCCGGAGCCCCTGTGGTCCTGGATGTGCAGGAGGCTTTGAGTCTGAATCCTCTGAGGCAGGGAGTTACAGACACAGCAGCTGCACGCCGTGATTACTGACATGTTTCAGTCTGTCGTCCACGAGCTGCTGAAGAACCAGCAGACCTCTGATGTATCACTGCTGCTTCCTGCACTGTTGTCGCTCTGTGTGTGTGTGTGTGTGTGTGATCAGTGCGAGGTTCCTGCTGTTTACTGTTTCTACAGAGAAATAAAAAGTCGCAGTGAAACGTTGCCGTGACGACTTCCTTATCATCGAAACAGCCGAGGCGATTCCTCGCTGTAATGAACTCCTGCAGAAAGACACTTTAATAGTCCGAGTCGGCGCCATTACATCGTCCTCACCAGACTCCTCCCCCTCTGCTGCTGATGAGAGCAACACACAACACACACACAGCTCCATGCATCACATTAATCTACAGTCCACACTGATCAATAATTAGTGCGTAAACTAGTGAATGCATCATTTTAACGTGTGTTATAATCCTTAAGACTCTGCTCCCAGTCAATCTGTGGTTACCGTGGCAACAGGAAACACTTGTTGAGCAGCTGCTTTGTCACAAATACTGACCAACCAACAGACAAACTCCTCCCACACGGAGACGATTGATAACATGACATAAGCTGATACCTGCTGATCAGGTCGATGTTTGATTAATCATTGGAGTTATTGAGACGCTGGCTCGTGTGACTGAGTGTCCTCCTCTTCAGTTTGCTTCCAGGCCTGTTGCTTCACCTTCACTCGTTGCTTCCTTCACATGTTCAAAGAGCTGAGTGTCTACCTGCCAGGACCTGCCCGTGCACGTCCTGCACCAGAAACAGCTCCGCCTCTTTACAACAGATAGATTTGTCTGGTCTGCAGTGACCAGTAAACACTTTTATGATCGATAAGAGCCGTAACCGTCGATGAGATGCACCGACACTGAGCGACTCTGTTTGCACTGTCACACTGTTTCCACGTCGACGTGATGCCTCTTTATTAAACTATGGATTTTAGCCTCTTTATGACTCTCAGTAAAATATGTATGTGCTGCTGCTGGGTCAGTAGACGAGTCTGTTCTGTCTCCGCTGCAGCTGTTTTCATCTTTAATAAGAGACTTGGACTGAAGTGAGGACCAAATGAAAAGCAGCGACTGGCAGAGTTAAATGCAGAGATGAAGTCTGTCGCAGCTGAAGCAGAAAAAAAGGGCCGTCTGTTGCATTGTGTGAAGACTCAGCCTGTTATTGATTCACATTAGCTGTAAAGAGCAGCAGCTCTCTGACAGGTGGGGGGGGGGGGGGGGGGGGGGGGCAGCACATGACCACTCTCTGCTTCAAGAGCCAGTCGAGTTTTTCTCAAGGGCCGAACACTTAAACTCCTCTGTTTGGTTTCAGTCTGTTTTCTCTCAAGTCATGAACCCACTGAAGTTATTGTTGATGATGTCAGATCTCAGCGACCTCAGTGTGTGTGTGTGTGTGTGTGTGTGTGTGTGTGTGCGTGCACGTCTCTGTAGCTGTTCCCGCTCGTGTGCAGACTGTACGGTGTCAGGACGGACATCGGCCTCAGTTCAGCTCCACTGCTGCAAACGCTCTAATGTGGTTCACTGTTTAACACACAGCAAGGGAGTGTGTGTGTGTGTGTGTGTGTGTGTGTGTGTGTGTGTGTGTGTGTGTGTGCGTGTGTGCGTGCAGTGTGTGTGTGTGGGAGTCAGAAACACTATGTTCTTCTCATCAAAGCCCCACCCTCCCTACTGTCTCCACGGAAACGCAACACAATTGGTACCTGTCGCCTGGCAACATTGCCCAGTGTCTTTGGGACATGGAGCTGCTCAGAGAGAACACACACATACACACACACACACACACGTGCACACACACACACACTCACTCACAGGGGGCTGCGCTCCACATTTCTCGGCCTTTTAAACCTCGGCTTCACAGACCTGAGTGTGAACGTGTGGTGTGGAGCTGATGTTTCTTATCAGTGGCGTCAGGCTGCTCCTGCACTTTGTGTTTACATACTGCACAATGACATACAGCACAATACAGTAAAGGCCAGGGTGAGTGTGTGTCTGCAGAGACTGGATCTTCTCCTGAAGCCTCTCCAGCTGTTTCCTCCAGGTGTTCGTCCTGACCTGCAGACTCAGGTCATGTGACCTCTGG
Source organism: Caranx ignobilis (assembly GCA_021432705.1). Lineage (NCBI taxonomy): Eukaryota > Metazoa > Chordata > Actinopteri > Carangiformes > Carangidae > Caranx > Caranx ignobilis. The sequence continues at coordinate 1,539,750 of MU269983.1, read as the reverse complement.
AGCAGTCACTCCACTGCCATGCAGCCTGAGTGATGTGGAGCTGCTGAGATGCTGGAAGCTGCAGCTGGTTCTCCCTCTGAGCCCACGGCTCCTGTAGCTCTGTAGAGAGGAGGGTGTGTGTTTGAATGCTTGTACAGCTTTGTCCTGATGTTTTATTGTGGAGGTCCACCCTGAGCTCCTCCTGGCTCTCTGAGCTTCTGCAGAGTGGCTTATTGGAGCGTGATGTTGACAGGTGTGAGTCCACTCAGCTCAGTGTGACACAGTCTGACAGAGTGACAGGTGTCAGTTTTTGGTTATTGACAGATTTATCCAACACAAGCTGCACAAACTGAAGGTGACTGGATCCTTTCTGAAGCTTCTAGAGTCACAAAAACACAAAGTCCAGCGTCAGTCATTTCGTCCTCAGAGGCTTTGATTCTGTGGTTTTCATGTGAGACGCCAGAGTTAAACACAAAATCAATACAGAAAACTGGTTTAAAATCCATAGATGCACGAGAGCTTTCTGACGAAGCAGGAAGTTATCTGAGCTGAACCCCCCCAGGCTTTCATTATACTGCATATTAGCCACAGATGATGAGTTTAAGTCTTAATATTGTCAGAGGCCCAGAGCTTCACACTGGCTGAAGCATTTTCTCACTGACTGAACCTCCTTAGGTTTGTGTCACATTCAGTGAAATTAGCTGAATAATGACTTCCAGCTGCTGGACAGTGGCCCTGCACACACACACACACACACACACACACACACACACACACACACACACACTGTACTGTGCTGCAGGGAGAGAGCTGTGCAGCATATTGTGACAGCAGCATATTTAGTTTTCTATTTTAGCCTCTGTCACAGTCTCAGAGGAGCAGGAGGAGGAGGAGGAGGAGGAGGAGGAGGAGGAGAGCAGGAGGAGGAGGAGGAGGGGGAGCAGGAGGAGGGAGGAGGAGGAGGAGGAGGAGGAGGAGGAGGAGGAGGAGGAGGAGGAGGAGGGGAGGAGGGGAGCAGGAGGAGGGGGTCGTCCTCCCAGGACCATGTCCACATGCATGTGTCTCTGTGTGTATGATAGTAAAGTATAATGACAGTGTATGTATAATGTATATATGTGTGTGTGTGTGTGTGTGTGTGTGTGTGTGTGTGCAGCCTCACACACACTGACTCTGGATCCTTCGGGACTTGGAGCTGTCACACATTATAGATCCACTAATAGTAATCAATAGGTTTAATTGATTCATATTGATTTACTTTGTTCATTTCCAGCTGCTCTGGGAATTCTTCAGTTCTGAGTTTCAGTCAGTCAAAACCACCCAACATGTTAGAAACTAAACTCACACACACACACACACACACACACACTAAAGTGTAACTGAGACGATGAGTTCATCGTCTTCAAGCTGAGATCATCGTGATGTGTTTCAGGCTCCATCAGTTCTTCTGCTCTTTGTGTTTAGGATGGGTTTGGATCAGTTACAGTCATGACTCACTGGTGAAGAGGTTGATCAGCTGACAAATACAACTTTATTCTGCTCTTCATGGAGGTGATAACAGAAAGGCTTGGAGGTGGAGATGTACTGTAGGTCCTTTCTGCTGTCAGTCTTCATGCAAAATATCAACTCTGCTCAACAGGAGTGATGAGGAGCTGGAGATATAGATGAAGACTCAGGAAGTAGAGACTTTTTCAAATCAAAACAATACTTGTCTACATCCGACCAACGGCTACTGCTGAAGTTCCATGTGAAGTTCTCCATGAAGTCGTTGCTAGGATACAGACTAAACATCCTGAGGCTATTGACTTCAGTCATGTCTCCCTGATGGACTCACTGAGGATGTGGTGGAGAGACACACGCTGGTGGAGGCCGTTCTGAACAACTCAGATCATCCTCTTCATAACACCTTGATGGACCAAGAGAAGAGCGGGGGGGGGGGCTCCTCTCTCTTCACTGCAGGATGGAAGAAAAACAGAAGATCCTTTGTACCTTCAGCCATCAGGCTTCTTCATTCTTCTGCAAATGGTTGAGCTGACAGACAAATGAATTTCCCTTTGGGGATCAATAAAGTAATTCGTATTCGTATTCATAGAAAGGTTTTCTCCTCACACACTGATGAGCTCCAGAGGAAAGAAGGAAAACTGAGAGCGAGACATGATACCACAGGTTTAATAAGCTGCCCATGTGCCCATGTGCTGTGTGTAGATGTTAAAAACCATAAAACCAGGCTGAGGAGACCTGAGGACTCTCAGAGCATTAGCATGTAGCATAGACACACACACACACACACACAGTCTGACAGCCAGAGTAGTGAACCATGAGGTTTAGGTGGAGTTCAGCTGGAGGTCAAAGAGTTCAGCTCAGTGTCAGAGCTGCATCAGTCCCCAGAGACAGACACACACACACACACACACACACACACACACACACACACACACAGGTCACACACACACCAGCAGATGCAAAGCGTTGATATGTGGAGCCTCTGTGTCACGGCTGGGTGAATCTGCGGTGACGAGCTCTCACTCTGATCGGTCACATCTTCTCTCTCTTCTATTGTTTTTTTTTTAAACACCTGTAATGATCACATGACTATTAGAGACAGAAGTGGGAGGCGGCTTCGTCACACCTGAACACCTGATGACCTGCGCTACAGTGGCTCTGATGGTAAATTCACTTTTCCACTCAGAAACAAAGAAGCAGACTTTGATTATTACCTGACACGTGTCATGGTTCAGAGGGAGAGAACGGGATCATAACACGGAGGTGATTAAAGTGAACAGAGGATGTAGCACGCTTTAAAGATGGTGGACGAGGATTGCAGGCGTGAGTCAGATTGTTTCTCCCAATTAGATCATCTATCAGTCAGATGAAAGGATGCCAGAGGAGCAGTGCTGGCCACAGGCCTGCTACCAGCTCCGTGTGTGTGTGTGTGTGTGTGAATATTTAGCTTCGTCCCTGAATCAGTCAGATTCATGTTTGTCTGGAGATGAACGCAGCTGTTTTTTTGTTTTTTCTAGTTTAGTTTAATTTTAGTCATTTTCACAGCTTTATTTTGAAAATTGTTCTCGTGCCAGGAAGCAGGAAGTGAGGCACATGGAAGAATTGTGCTATACGTTGTAGAAATGAAAACATTTGCTTCCCTCATTGTCCCTGAACGCCACATGACTGTATCGTATATCGTGATATTTAAGCTGCTCTGCATCGAGATGTTAGATGTTAAATGTCACCAGAGTCTGATGTGATTGTTGGGAAAGAAAGGACGTTTGTTTGAATAATGTCTCATTTCTGTGTGAGGACAAAGCAGCGCAGCATGAAAGACCACGGAGCCCAGCAGATCTTATTATTCTGTTTTCTTTTCATCGCCAACAAACCCACATGAAAAGACCAGAACCAACAGTAAGTTGGTCTTTTTTTATTGTGTATTAATCCACTGCAGAGGGTTCGGGTTAGTCCCCACAGTCCCTGACAAAAGCTGCTGATGAACTTCCTGTGTGAGTCACATGAGCCCACAGAGGTCAGAAAGATCATTTAAAATGTGGATGGTTTTGTCCTCAGTGAGATGAATGAGTGTGAGAATAGAAAACTGCACCGAGAGACCAGCAAACACTTTTAATGAGAATCACAGAGAGGAAGAAAAATGGAGAAAAACATTAATAACAATTGTAACTCTTATCTCAGGGATTTTATGCTTTTAAAGAGAAGAAGAAGCTTTTTTAAGAAGAAGAAGAAGAAGAAGAAGACCTGGACCTCTGCTGTCTTTCATCTCTGATCCAGAACAAATCCCAGACGTCCAGTCGAGTGACTTGATTCTCTGTGCAGCAGAATGACCTCTCTCTCCCTCTCTCTCCCTCTCTCTTCAGCCCCACATCTCTTCTTCTTCTGTTTGTTTGTGTCCTCTCTCTCTTCTTCTTCTGCTTCCTCTCATCTCTTAAAAAACAAAGTCAGGACCTGTGTGTTTTCACTGATCCTGGTGCAGGGGCTGATCTCCGTCTGTCTGCTGATGCTGATTCGAGTGTCATCATCTCCAGTCACAGCTGCTGCTTCCTTCCTCCCTTCCTTCCTCCTTCCTTCCTCCTTCCTTCCTTCCTTTCCTCCTTCTTTCCTTCCTTCCTTCGCTCCATTAAATGCCAGCAGCTCCGCCCACTGATCCCCCTCATGTCTGATCTGTGAACGCCACCAACTGTTTACACACAGGACAGTGAAGATGCTCATCATCATCATGTCGTCTTAATCTGCTGCCACTGCAAACTAAGATCTAACACAATGCACCGCTTCCTAAAGGGCATCAGAGGACACACACACACACACACACACACACACACAAACAGCCCCCACCCTCTCCACCTTTTCAAAGCTGCAGCCCGGGTCCCTTCAAAGGCACTTTGAAAGACCCCTGATTACCAGGCAGCCTGTAACTAGCATCCAGCTCCAGCAGCAGCACTGACTCAAATCAAAAATCCTGCTTTTCTCTGGACGTCTGCATGTTACCACGGCGTCTTAGGGCCGTCACGGGTACAACGGAAAAAGGTTAAAGTTTCAAAAAGAAGGATATTCTCTGACATTATAAAGTCAGAGATTGGCACATGCAGGAGCAGAGACATCAAGATGATGTGAGATAAAACAACAAGTCCATTTCCTGCTTGCTACAGCCACCTGAAACTCGTCCCACCGTGCAGAGCGTTGACGTGTCTTCTTCCTTGAGAGAAAATAAAAATACTATTTTCTCTCGATTTGTGGCTTTAAACTTGAAAATGCACTCACTTCCTCTCCTCCAGCTTGTTTCTTCAATGTACTGTGGCCTTAATACACTATTGTAGGGGTGTGTGTGTGTGTGTGTGTGTGTGTGTGAGGGAGCCTTTTGTTGCATGAACTGAATCTGCTCTGGGATCATTTAAGGACGAAGTTGTTCACACCTTCACATCATTTTCAACTCACACATCAGTCGTGATGAGAGCAGAAGAGACGCTTTACTGTAGGACATCAGCAGACAGAGACACAGAGACAGAGAGGGGACAGCTCTGCAGGACGAAGCCTGTCGGACTCTGTGACGTCTCTCTGGTGTGGGAGCTGCAGCTGTTAACTCTGCTGCTCCATTTAAACTGAACTCAGGTCAGTGGGCGGCCTGTAAATACATTACTGCTGCTCAGGATGACACTTCCTCCACAGAGAGGTCAGAGGTCATCTGCAGACACTCTCTCTGAGGTGTCGGCACTCTGAGAGGAAGAGGCTCCTGCTCTCACAGCCACAATCAGCAGCTGGCGTGTGCAGACTGTGGAGCAGGTACAGGTGGGAGGAGTCCAGCAGTATGGTTGACTGAGGGGGAGGGGCTGCAGCTGCTGCTTCCTGTTCCAGCCCCAGATGTTGATGCTTGGTTGAGACCTCAGTGTGATGCTCTGATATTTAAGATGTGGCTGTGCTAAGTTTAGGAACCCCCCCCCCCCACACACACACACACACACACACACCCGGCCAAAGCTGCTGAGGATCTGGATGTGATGAGGACTCTGACACTGGATGTGAAGAGTGGAGGAGGTGGATGTTGTGGAGGAGGTGAAGTGACAGCTGACAACAGAACAAAGAGCAGATTTTTCCGATTGACGGGGACGACGTGATTGGCTGGTTGAGATCAGGCTAGAATCCGGTTGGTTCCTGGAAACGCCCAAAGTCAGAGCGAGCGGTGAATGAGAGAGTGTAGAGGAGATGGATGACATCACCTCCTCTGGTTCTTTGGTCCGTAGATCAACGTTCGGCAGAAGAACTCGTCATGTCGAGCTCAGTCCTCGTCCTTCACGTTGTCTTCTCCCTCCGAGGTAAAGGTCAGACAGAGAAGTCAAACAGGATCTCAGTGGATCTGGATCATGACAGGTCCAGGAGACTCACTCTAGTGGTCAGGAGAGGAACTGCAGCTGTGTTCAGGCAGATGTGAATGTGGATCCAGTTTACAATGACTGTTGAGTCTAACAGAGTAATTCAATAACAAGCAGCCCAACAATCAATAAAAGCAGCATAGACAACATCTCTCTCATTCACACACACACACACACACACACACACACACTCCAGTCCTGTCATCATCTCAAGCTCTTTCCAGTCCAGAGTGTTAGATTATTCATCAAGGCCGTACAGCTGCTCTGCCTCAGGCGTGTTTGCAGGATGGATTGTCCATCCATCTCCTTTTCTACACAGACACACACACACACACACACACACACACTCACACACACACTCACACACATTGATCTAATACTCCCTGGATCTGAATAATTAGCTCTGCAAATATCAACATGTACATATCTAACAGAGGCCGCGCTCCTTCACTGAAGAGGAAAACGTTGAGCGGTTTATTCCATCCCATAATTAAAGTTCCCTTTGAGAGGAGCTTTTCCTCCTGGTGTTGGCCTTCTGGCCATAAGTGGATAAACCATGGCTTCTCCCAAAGACAACATAATAACAGATGTATGCAGGTGCTCATCAGACCACCAAACTTCTCGCCGCCGCGAGCTCACGAGTCTGTGTTTTTTTTTTTTTGGGCTTTTTGTGCATTTATTTTGAAAGGACAGCTGGAGAGAGACAGGGACCGCCGGGTGGAATCGAACCCAGGGATGCTGCTATACGACGCGTGCAGCTCAGTTTATTTAATCGGCGTTTCAGTGAAGAGCCGCCTGCTGCTGCTTCAGAGTTGGGGCAGACGCACAGTAACAGTCACCTGCTGCCGTTACCATACCGACGAGCTTTCTCTCCCTCACTACTGTCCTGGCCGAGCGGAGGAAACTCTAGATCGTCAGTATCGTTGCCTTTGTGATATTAATATTTTGCATGTTCGTATCTAGATATAGATACGATAACGATATATCGTTCAGCCCTAGAAGAAACACGAGGACTCACCGCCAACAACAGTTTGTAGAAAGGTGCTCATCACCTGAGCAGCAGCAGCAGCTCCAGCAGCTCCAGTAGCAGCAGCTCCAGCAGCAGCAGCAGCAGCAGCAGCAGCTCCAGCAGCAGCAGCAGCTCCAGCAGCTCCAGCAGCAGCTCCAGCAGCAGCTCCAGCAGCAGCTCCAGCAGCAGCAGCAGCAGCAGCAGCTCCAGCAGCAGCTCCAGCAGCAGCAGCTCCAGCAGCAGCAGCTCCAGCAGCAGCTCCAGCAGCAGCAGCAGCTCCAGCAGCAGCAGCTCCAGCAGCAGCAGTAACAGCAGCAGACTCCCCTTCAGCACAGAGCAGAGTGTGTAGTGAGGTGATCATCTAAGTTTGCTGCTGGAGGATGTTTCTTTTCTTCCCGTCACTGTGTGGGTGCACACACCATCAGACTCTCAGAGAGCACTTGACAGCAGACGAGTAAAAGTCTGAGAGAAAACAGCTGAGAGAATATTTTCCCCCATCATCTCCTCCGACAGCTCAGACAGTGGAGCAGCCGCCGGAGCAGCCGGCACCGAGCTCTATACGTGATCTTATCTCAGACAGAGATTAAGGTGTCATCAGCGGAGACGCCGCTTGACTTCAGGGAAACACTGCTGATGTTGTCTGGGATGTTCACTTGTCACTGATTGCATAGTGAAACAGCTCCCACGTTAATGCACTCCATGACAACCTGTTACCTCTGCTTTTTAAATGCCACAGCAGCAGTGCTTTGTATTTTGTCTCTTTAGTTTTGTGGAAGAAACATGAGGAGAGCGACGACCTGGTGGAATAATAGATGCTGCCGGGGAGGAGAGGCGCAGAGCAGAGCTGTGATTGACAGCTAAAGGGGAAGAGAACAATGTCTGCTGACACACGCTGCCAGAAACATACAGCTATTAGGAGTCCAGTGGACGCTGCTGCCTGATTTTCAGCTAATGGACCAGAAACAGTTTGGACTGTTCACACTGTCTCTTCCAGGAAGTGGAGATCTGAGAAAGACTGGAGGTTTATATAACGAGGAGGCAGAGAGAAGGTCTGATGGACGTTGTACAACATATACGTACAAGAGCCGGGCCTGTTGTTCTGCTCGCTGTCCTCAGGCTCCTTCCCATTGGTCAGAGTTTACATCCAGAGTTGTGTGTCGGAGCAGGAAGTAGTGAGGCAGAGCTGTGTGTGTGAGCAACATGTCCGACCTTCACCACGGTTTCCCATCATATCTCCGACACGTTTTGAATGTTGATTCAGAGACATCAAAGTGTGTGTTTGGGTCTCGGGGCCTTTTGTGGCTGCAGCATTCAACCGTGTGAAATCTGATCGATCCGGGTTTGAAGGCCGCGTGAGTTCAAGAAGAGAGAGGAGATCAGAGAGGGTGTGGAGAGGTGAGTTTACCACGCGCCATGGTTCCTTCTGGTGCTAATGTAGCTTCAATAGCTTCAAGCCAAGAGCTGGTGGCTGCAGTGCTTTGTGGGTAACGTAGGCACCTGGATCAGGACTGGTTGGGACAGGTAAATCCATACACTTCTCTTTCTGGTGGAATCTTTATCTTGTCTTCTTCTTCTTCTTCTGGCTCCAGTGAACTGCTGCTGACTGTGGAGCAGGAACTTCAGCCTGTCCATCGTCCTACAACTGTAAGATCATGAAGAACGTCTGATTCAGATTCAGATGCTGTGAGCACACGCTGTTGATGTGCTTTGCAGCCTCAGCAGCTGAGTGGTGCAGGATGTGTGGAGAACATGGTGCATTCTGGGAGATGTCCAGAATGAGCAGAGCCTCAGGCGGCACTTGTGTCAGAGGAGTCATGTGGAGGAGGTGGATCAGTCTGATACTGAGCTGGAATCTGCAGACTGTCTGCAGTGTGTGTGTGTGTGTGTGTGTGTGTGTGTGTGTGTGTGTGTGTGTGTACATCTGCAGGAACCTCAGGCTGGTGGGACCAGGACTTGGTCTTTGATGTGTGGCTGATCTGGTTTCTCCTCATTACAATTGTTGTGTGGTGCTGAGAGCAGAGCGACATGCTTTAACT
>MU269983.1:1440859-1525859 GCA_021432705.1 Caranx ignobilis | reverse complement strand
TGTCAAGAACCAACTACACCAAATATTCATATGGAACTTTTTGCAGAACAAACACAGAGAGGAATGTGAAAGTCTGTGCGCCGAGGGGATGAAGGTCTGCATGTCTGCACTGAGCCTCACGTGTCAGACGACTCCACGGGACATTTCTGTGGAAAGAGGGTTTTTCTAGTACAAAGAGCGCCTCACCTGCTGCAGCACAAAGCCTGAGCAGGCAGCAGCTTCAAACACCAGAAAGTCCACACGGGTTCATATGAATGAGAGTCTGGACTCTGGTGCGTTCACTTCCTGTGGTTCGTCTGAGCTTCAGGCTGAAGTGTGACAACGAGACAAGAAAAAAGAGCAACAGCAAAGTGAGAAAATGAGGAGAAGCTGTGAGACAGGGAGAAGAAAAGATTGATCCTCCTCTCTTCATTAATCACAGATTATATTTATTGATAATTAAGGATGAAAGGATGAACGAGGAGGTGAAGGATGACACGTCTGCTCCTCTGAGATACAGCAGGCCTGCGCAGGGCTACGAAACAAACACACACACAAATGACCAATTACAAGTGTTTCATGCTTTTAGCAGCTCTCCATGAGCTGTGCATTAGCATTTTAACAGTTCTGTTGGGGGGGGGGGTACGAGGAGGAGGAGAATAAACACATTCATAACCAGTCACACCAACACAGGTCTCAGGAAAGAGCCTGGGGCGCAGTCTTAATGCTGCACTTTATACACACACACACACACACACACACACACACACACACACACACACACACCACGCTGTCACCATCTTAGTCACAAGCTGGTGAATTCAGAGGAACAACAGGGAAGAAATGAGAAGGAGTAATGTTTGGTTGTGTGTGTGTGTGTGTGGGGGGGGGGGGGGGGGGGTAATTATAACACACCTGGTCTGTAGAATACAATTTCTCATCTGTAAATATTTTATGACAGAAAACACAAATATTCCACTTTACAGGAGAAAAACAACGACAAGGAAACAGGCAGAGGTGTCATCAATCACTGTGTGTGTGTGTGTGTGTGTGTGTGTGTGTGTGTGTGTGTGTGTGTGTGTGTTTTTCACTGCTGCAACAACAATGTACATCTCTCACTAATTAGTAGCTGTGTAACTCCAGCTGTTATGACCCCCCCCCCCACACACACACACCCCACACCCACCCCCCCCCCCCACACACACACACACACCCCAGTAATAACTCTGTGTTCTGATAAATTAATTAACTAAATGAATCAATAACCAAATGAATCAATAACTAATATCCCTGCGGCCTTTCATCCTTCATGCTCATACTTACACATGCAGAGGCGCGGAGCAGGAGGCGGCGCGCGCGGCTTCAGCTGCGGTTGTTTACCGTCATGTCCCAGTCAAACAGGGACAATATGGCTGCTGTTTTCATGGAGCTAATCCTGCAGCTGATTGTAAATGCATTATGAACACACATGATCCCTGCTGGGAGTTAGCTGCAGGAACCAGTCCAACCACAGATTACAGGTGAGTAACAGGAAACCAAAACAGCTCCTTTTAGTCTGATTTCATGCATCTGTGCAACAGCTGGAGGGGGGTGGGGGGCAGTGGTGGGGGATATTAAAGGATATTATGAGTCTGGCATTTCTCTTGTTACCAACAAATAATCCCATTAACAGAACACAACAACAGTCAGTCAGCCATTTTCACTCTGTTGGTGGTTCGTCATGTCGTAGCGTCACATTAGTGTATGAGATGAAGCAGACAGGTGACAGGTGGAGGTGATGGAGACAGTGAAACAACAGATCACTGCCACATGTTATAAATGATTTATCAGACTAAAACCAGATTCTAAAGTTTTTATCAGGTCTGTTTTATTGTGAAGTGATGTATTCAAGTCCCTCATCACACTGACTGGACACTGAGTCGGTCCCACACACACTGTCCTCACTACTCCATCATCACTCTGGTGTCACATCCGCAGCTGAAAATAGTCCCTGACAAATCACACTTTTATAAAATCTCAAACTTTTTCCTGATGTGAGTGAACAGATGTTTAAATCTTCACTGGGAGTGGATGAGCTGAGCCTCAGCACTGACACACTGCCCCGACACCATGTCCTCTGACTGGCTCCTGTCTGTGTCTGTCTCCTTCTCTGCAGGGACACAGTTCTGGTGTCTCCTGGACATCGTGCCCATTAAGAATGAAAAGGGTGAAGTGGTTCTGTTCCTGGTGTCCCACAAAGACATCACGGACAAGAAGAAGGACCAGGATCCTGAGCAAGGACCTGAGACAGGTGAGGAGGTCATATCAATAACTCACCTGTTCATGCTATCTTTATTTTAATGAATGTGGACATGTGTCTTTGGATTCACACGCTGGTTAAAACACATCATTGTAACTCACAAACATTAATGCAGTAACAAAGTCAACAGAGAAAAGTAACAGACGTGGTCACGGACAGGTATTTTCTGTAAACATCAGATTTGTCATGAAGTTCATTCAGGTTCATTCGTGCTCCAGCTCCCTCTCTGACTTTATGTGATGACAGTGAAGGCATCACGGACAAACCCCCAGAGTGGATGAGTCTGCAGCTTCAGAGGTTGGACATTAGGACTCAAAGAAAAAAAACCAAAACAAACAGCCAGTCTGGCTCATGGCAACAAACACCGTTACCCATAAGCCCCCTCTGGATGTTGATCGCAGGCATCGTGTGTTGATGAGTGAGTTGAATCCTGAATGAGGAGCCTGTGGAGCAGAGGCTGGTCCAGCCTCAGCTCTCTGTTGTTAACCTGAAGATACATGTGAGATCTAAAGTCAAAAACATCACTGGCTCCAAACTAAATTCAAAAGTCACGCCACGTTTACGTCTCCATTACGTCTGCGCTGACACTTCAGAGGCTGGGGGGGTTCTCATGTCTCATTACATCTGATTCAAATAAAACTCCTCATCCCGTCATCGTCACTCTTCAGCCTGAGCATCGCTTTGATTACCTCTCACTGCTGGGTGGGGTGGGGGGTGGGGGCAACAGCAGCCTCCAGCACCACAGCCCCCAGTTGTGAAACAAACAACAATTAAGCATCAATTAATGACTTTAATTGCTTTTTTTTCTCCATCCTGTGTCGTCGTCGTTTCCCCCGCGGGTTTATCTCCTGCTGGTGAAATAAATGTCTGTCAATTTGAATATTGCTTTGATATTAATGCCTGTGATACGGTGCACAGGGTGAGCCACAAACATCCTGTCAGAGACCACACACACACAGTGGAGTCTGATAACACCTACTCGTAATGGGTGGGTGTGTGTGTGTGTGTGTGGGGGGGGGGTTAATTAGAAGAGGACAGGATTTAATTTCTGTCAGGAAACATATAAACTCCACTCACAGCTGCTGCAACAACAACACAGTAAAAATACAAGGTTCCTTCTTGTTGTTTGTCTCAGATTAGAGATAAATATTAGCTTCTTGCTAAGAAGCTAATATTTATGTAAAAATCCTATAAAACCATGTTATACAATATAACAAACATGGAGTTGAGGATAGATGGGGCAACAAAGCGTACGATAGTAAGCCCTCAGTTCAGTCCCTGTGTGAGAGCAGGTTGTTGTTAATGTTGACCAGAGGTTATAAGACACGTCCTCTCCTCTGCCAGGCCTCCACTCCGTCATCACTGATAAAAGTTAAACAGAATCGGACTCGTTGTTCTGACGTGTGTTGCAGCTGCTTCTTTATTCATCATCAACTTCTCTGTTGTTCTCATTAATTGGCTTCGTTCTTCTTCCCCTTTGGTTTCAAGTCGTTCTTTAATATTTCAGTCATATTGATCAGAGCTCTTCTCTGTCTTGTTGTTGTGAACTTCAGCTCACCAGGATTCAGCATCTGCACGACTAACTAACCCCCCCCCCCCAAAGAGATGAGCAGCTTTTTGCCTGCAGCCTTAAAGTCGTTGCACCATTCGTCCAATTCAAATGCTGTGGTTATATTCTTTTTTTTCTCTTTCATATTATTGATAGATCCTCGTTCACTTCACACCCAGAACTGTTTGTTCCTGTGGAGGCTGCGTGAAATATCCCAGCATGCAAAGCTGAACACAGATTTCACTGACATTCAGATCTGAACTGTACATTTCTAAAATCCTCTCTTACACCACTAATATGCAAGCTGATCCAGGCCTGTGGAGGGGGGGTGGGGGGGGCACGGTAATCAAGACTCTTAAGATGAAGTGGGTTGTTTAAAATTTCAGTTTTTTTATAGATTGGCTTTCAGAGCGCGGTCTGCACAGCTTCCTGGTGGGAAAGAGCACCTGCTTGAAACCACTTACCCAATTTTCTCCCTCTTGCCCAGGCTCTCTCATTTGGCTGAATGTCTTATTGCCTCAGTGCAGAAATGATTGAAGCCTGCTTTCATACACTACGTCTGTGTTTAACACTCCGCATGAGTTATTACATTTTAAATTCAAGCTCCCAAATTTGGAGCAGCGAGTGAGCGAGCGCACGAGGGACGACAAACAATGAGACAGCCAGAGAGGAAGGAGACAAAAGAGGATTTAAACGGTTTCTATTTTCTGATTCTGGCGACGCTGTGATCGAGGCTGAGCTCCCGAAGGCTCCTCGTGGATGTGACGGGGAGATGAAAGATGGAAAAAGGTGTGAAAACGAGGGGAAGACTTTGACTTTTCTGATGTGATGAGTTGACACAAACATTTCCCTGCAGACAGGTGGAGCTGCTCGGGTTCTGCTGTTAGAGACCTGACGCTGACGCACGGGTCGGTGAGAGGAAACTTGAGGACTCAAATCAAAGGAGGAGTGTTTGACTGCTTAATTGTGCTCAGTATAGAAAGATCTGCACTGACAAACACACACACACACACTGTGCATGCACACTGTGTTAATTGACAATGTTAATAATTTAACATGTGTATCCAGCCCACTCTCTCTCACTCGTGCACACAGGCCTCCCCCAGAGAACAGGCTGTGTGTTGTGAGAGTGATCAGTAGTCTGAGCCCGAGGCAGAGCGACCAGCTCCTCCTTACATCTCCCACCTCCAGTCTGCAGCAGCTCCAGCAGCAGCAGCAGCTCCCAGCAGCAGCAGCAGCAGCAGCTCCAGCAGCAGCAGCTCCAGCAGCTCCAGCAGCAGCAGCAGCAGCTCTGAGTGAACACTGAGGAAATGCACAGTAACAATGACCCATCTGTAACATCTGCTTTCTGTTCACCCACTCATGCTGACGGCCTGGACCTGCAACATGAGGCTGCAGCCAGCAGGCAGCTAGCTTAGCTTAGCATGAAGCCTGGAAACAAGTGGGTGGGGGGCAGCTAGCCTGACTCTATAGCGCACAGATGAGAGCTGCAGTAATCACTGGTGTGGAGATGAGAGGACACACGTCTGCTCCGTCTGATGATGGATTCATTTGTGCTGATGAAAACTGAGACGGATCGTTGTGTAATTAAGACAAAAGGAGCTTGAAAGCTCGAAGAAAGAGTCGGCGTGCAGCTGTGCACTGCCTGAAGGGGGTGTGATTGTAAAATTGTAGGTTTCTGCAACCTGGTGTCTAACACGCACACACACACTTGGTGAAACAGTTCCCAGTGTGTCAGCGCTGCAGCACAGCAACATGGGCCTGAGGTTTTAGGACACCAGCCATTAGATCCAGGAAGTGAGCCCAGCCCACAGCGAGCCCGCTCTCCTGTAGGGGACAGGTACATGAGGCCAGCTGCTGCCATACATATGCCATCAATAGTTCAATATTTGTGCTCTGTGCCACTTTTAAGAGAATAGAGACATTAAATGATGTGTCGTTCTTACATCAGGAGCCTGAGACAGATAAACCTCACATACACCGTGGTACCAGAGACAGGTCCCAGGCTGGAGCTGGACGGACTTCACTGTGCTGTTCAAACAGCTCTGATATCGAGGCACCGCTGAGTCTGAGGCAGGAAGAAACACGACAGCTCCACAAGGGACAAACACGTTCCCTCTGCACAGTCAGGTTTTGTTTCAGAACAAGCAGCAGGTGTGAGGTCTCAGAGGTTTTTAACTTTGTCTTCAGGATCAGAGCAGCGTCTGACGCTGAGGACACCAGGAGCTTCTTACCTCTCTGTCGTTGTCGTTGTCGTTGTTGTCGTTGTTGTTGCATCTACTTCCTGTGGTTTTTAAACATTGTATAGAACATTACAGAAGCAGAAACAGTTGTGTTGCTCACACACTTTAAAGCTGTCCTTCAGGCATGAGTGGAGCAGACAGGTATCAACCTGTTGGTCTGATTGTGTTTCACCTTTTGGTCACTCATCAGGTTTCCTAATGATGCACATGATACATGATACAAGAATGATTTTTCATTCCCAAAAGATTTGGACACGTCCATATTTTACAGATAGTAGGAAGTTGAAATGGAACAACTGCAGCAAACAGACCGAAAAAACAAACTGAACCTTTCTTCACATTTTTATTATTGTTTCACGAGTTTAAAAAAAAAACACAACAGTGATAAAACAGCTTGTGCTTCTTCCACAGTCCAGTTAAGAAAACATGCACCACAGAAAGTCTGAGCTTCAGACGGAACAAAACTAAAACAAAATCTCCAGAAACCTGCATCACACTCTGAAACTCTGTGAGCTGCTCCTTTAATGTGTCGTCTCCCAGTGAGCAGGTCGCTGAGGCTCCGCCCCTCTGGGAACCTGAGCGTTGTTACTGAGGCACGATCAGACACATTGATTTGTCTTTTTTTTTCCTCTTTTTTTTGAGCGGGTGCTCGGAGACGTCTCTGATTGTATCCTCAGCAAACTGAGCAGCGTGACTCATCCTCAGAACACGCAGCCAACAAATCCAACCTGGAACTTCTGTCTGCCGACTGTAAAATTATCCCATCAGCCTCCTCTGACCTTGAATCCAGCCTCCTCCTCTGCTTTCATCTGCTAATGCTGCGGCCCAGTGTGGCTCAGCAGACTAACTTTCATCTCCACCTCCTCTGCCTGGGTTCCTCTGTTTAAACTTCCCAGAAGACAAGATTAGATCAGATTCACCTGCACCTACTGTACACCTGTGTGACCAAACAGAGACAACACACACACACACACACACACACACACACGTTGCGTCCTTCGGTCGTGATGAATCTGAGAATAAACGGAGAATAAACGGTGAGAAAGTCAGATCCACATCTGCAGCTTCCCTTAAACACAGTGAACAAATGAAATCTTCCAGATCTGGTTACGTGACATCGTGTCATGGACACAGGCAGGAAGACAACAGGAAATGAAAAGTGGAAATGGAGAGAAAAAGATTTTATTTTCTGTCTGATGATCTGAGATCAGTTTACCTGCTTTTATCCTCTGTGATTGAATATAATCAGAAGAGAGGCTCAGAGCCTCCTCTCTTGATTGGCTGACAGCGACCTGCTGTTACCAGAGCTCCAGAGAGAAGCTGAGAGAGAGAGGAGCTGGAGAACTGATGGTTTTTAGTGTTAAATGTGAAACTTTAAAAAGTCTGTGTTACAGTCATGAAAGAACTCGACCTTTGACCTCCGGGTGTGGTCAGATCTTACTCCATCACATCTCCATCTTCATTTCCCCCACAGATGAGGAGACGGGTCTGGAGGTGCATCAGGTGACTCGTCCTCCGGGCTTCAACGCCAACCGACGCCGCAGCCGGGCCGTCCTCTACCACCTGTCAGGACATCTGCAGAAACAAGACAAGAGCAAGCTGAAGATCAACAATGTGAGTTTGATCCACCTCAGCGTCAGTCTGTGGCGACTCTGTGGTCAGGAGCCAGACAGACGGCTTCATTATTTTTCATCTCTTATTTCTGCAGTAATCAGTTGTGTTGGTTGCCAGAGGATGTGCTGCTCTGCCAGAGCCAGGCCCAGTGTGTGCATCTCATGGACTCATTATTTTTTATTTTTTTACGTCAGAGACTTTTGCACTGATGATTAGATTCCAGTCACAGAGGAAGGGATGTGTTTTTCTGAAGGATAAATATAGTACAAATCAAAGCTTAAAAGAGAATCTGCAGGTTGTTCAGCAACAAACAGACGTTTCCAGCTCCTTCAGACTGAGACGCTTTGATCCAGAAGGAATCTCAGGTTGTTCCAGAGGTTCGTTTCACGGTTTCCCAGGTTGCATCTGCACGGCCCGTCTGATCCGGGATTATATTTGAATTATAATAAGACACAACACGTGCAGCACAAAGACTCTGCTGCAGTGACCAGTGCTGTGGTGTTTGTGCGCTCGCTGCGGGACAGTGGACAGCTCGTCCTGACAGATGGTGCGAAGGTCGTCCACTCAGTCCTGTTTGACTTTGGGCTAAAAGAGAGTTCGACTGGACATTTTGCTGATGTCAGTGATTAAAACACGAGCAGCCTGATCCACATTTACTGAGCGACTGTGTAGATTTACAGATAGTTATGAAAACTGACCTGTTTTCTGTTTGACCTTTTAGCTTTAATCTTCGTAAATGAGCAGCTGCGTCCTCTTCACTTTCTATCAAAGTCTGAAGAAGACGCTGTTAGGAAACATGATGATTTCAAGGTGCATGATTGGCGGCTGCTGTGTTCCCGCCCACTGAAGCTCGTCAGTCCAGAGCTGCTTTGAGTTTAGATCCAAAGTGTCTTCAGCTGATTTCAAGACAGAAACTCAACAGCTCCAGGTTTTTAAAAGTCTCCAGATGTAGAAAGAATCACTCATGACGTGTTGAACGGTTTGAGCTCAGTGTGCTTAATAAACTGAGCGTATGTGCAAACAGACACTTTTCCACGGTTATAAAAACATCATTTTTCCCACAGCGTTTGAAAGCATCGTCGTCTTTCATCAGTATTTTTCACCGGCTCATTAAAACTCTGCAGTAAAACTCACTGAGACAGAATGAACAGCTTCAAGTGGAGAAGCTCCAAATGGCCTGTGAATGATTTTACATTTTACACACTCTGTCATTTCACCTGAAGGCATCAAGAGGTTCACTAAGTGTGTGTGTGTGTGTGTGTGTGTGTGTGTGTGTGTGTGTGTGTGATCCAGAACATGTTCGGGGAGAAGCCTCCGATCCCAGAGTACAAAGTCGCAGCCATCCAGAAATCTCGCTTCATCCTCCTGCACTACGGCACGTTCAAGGCCGGCTGGGATTGGCTGATTCTGCTGGCAACCTTCTACGTGGCCGTCACCGTGCCATATAACGTGTGTTTCACGGTGGTGGGGGGGCGGGACGAAGGCAGCAGCAGCACCGCCCCCCGCAGCCCGCCCAGTGTTAGTGACATCCTGGTGGAGATCCTGTTCATTCTAGGTGAGACACACACACACACACACACACACACACACACAGGAGCTAGCACTGAGGGACGGTGTGTTCATGGATCAGCTGCCTCACTGATCCTGATGGAGGTACAAGCCGTTCACTGTTCACCATGATGTCTCATCGTGAGCCATTTCCCCAGAGGACACGTCTTTCTGTCCCCCCCCCCCCCCCCCATTAAGCCGACTACTAACTAACAGCACAGCCTACATTCACCTTCTCACAGCTGAGGGTCCATGAGTCCACCTGGAGCATGGAGCTGCAGTGCAGACTTGAAGGCTCAGACCGTTCAGCAGAAGGACGGGATGAAAGAGAAGAGAGTCAGTCAGGACAGAGATCCAGTTTAAAGTGAAGCTGTCTCTTGGGTTTAACTGTTGGACTCGGTGTGGACGTCCTGACGTCCTTCAGTCCTCCCCAGGAGGTTTTTAAACCGACTCTTTAGAGTTTAAAGTCCAACACACTGAAACACACACACTGAAGTTTACTACACTGTGACCTCACACCAAAAGCTTCATGAGCGTCACGAGCAGCGGCAGCTGTTGAACGGCGCCTGGTGTGTTGGCAGCAGTGACCAGAGCCTCCATTTAAAGTTGAGAGGAGCTCAACTTTATGCAAATGAGCAGCGCCACCGCCCCCAGTGGGGTCTTCTCACAGCAGGAGGACCTGAGAGACAAGACGAAGATGGAGGAGGAAGACATTGCTGTGGTCTCTGGCTTCTGTGAGCTACATGATGTGTCCCTGGTTATTTATCAAGACATCAAGAAAAAGACATCCTGAAAGCCCCGCCCCTTTATCCGCTGTCTGCAAGCGCCTGATAGAGCTGGCAGCCAGCGAGCAGAGTGCCTGCAGGCCGTCATGGTGTGAGTGCTCTGCAGATACTGAAGAGTAAAAGTAAAGTCCACATTTGATTCACACAAACAGAGAAAACATCAGAATCACCCTGCACTGTTCACAAAGTTCCCTGTGTGTGATTGGCTGACGACCCATCGCTCTACATGTGACTGTGTTGATGTTGTGTGATGATGATGTCACGTACTGAGCACGTGTCGTCATGGTAACGGCTGCCGTGGGCTTGTACTGTTGTTGTTGTCGTCCTCTTGCAGACATTGTGCTGAACTTTCGAACCACTTTTGTGAGCACGTCGGGTCAGGTCGTGTACGACGCCCGCTCCATCTGCGTTCACTACGTCACCACCTGGCTCTTTGTCGATCTCATTGCCGCCCTGCCCTTTGACCTGCTCTATGCTTTCAACGTCAGCGTGGTGAGTCTCCTCTGTGTGTGTGTGTGTGTGTTACCCTGTTGTGTTGTGTTGTCTGTCTGTGCACA
The DNA here is from genome assembly GCA_021432705.1 of Caranx ignobilis. NCBI lineage: Eukaryota > Metazoa > Chordata > Actinopteri > Carangiformes > Carangidae > Caranx > Caranx ignobilis. Next base: position 1,515,285 of record MU269983.1, on the reverse strand, counting down.
TTTGTGTGTTTGTGTTTGCAGAAGTGTGACGGATTGACACAGTGTCTGACCAATCAGGTGCTGCGTTCATGAGCCACTGTTGTGAGCCACAGCAGCCACTGTTTCTCAGCAGACAAACAAACGTGTGTTAGTGTGTGTGTGACCAGCTGAGGTGTGTGTGTGTGTGTGTGTGCAGTACTTCGGGGTGCACCTGTTGAAGACGGTCCGGCTGCTCCGGCTGCTGCGGCTGCTGCAGAAGTTGGAGCGTTACTCCCAGTACAGCGCCGTGGTGCTGACCCTGCTCATGTCCATGTTCGCCCTGCTCGCCCACTGGATGGCCTGTGTGTGGTACTTCATCGGCCGCAGGGAGATCGAGAGCCCGGGCTCCTGGGACATCGGTCAGTATCACACACACACACACACACACACACACTGTGTTTATTTAAAACATCAAAAATATAGATTAAGTCCAAATTTCAATGTAATATTGACATATAATAAAAGAGAATAAAAAATGATGAGTAACTTTCATGATGTGAAGTTCGTTCTGGTTCTGATACGTTTATTCAAGTCAAAATAAGTGTTTATTTAAAGTCATAATTTGACTTTGGACTAATCTGACTGACACTCTTTAGATTTTCCACCAAGAGTTAAATGAAAACATTGACGCCACTTTGAAGTACATGGATGAAATATGAAGGCACAGTCAGCAGCTGGTTAGCTTAGCTTAGCATCAACCCTGGGAAAAGCAGCTAACGAGGCTCAGTCTGTTCATTTGTTTTCTTTATTTGTGTCACTGACTTGAGTGACAGGCTAACAGTTTCCCTCTGTTTCCAGTCTTTGTGCTAAGCTAAGCTAATCTGACTCCACTTATGAACTCATTGTCTTGTTGTTGATACAGTAAATGTTTTCCTGCTCTGAGTCTGTAGTGTGTGTGTGTGTGTGTGTGTGTGTGTGTGTGTGTGAGATTTGGGCGTGCAGCAGCTTTATGGCTGAGGAGCTTTTAGTGCTCCGTGTTTGATTTCACTTTAACTTTTTAATTGTTGCTCTGCATCGACTGTGGAGACAGAGACGGAGACGCCACAATTTCATTTTGGGCAAATAGAGCAAATCTGCAGTCAATCTCAATCCTGAGTCAGAGTCAGGGTCAGAGTCAGGTCAGAGTCAGGGTCAGAGTCAGAGTCAGAGTCAGGGTCAGAGTCAGGGTCAGAGTCAGAGTCAGAGTCAGGGTCAGAGTCAGGGTCAGAGTCAGAGTCAGAGTCAGGGTCAGGGTCAGAGTCAGGGTCAGAGGAAACACTCCACCGTCAGTCGTCTGTCCTCAGGACTCACACACAGATTAAATGAGATCTGGAGCTGCACAGGTTTCCATAAAAACCTTCAGCCGGAGAAGACAACACATCTCCAACCTCCGCAGACTGATGGCTGTAATTTTGTTTCCACAACAAGAGTACCCCCCCCCTCATCCTCCTCCTCCTCCTGCTCCCTCTGGGCTTCTCAGTTTTACAGCACAACAGATGCTTTTAATAAGATGCAGCTTTTGTTTGATACTCATCCACAAACATCTCTCAGAGGTGGAGCTCGAATCCTTTGGGCAACATGAAGCACACACACACACACACACACACACACAGGATGTGACTTATCTGTTGCTGATGTCAAAGGAGGTACAAGCTCCCACACACACACACACACACACACCAATCACTCAGGATAAGTCAGGCTTCAGATGGTCCACAGTGGAGCACAGAGGTCCAGGACCAGGAACAGCTCCCACTGCTTCAGTCTGCTACAGAGGCTGGTTCAGCACCACGGACAGAGACACAGGCTCCTGTTCTCTCACTGTGGCTCCGTCCAGATGTTTGTTTCCTCTGGACTCAACTTAAACATCTGTCAAACACTCATCATACAGTACAGTATAGTACAGTACAGTTACATTACAGTGTAAGTACAGTTACAGTGCAGCAATAGTACAGGTAGAGCACAGTGTAGTACAGTAATAGTACAGTAATAATAAAGGGTATCAAACCCTACCACAGTACAGTACAATTATAGTGCAGTAACAGTACAGTTATGGTGCAGTAATAGTACAGTTATGGTGCAGTAATAGTACAGTTATAGTACAGTGTAGCACAGTATAATAAAGGTAGTCAAAGGTGGTCGTTTAGAGACTCGTCCTCTCTCAGTGGGACTGAGGTCTGAGGACGGAGCAACGGGACGTGAAGCACACACACACGTTCCCACGTGTTCATGTGTGAGTGTGATGATGGTGTTTAAAGATGAAACTGTTTGATTTTCTATTTGAAAAGGAAAATAATCTCATTTGCAGTAAAATCTATTTACCGGTGTGAATAAAGTCACTATGGAACGTAGTTTCTGCTAAAAGCCACAGATTCACAGCTGTTGCTCTTTAACTCCTGATGATGACTAAATGTGTTGTCAGTAGTTTTCTATCATGTGATTTCAGCTCAGTCACAGCATTCAAAACAAAGCAACACAAGACAAGTGACAGTGTCAGGCTCACATCACTGTGGGATAGTGTGATTAGTTGCAGGTGAACAGGTGAACCAGTGAGAACAGGTGACCGTCTCATGTTCACTCCTCTATGTAACTGGATCCAGAGCATTTAGTGCCATAAATGAATGTATGAAGCATCTGAAGCTGATGATCCGTCACTGCTTCTACTAATGCTGCGGCTGCTGCTGCTGCTGCTGGAGCTGCTGGAGCTGCTGCGGCTGCTGCTGCTGCTGGAGCTGCTGCTGGAGCTGCTGCTGCTGCTGCTGCTGGAGCTGCTGCGGCTGCTGCTGCTGCTGCTGCTGCTGCTGCTGGAGCTGCTGCTGGAGCTGCTGGAGCTGCTGGAGCTGCTGGAGCTGCTGCGGCTGCTGCTGCTGGAGCTGCTGCTGCTGCTGCTGCTGCTGCTGCTGGAGCTGCTGCCGGAGCTGCTGCTGCTGCTGCTGCTGGAGCTGCTGCCGGAGCTGCTGCTGCTGCTGCTGCTGCTGCTGCTGGAGCTGCTGCTGGAGCTGCTGCTGCTGCTGCTGCTGGAGCTGCTGCTGCTGCTGCTGCTGCTGCTGCTGCTGCTGCTGGAGCTGCTGCTGCTGGAGCTGCTGCTGCTGGAGCTGCTGGAGCTGCTGCTGCTGCTGCTGCTGCTGCTGCTGCTGCTGCTGCTGCTGCTGCTGCTGCTGCTGCTGGAGCTGCTGGAGCTGCTGCTGCTGCTGCTGCTGCTGTTGTTGCTGTGGTGCTGCTGCAGGACTCAGTGCAGTACAGTGTGTTTCCCCTGAGCAGGTGAAGTTCATCTTCAGCTCCTTAATGGAAACATATTAAAAACCAGTTGATGGTGTGTGAAGTGTTATTTAATCACACAAACCCAGAGCCACTCAGCTCTCAGTAATGAGGAGCAGGAATCCAAGATACGAGCCGTTCATTTACTCACGCATGAAATCACTTCAGTGTGTTTCCACCTTTATTAGAAAGTGTTTCCCTGCAGACAGAGAGCCAGCGACTCGTGGAGCCGAGCAGAGGCAGAGGTTTCCTGCTGCACCACCTCCACCAAAGAAAACAAACAAAAACCCTTAGTGTTTGTATTTGTGAAGGGTGTGCTGCTCGCTCCTGCAGCACCAGCTCCTGCAGCACCTGCTCCTGCAGCACCAGCTCCTGCAGCACCTGCTCCTGCAGCACCTGCTCCTGCAGCACCAGCTCCTGCAGCACCAGCTCCTGCAGCACCTGCTCCTGCAGCACCAGCTCCTGCAGCACCAGCTCCTGCAGCACCGGCTCCTCGGCTCCTCGGCTCCTCGGCTCCTCCTTGTTTCCTCAGGGTGCTGCAGGTTAAGTCGAGCTAATGACAAAGTAATTAGGAAACGACTCAGGTGTTAAATCTGCTAATGTTGTTGGTTTAGCTGCTTCACTGAGACTCTGCTCACAGCTCAGTTGTCACCGCTGCTTATGTAAGCTGGCAGGCCGCTCACACACACACACACACACACAGAAGGTCAAGGCTCTCCGGCTGAAATGTGTGATGCTGCAGATCAATGAGTGGATGCGTCCATATTGTATTATTCATGCTCCCTGGCTTCCTGCCTCTCTCTTCTTCTTCTAGTTCTGTTGCCACCAGCTCGGCTCCACCACCAGACATCACTCATTTATCCTTCTGCCTTCACTTCCTTTTTCTTATCTCCTCCTTTGTCCACTCCCCTGAGCTCCCTCCCTTTCTCCCTCCTCCCTCCTCCCGCTGAAGCTGAGCAGCCATCTTGATCTTTAATGAACTCCACTCCTCTGAAACATCAGGACTTTGTTTCATCTCTTCATCTAGATTCCAGGTCTTGTTTTCTTGAGCTGGAGGAACATCTTTCATTTCATCAGTTGATTTTATTTCACCTGTCCCGTGGGTTTCTCCTGGTCTCCTCAGCAGGAGGAGCTGCAGCTGCCCTCAGATCCTCCTCCTGAGGAAACACAGTCATAACAAACTATGAAAGGTTCTGGTAACTTTATTATGTTTGTGTCCTGAGGTGGAGTTGGGCTGCAGCTGGTCCGTGTCAGAGTCCACACACGATCAGAAAACCATCACACAATAAAAATAAATATGTTTCTCAAAAAAAAGTAAAACAAGTATTAGATACAGCTACATGACAACACACGCTGCAGAGAGATCTCCTGCAAACTTGTCATTTTCTGGTCCTGTGTGAGTAAAGAGCTGAACTGCTGCCACCAACATGTCCAACACCGATTAGACTCGATTCGCTTTTAATGGGATGTAGAGCTGTTGACGTGTGTTGACACTGTGTCTGTTCATTTCCTGCTCTTTCTCTCAGGTTGGCTCCATGAGCTGGCCAAGCGCCTGGGGACCCCCTACTTCCTGGCCCCCCTCACCACCCTGTTCCCCTCCACGGTCTCCAGCTTCTCGGCCAACGGCAGCAGCAGCGGCGGAAGTGGCGGCGGCGGCGGCAGCAGCGTCCAGTGGAACGTGTCGGGGTCAGAGGTCGGAGGTCAGGGCTCCTGGAACTCCAGCCAGTACTACGGAAACATATCGGGGGGCGGGGCCGTGTCGGGGACGGGCTCCGGGGTCCTGGGCGGCGGCCCCTCGATGCGCAGCAGCTACGTGACGTCTCTGTACTTCGCTCTGAGCAGCTTGACCAGCGTCGGGTTTGGAAACGTGTCGGCAAACACGGACTCAGAGAAGATCTTCTCCATCTGCACCATGTTGATCGGAGGTGAGACACACAGCTCAGCTCACCTGCTCAGCTTCACACACACACACACACATGAAACCACCTGACACCTCGTCAGCTCCTCTTCATGTAGAGGCTCCGTCACATGTTCCACCCTCTGTGTCTGTTTGTCATCAGTTAGTTTCTGAAGCTGTCACACAGACTCTCCATCTGTCTGTGTCTCAGTGTCCAGATGTTTCCAGATGCTGATGGAAACATCGATGACCTCCTCTACAAACTGCATCCTGGTTTTATTGAAACTGAAATCGTTCTGTTTGAAAGTCTGTTCTGATGAATCAATAACTGTTGGTGAAGGTTTGAATATGAGGTGAAAAGAACAAACAGAATCATCAACAGCAGTAAGTGAAGCTTCGATATAGAAACGAGAGCTGCTTTATAACCAGGGCTTTTCAGAGCAGGAGGAACAGGAGGAGAAGGAGGAGTCTGAAGGAGGAGACGAGTCCAGAGCAGGAGGCAGCAGCTTCACAGGAAGAGGAGCTTCACAAAGCTGAGCTCAGAATTCAGACATTCATAAAGCGTGTGGAGCAGGGACAAGTTGTTCCTCCAGACCTTCTGGGGTGTAGTAGAGGTGGAGCATAGAGGAGGTGAAGAGCTGATCCAGACTGAGAGCTGATCCAGACTGAGAGCTGATCCAGACTGAGAGCTGATCCAGACTGAGAGCTGATCCAGTCTGAGAGCTGATCCAGACTGAGAGCTGATCCAGTCTGAGAGCTGCGTTAGTTTCCAGCAGATCTCTGTGCTCTCTGTTGTTTAAATAACGTTCGTATTGAAGAATCACCTCAGTGAAACTTCACTTCTGTGACGTGTGTCTTTGCAGCTGAGAGTCATGAAGCGCTGAGACGGAACCGAACCAACACTTTGTTAGTTCTGATATTTTCATGTTCACAGTAAGAAAACCAGAGAACGATGCTGCTCATTATTTAGATTTAATTAAGTCTGGCTTGTGGAGTGGGTGTGTGTTTCTGTGTCCTGGTGGTTTTTAATAACCCTCCACCCTCAGTGATTTGTGAGTGGTATCAAAGGAGAGAGCTGAGCGAGCAGCAGAGACGGAGAGCTTCATTAATGTGTCTGAGCTGGATCTTCTCTGTGGAGCTGAGCTGCTCCTCAGCTGTAACTCACAGATATCAAACTTTTGTACTCCGGGGGCAGGAGGTGGGGGGTGGGAGGTGGGGGGTGGTCTCTGTCCCTGGAGGAGCAGCCATCCCACAGTAATGTCATTAGTCTGGGTGTCAGTGACCGTGTCCGTGTCCTGAGGTGTGAGCGCCGCTGCTTCAGCAGCTTTTCTGCTTGGACACCGATGAGATTTAGAGGCAGAAGAGAGGAGCAGCTCTGCAGAGTCAGGAGGGAACATCAGCACAAACCAGTCGTCTGCTGGTTCCTGTTTAAAACAAACCAGTGGGAAACCAGTGGAGCTTTGCACCAGTCATGTTCCTGTTGTTTCAGCTGGTTTGTTGAGCAGGAATTAAGGATCTCTCCAACGCCAGGATTATATTTGTTCAGTCTGCTGTTTGTGCACTAATCCCCTGGAGGCGGCGCTTTACACTGGTCTCAGAGCAGCTCAGTCGTTTAAAGCCGTTTGCTTCTTAACCTCTGCAGGCTTATAAAGACGTCCCATAGTGCTTCCTGCTGCGCAGAGGCATTATGGGATTTTCATGAGGACCATCCTCGATAAAAAGTTGCTGAATCACTATAAACACACACACACACTCTGTCCTCTGTCCTGCAGCGCTGATGCACGCCGTGGTGTTTGGGAACGTGACGGCCATCATCCAGAGGATGTACTCGCGCCGCTCGCTCTACCACACACGCACCAAGGACCTGAAGGACTTCATCAGGGTCCACCGGCTGCCCAAGGCCCTGGAGCAGCGCATGCTCGAGTGTTTCCAGACCACGTGGTCGGTCAACAACGGGATCGATGTCAGTGAGGTGAGGACACACACACACACACACACACACACAACAAACACACACCTGTTCTTAAGTTAAACTCCTTGACATTAAAGGTTTGTTTCACTCAAACATGGACACTGGTTTCTCTCCAAACTTTGATGGTTCCTCGACGCTCTGTTGAGTTGTGTGGAAACATCTCAGTGTTCACACATGGCTCCATCACTCCTCCTCCTCCTCCTCCTCCTCCTCCTCCTCCTCTCTCTGTAAAGACGAGTCAGCTTCTGTATGATGGAAAGTGTCACGGTTTTATATCCACAGTCTCTAATGTGCAGCGTTTACATGAGCTGCTGCTGCACAGGGACAGTGAAGTAGACGTGATAATAAATTCCAGACTGTCATTGAACTCCTCTTTTTCCTTTTGACTCTCTCCCTCTGCAGCAGTTGTTCGTGCAGTTTCTGTCACACAGTATTTATGAGGAGGAGCTTTTTACACCTGTAAGACCACGTCTCAGTTCGACTGTAATTTATTTCCCCAACAACTGATTTATATGAAACCAACCTGTGAACTTCAGAAAAGAGCCAGTTTAGAACCAGCTGTTTACTGTGCCCCCCCCACTCCCCCCACTCCCTCTCTCTCTCCAGCTATTGAAGGACTTCCCTGACGAGCTCCGGGCCGACATCGCCATGCACCTGAACAAGGAGCTGCTGCAGCTGCCGCTCTTTGAGTCGGCCAGCAGGGGGTGTCTGCGCTCGCTGTCCCTCATCATCAAGACGTCGTTCTGCGCCCCGGGCGAGTTCCTCATCCGGCAGGGGGACGCCCTGCAGGCCATCTACTTCGTCTGCTCGGGGTCCATGGAGGTGCTGAAGGACAACACGGTGCTGGCCATCCTGGGTGAGTCAGAGGGGGGGTCGGAGGCGTCTCTGTGGTGTTCACTCATTTTCCTGTTTGTTTCCACAGATTAGAAAAAAAAAAAGGAACAAAACATGATTTTCTGAGCCTGTTTTCAAATTAATGAGGAAACAGGATCAAAACAGTGTCAGTGAGAGAAGATCTGATCTGCTGCCTGTGGGAGTGTGAAACTTTCATGACGGCTCTTCTCATTAAGACTAAAAAGCAAACGAGGGCGGTTCGTTATTTGAAGGAAATTATGCGTAAATTTGTGATGGAGAGGTGGATGAGAGCGGCTCTGATAGACAATTACCTGTCAAAGTGAGACTTAATGAGAGGATGAGATGATTGTGATCTATAAGACACGGTGCAGCATCGTTAATGAAGGTGATTAATCTGAGGGAAGACCAGATAGCATCCAGGAGAACGAGTCACCACGGTGATGACATCAGGACTTAAAAGATGGAGGTCATGTCTCTGATTAGAGTGAAGATGGTTTAACCTGTCGCTGTGTCAGCCAATCAGAGGAGGAGGAGGAGGAGGAGGAGGAGGAAGATGAGTGTGTATCACTCAAACAACAAGGAAGGCAGGGCTGATAAAGAGCTGCTGTTTGTGTTTCACTGCTTTACAGAGCTATGTCCATGCTCAACTCACACACACACACACACACACACACACACACACAGAGTCAAGGATTCCCACTGTGTTGATCCTGCCACACACACTCTAATCCTTCGGTGCAGTGTGAACAGAGATGTTGGAGTCTTGTTATCAGACCTCACATATGGCCGAGCACAGAGAGTGGAGGAGAGAGGGATGAATGAACGAATGAATGAATGAATGAACGAATGAGGATGTTTGTTTGTGTAAACAACTACAACATAACATTTAATCATTATCACTGTTAAAGTTTCTCTACTATACTTGGTGGGCGGTCCTTCAGTAAAGGGGGCGGTCCTTCTGTCAGACCCTCACATGTCGACAGGATTGGTTGTTGATGTTGGTGATGTATGAAGCCTTGAATCTGTGTTTATGAGGCAGTGATTGGTTCGAGGTGGAAACACTGAGTCATGGTGCTGATGATGATTATAATTATTCATCATATTATTATAAAACCATCGTATGTGTGTATGAGTCTTCACACTCAGACCATCTGGACATTAACAAGAGCAAACTCTGGATGTCCTCTGGATGTCCTCTGGATGTTCTCTGGATGTCCTCTGGATGTTCTCTGGATGTTCTCTGGATGTTCTCTGGATGTCCTCTGGATGTTCTCTGGATGTTCTCTGGATGTCCTCTGGATGTTCTCTGGATGTTCTCTGGAAGCTCTGTCAATAATTCAACCCAAACTTTTCTCTTATCATCAGTTTGTGGCTGTTTGAGCAGACTATAAAAACAGGTGCTTCCTGTCTCCACCTGTGGAGAACAACAATCCTTAATGAGCCAATAAAAGCAGAGCTGGTGCAGATTTTGGTGAGGATGAGGAGGACGAAGGGGATGAAGATGAGACCCCTGTGTCCTAATGAGCAGCAGCTACAGAGACGGAGCTCTGGTTTCTCTCATGAGCATGTAAAACATTAGTGAGACGAAAACATGCAGACGGAGAGGGGGAGTAAACAGGGCTCGACTTTACTCTGTGTGTGTGTGTGTGAGCTGTGTTTGTGAAACGTGTGATCATATGTCCACACTGGCGTTGTCGCTCTCCGGGGATGTGGGCGGAGCTGAGCTGCAGTGAAGTCTAATATTAACCTGGACTGATCTACAGACTGTGTGGGAGGAGGAGCCACAGTCACAGTCTGCACCAGTATCACAGCTACCAGCATCTTCATCATCACCATCATCATCATCATCATCATCATCATCATCATCATCCTCATCATCACCATCATCATCATTATCATCATCATCATCATCATCATCATCATCATCATCATCATCATCATCATCATCATCATCATCATCATCATCATCATCATCATCATCATCATCATCATCATCATCATCCTCATCATCAGCATCATCATCATCATCATCATCATCACCATCATCATCATCATCATCATCATCATCATCATCATCATCATCATCATCATCATCATCATCATCATCATCATCACCATCATCATCATCATCACATCAGAAGTTTGCACAGACTTCATCTGTGGCTTCATGTTCATTAGTAGGATGTTTGGGTGGAGGAGGGATGATCTGGAGACCTTTTAAAGAACATTAGTTTCTCATGTTCATCAATAATTGTGTGTGTGTGTGTGTGAGAAGAGAAGACACCAAACACTGAGGCTCATTAACAGCCACAGACTGTGTGTGTTTTGGTCCTTCGTTTGACCTTTGACCCAGAGTTTGAACCAGTTGCTGTAAATCAGTCAGTGTGAACCGTCTCTGCTACAGTTTCCACTCTGATGGAGTGACGTGAGGCCTTCGAGGGTTTCTGATCGATATTTATCATTGTTTGTAGTTCATGTAGAATAAAGTCACAGATGCATGAAGCACCTGAAGTATCTCCCTGTAAGTTACAAAGAACAGAGAGCAGCGTTTAGTGGTGAGTCTTCATATGAACAGTGAAGGTGAATCAGACTAGTTTTACCTGTGACAGCGGCTCAGCTTCGTCTCTGAACTGATCCAGCAACAGCTTCACTGAGACGTGACTGTGTGAATGGGTAATAGACACAGTGATAGCTGATAGGAGAGAGAGGGGGAGGACGGGGGAGGGTGCTTCATGTTTGTCTGGCAAGGACAGATGCACATGTCTGAAAAGTCAGTTTCTTGAAAAGGTCAAGATGTGTTGTATTAATGGTTTGTACCTGCACACGTGTACTTCTGTGTGTGTGTGTGTGTGTGTGTGTGAGAGAGAGAGAGATATGAGATGAAGTGGATTTATCTTCAAATGCCAAGCCCCCAGCCCATATTTGATCTTGATCGTGACACACACACACACACACACAAACACACACATCAATAGACAAAGTGTGGTGCTGTGCTGCTGTTAATAATTAATAGATTTTACATTATTAAAGCAGTTTGATTATTAATGCTGAAGTGTGGTGGATGGAGCGCAGCCCCGCAGAGCTCAGGAAGCTGCCATCATGGTGCCGCCCGTCACGGCCTCCACCAAGAGCACTGACCCAGCACAGACACAACAGACACCTCTGAATGTTAGAGAGCAGACCAGATGACTGCTCTGTTGTGACATCACAAAGTGACAGGAAGTCCTGACGGCTGGTTTTAAGGCTCAGTGTCTGAATACAGGCTGTGTGCATTTCTCTGTGGACTGAGGCTTTGATACTTTCACAGTATTAATATAGAACCTAGAGCTGCTTTATAATCACACTACACATGGACGTCTGCCTTTATACCGTATGGAGCTTTAAGACGCACGTCTGCCTTTATACCGTATGGAGCTTTAAGACGCACGTCTACCTTTATACCGTATGGAGCTTTAAGACGCACGTCTACCTTTATACCGTATGGAGCTTTAAGACACACATCATTACTATTATATTTCAGTGTGAGGTGTCTGTCAACAGGTTGTGAACTTGGCTCTGAGATTTCGGCTGCTCTCTTTTAATTGGTCTCTGTGAGTCTCTGGCCGTTTAGATGTGAAGTGTCACTGGAGGTGATTTCAGATGTTTTTGTGGATCCTTCAGTCGTCTGGTTTTTATTCCAGCAGCATCTGTGCAGACAATTACTTTTCAGGGCAGAACATGGCCACCATCCATTAATTGTTTGGAGGTAATCACATCTGAGTGGATTAGTGTTAAAAACCCTGACGAGGAGCCTCGCTGCTCTGTGTGCAAAGCTGAAGGTGGCGTTCAAGATAACGACGGCTGCTCCGGTTCAGGTTCAGTTCAACAGAGAAGAACCACACGCTCATCGCTGTCAGCAAGATTAGAGAGACAATAAAGGTTTGTGTGACAGTAATGTGTGAAGCTCTGACAGACAGAGCTCTGAAAATAAAGGAGGGAGTCGAACAAAGAGGGAGGAGAGGAAGGATGGAGGAGAGGAAGGAGCAGGGACCTAAAGAAGAGTGTGATGGAGTGTGGAGGAGGAGTGAGAAGACAGAGGATGTGAAGATGAAGGAAGGGCGGGGTGAGAAACAGAGAGGGGAGGGGGGAGTCGGGGTGAGGAGGAGAGACTTGAAGCAACAGCAGCTATTAGACATGGCTCCTCTTACCCCCCCACCCCCCCACCCTGCCCCCTGAACCTCCAACCACCTCCACTTCCTGCTGTCGCTGCACCCTCATGTCCTCACCCCTCTTCATTCTCCCCCTTCCTCCCCCCTTCTGTGCTTCTACTTAATTTAGCTCTTCACATGCTCCGTCTGTCTCACTACCTTTTTTTTTTTTACATCACTCTCATATCTGCCCCCCCGCCCCCCATGGTCACAGAGATGACGGAGGCTCTGCAGCTCGGAGCGACAGCAGCAGCGTCAGGGAAAGAGCTTTTTCTTCCGTATAATCACAGCGACATGTTGAAGTGAGCAGGAGACGAGCTCTTGAAAGTGACATTTACAAGTCTGCAGGTCTGACTGAAGGTGAGAGAGACGAACAAAAGCTCATGGAAGAAGCTCGTTTTATCAATGTCACTGGTCCTCAGGCTTTTAAAGTGTAAAACTTCAGCTGACATTTCACCTTCTTCTTCTCTTGTTTCAGCAGCTGTGAACGAGGTGTTTACGAGATATGATGTTTCTTCTGCCCAAACCATTAATCCTCGGTACGCGACACTAATTTGCTGTGATGGTCGATTTACATCACTCAAATTAACTGATGTCGGCGTTACATCTCTGCCCTGGGTTTAATGACATTAGTCTCAATGCTGATTGGTCCAACAGGTGTCTGCACCGTGTCACATCTGTCATGGATCCAGATGTTTCACTGAGCCATAACAAACATACACTGCACAGGCTGCCACCTTTTAAAGCTCAGAAACTGAGCCTTGAAACCAGCCGTCAGGACTTCCTGTCACTTTGTGATGTCACAACAAAGCAGTCACACCAAGCCCCACCCACCACCTGGACCCACCACCCAACAACTTGCAGGATTTGGTTTCTCTGAGCGTTTTATTCTGAAATCTTTTTTTACTGGATCGCTCAGAAAACAGTCAGCCAATCAGGAGAGGTTCAGAGAGACCTCCTCTCTTCTGATTGGCTGACACTGACCTGTTGTCACTAGAGGAGGAGATGGAAAACTACACTGAGGTGGATTTTAGATCTTCTCATGTATCAGCCCTTCAAAATAAAACAGTGGAGAGGCGAAGAATCTAAGAATCTAGAGCTTTTAATTTGGCAGCAGGGTCGTCACAGAAGACGCTCTGTTATTGGCTCGGTCTGGTTCGGCGCAGTGTAAACAAACAAGGAGCCTTTTAAAGTCCATGTGGTGGGATCGGCTTCTCTGATTGGTCGACTCGACCTCAGGCTTCTCTGAAGCTTTGACATTGGGAAAGTTTGTGCTGTGTCTGTTCACAGCTGCTTCGTGCAGGTGGAGTGTCTGTCTGAAAAGGAACTTTTGACGTGGGAGCAGTGAGTCCATCAAACATACAGTGCAACACACTCTGCTGCTGCTGATCCACTCAGCAGCTTCAGGCCTTTCATCTCCAGCCGCTAATGATCTGCAGCTCACACCGTCTGTGTTTAATTGATTTAACCAGCTTCTCTCGCTGATCCCTCTCTCTCTGGCATATCAACCTGTCTGCATGTCTCTGTGTTGGTGCTCCTCCACAGGTAAAGGAGACCTGATTGGCTCGGACTACCTGACCAAGGAGCAGGTGATCAAGACCAACGCCAACGTCAAGGCGCTGACCTACTGTGACCTGCAGTACATAAGCCTGAAGGGGCTGCGCGAGGTTCTGCGGCTCTACCCCGAGTACGCCCAGAAGTTCATCAGCGAGATCCAGCACGACCTCACGTACAACCTGCGGGAGGGCCACGGGGCCGACGTGAGTGTGTGTCCCTTAAATTACCCCTGAAGTATGGTGGCCCTGAGGGGTCAAATGACTGCAGCTTAAGAAAAACTTAAGAAAACCCCGGACTGGTCCCTCACTTTATTGTGTCCTCAGAAACACTTCCTGTTGTGTTGGGAGCTTTTGCAGCTCATGTGTTGTTGTCAAACTAATGAAGCCGTTTTCTGAGTTTGTTTTATTAAGTTGCAGAGAGTTGAGCCCTCAGGGCCACCGTACTTGTAGTTGAAATGCCTTCATCACAGACTGGACTGCCCCCTTGTGGCCGGTCTAGACAGAAACAGTGTATCTGCCCTGACTTGAGTCTCGCAGGTTGCGTGACGACTGTTTATTTATAACTTCACACAGCCACAGTCGACCTCCTACAGCAGATCAGTCACAGCCTTGGAAGAGCAAAGCGAAAATTAAATTTCATAAGGTGATAACGTGTCACCTGAGGAGGCGCTCACCTGAGGATACACGCTGCACATGACCTCGGCACCGCTGCTTTAAAATGCACACATGCAGCTGTGCACACATCAGGATTTGACAGACTTGTGGCCTTGAAAGGCTTTTTTTTCCTTTTTTTCTTAACCAGTGCTGTCGAACACACACACACACACACACACACACACACACAGAGCTCTGTGCCTTCGGCTGGTGCAGCAGCAGAGAAACACAGGGACCAGAATAGCTCAGTGCTGCTGTTTGAAGCCGTCCTGCTGCTAAAAATAGAGCGAGGGGGGAAGCACGGGCTCTCCCTGACTGGCTGTGTCCCCTGCAGCTGCTGCTAAGATTGGATCCTGCTCGATATAAATAGCCCAGCCAGCCGAGGAGGAGGAGGAGGAGGAGGAGGAGGAGGGGGCTCTATCTCATTTTCTCTTCACTGCAGTGCCATTTGTTTCTCTGGGGTTCAGCACACAGTCGACTGCAGAATGTGAGCGAGGTGCAAATGTGTGCTCATCCATGTGTGTGTGTGTGTGTGTGTGTGTGTGTGTGTGTGTGTGTAGCAGCATCTGGGGGATGTATGATTCCAGATGCATAAGCTGCATAACTCAGGTCAGGACTTCAGATGGTCATGGTCCTGTTTATGTAGGCAGAGTCCTCCTGGTACCAGCAGCTCAGGAGTGTGTGTGTGTGTGTGTGTGTGTGTGTGTGTGTGTGCACATGTGTGTGTGTGGGGGGAACTGGTGGATAGACAAACACAGCACACACATCCATCAAGAGTCAGTCTAAGGGGCTGGAGAATGATTGATAATGTTCGTAGCAACAAAGAAGAGACGAAGATTAAACTGCAGGAGATGAAGATGCAGAAGAGGAGGAGGAGGAGGAGGAGGTGCATGGTGCACGTTGAGGCTGCAGACTGACTCTGTGACCCTGGAGCCTCAGGCAAAACGACACGGTGTGCATGGGTAACCAGTCCAGTGGGTGCTCTGAGCTGGGGGGGGGGTCTCATGCTTTTCGATCTCTGCACCAGAAACATGACATTCTATCTCCTGCACTCACAGGCTCTGTTCACACACACACACACACACACACACACACACTTGCAGACAAACTGCAGCACGCACACACACACACACACACACACACACACATGCAGACAAACTGCAGCACACACACACAGATGTTTGCACAACGGCGGCACGAGGCAAGTGCACACTTATCACGCCCCCACATCACAGAGCATTCCTTGGTTTCCTCCAGAGCTGCGAGCTAAGATTAGAACAAGAGGGCTAAAAATACATTACAGTGGCATGGGAGGGGGAGGACGGGGGAGGATGGGGGAGGAGGCAGGGTGAGAGTGCTGAGCAGGCAGGGATGGTGGGAGGAGAGAGAGAGAGAGACTTGATTAAAGTGGGGGGGGGGGGGGGGGTTGGCTTGTCTGCATGATGAGATATGAGTCGCTCACTGCAGCAGTTTGTTCTTTATTAGACCGATGATGATGATGATGATGATGATGATGTTGTTGTTGTTGTTGTTGTTGTTGTTGAAGCTGCTGCAGGACAACAGAAGCAACAGATACTGTAACTGATACCTACTGATGCTTTACATGAACATGGAGGCAGAGACAGACTCTTCATCATCATCCTCCTCCTCAGAGACAGACATCAGATCAGACAATAATATACAGCAACGTTCGGACTAACACACAGTGAACATCTGGCTCCAGCTGTTGTGTTGTTTGTACTGTTGTTTATTTGATGCTGAACTTTTTATTCTATTTGATCTCAAAGTCCAGTTTCTAGTTTAGTTTTTAGCTGCAGCGACAACGTCAGCGTCAAAACTGAAGACGCCTAAATTATTCAATTCATAAGCAGGGACATGGCTGATGGAGCGCCGTGTGTGTGTGTGTGTGTGTGTGTGTGTGTGTGTGTGTGTGAGATGGGGAAAAGTCAGACGCAGCAGTCTGTATTAAATGTAGCATGACAGGCTTCTCTTTTTTTGCAGTCTGGAGGCAAAACAAAATTCACTCAGAAGCAAAACTGAAATAATTGGAATCGAACTCGTTACGATAAAACATTTCTTTATCTGACGTGAAGGAGACGTCGTCATCAGCTGTTACTCACCGTCTCCTATCGGTTCATCTGTTTCCTCTGCACTCACTGCCGTCAGGACTTCTGTCACTTTGTGATGTCACCCAAAGCCCCGCCCCCCACCACCTGGACCCACCATCCAACACCTGTGCAGGATTTGGTTTCTCTGAGTGTTTTATTCTGAAATCTGCTCTGTTTCTATTGGATCAATCAGCCAATCAGGAGAAAGGCTCAGAGCCTGTTATTTTCACAAACCAGCACAAACACAGGTCTGAGAAATGATTCATGAGCTGTAATAAGATTAATCAGAAGGTTGAAGTGTGTGTGTGTGGGGGGGGGGGGCTGAAGTGACAGGACATCAAACATTTAACATTCACTGGTAGAGAAGGAACAAAGCTCTGTGTCTGTCTGCCCCCTGCTGGTTCAACTGTGTCACTGCAGAGACAGAGAGTCTCTAACCTCTGCTGCTGTCTCTCTGTCTCTGTCTCTGTCTCTGTCTCTGTCTCTGTCTCTCTGTCTCTGTCTCTGTCTCTATCTCTCTGTCTCTCTGTCTCTCTGTCTCTCTGTCTCTGTCTCTCTGTCTCTCAGGTGGACTGGGAGAGTAATGGCGGCCTGGTGAAGAAGCTGCCGTCGATCCGTGAGGATGAGGAGGGTGATGAGGAGCAGAACTCGGTGTCCCGGGCCCCTCGCTCCCCGCTGCGCCTCAGCAGGGGCCTCAACTCCCCCTGCGCTCCCCCCTCCTCCCGCCCCGGCCGTTCCGCGCCCCCTCCGAGCACGCCCGCCCCACCACGCTGCAGATCCCTGTGGTCAGCTTCAGCAGCGCACCACCTGAGCTCAGCCCCAGGTAACACACACACACACACACACACACACACACACACACACAGGTACAGGTCACTGAGATACAAAACTGCAACCCGTGATCACAAAGATCTGAGGAAGCTGCTGCTCAACATGAAGTGTGATGCTGCAGCAGAGGTGTCCGGTTGCCGTGGTAACCAGCAGATTACAGTGCTGCTGGATCACACGGGGCCCGACCGAGGTTTTCACACCGTGGCAGAGTAAACATGTCCGTGTGTGTGTGTAGAGATTAATAACAGTCTATCTGCAGCGCAGCGGAGTGTGAACACAAGCTGCTGATGGATGGAAATACTGCACACACACACACACACACACACACACACACACACACTGTAATTAGCCTCCTTTCACTCTTCTGATTTACATTCTCCCTCCATCCGTCCTTCCTGCACAGATTCGTGGACGGCATCGAAACAGACACCAACTCCACCTCATCACAGAAGTTTGAGTTCAGTCCCAGCCTGTCACCTGCAGCACCGCCCTCCCCATACCCAGGTGACACACACACACACACACACACACACAGTAATATGTTGCCTCTGTCAGAAGAAAAGAAACTGATGTGTGTTTGTTGTGTTGTGTTCAGGGACCAGGGAGCACTCTGAGATCAAGCAGAGTGTGTCTAAGCTGACTGAGGAGGTGAGTGCTGACATGATGATGCAGCAGCACAGAGTTACTCTGTGTGCAGCGCCACCATGTGGCTGTCTGTGGAAGTCTTTTCATTTGACTTGGTGATACAGTCAAAGCACACGAGGCTCAGGTCACAGAAACATCAAGACACTGGAGAAGAATGAATAAAACCATTTCTGACAGAACGTGTCATGTTCAGGCGTCTGTTGTAACGAACAAACCTGCTGACGTAAAGATTTGACATCAACCACCTGCAACAATCTTCTGTCACAAACATTATAACACAAGCTAAAGCTTCACTCTGGTTATAAATCAAGTTACTAACTGAAGCACTGAACATGTGATGATCAGCTCCTGCAACATGACACAGTCAGTGATCAATAACTTTCTGATCACCTTTCTGACTGAAGTCTGTTTCCTGTAGAAAGTCACAACACCTGCACGTGTGTGTGTGTGTGTGTGTGTGTGTGTGTGTGTGTGTGTGTGTGTGTGTGTGTCAGATGAACAGTCTGTCCAAACAGGTCTCTAAGCTCAGTCAGGAGCTGCAGGAAATGACACGCCTCCTTAAGCCCCTCCTCCAGTCGGCTCCACCGCAGCCAATCCTGATGAGTATGACGCCAAACATGACTCCGCCCCCCAGCAGTGCTACTCACCTGTCGTCATCCACCTGTCTGGTGGCGCCGCCCCCAGCCCCTCCCCCACACAGACCTGATGTTCATTCCCTGTTGGACAGTGGAGACACCGACGCTGTGGATCTGCCCGGCTGCCTCCTCCCCACCCCCCACTCACCCAAACGGCCTCACCCATCTCCCCCACAGCCCCCCGCCCATGCCAGTCTACCTGAGGGACCCCCCGCTCCCTCCAGTAACGGGATCTTTTTGCCCCTGCTGCAGGACCAGCCCCCCTGACCACCCACACCCCCTCACCCTCTCTCTCCTTCTCCATGTCTCTCTCCTCCTCACCGTCCGTCTCCCCCTGTCAGGGCCCCCACCTGTCCCGACCTGCCAGCTGTGCCGGCAGGGCCCTCCTCCCCCCGCCTCCCTCCCAGGACACCCCCCCTCCCCACTCCTCCCACTGCTCAGCTCCCCCGTCTCTCTCCTCCTCCCCCGGCGACCACCAGCTGAGGCTCTCCCCCGTCGCCCCCCTCCCCCTCCTCCATCTCCCTCCACCCTTCCACCACGTCCCTGCCCTTGTCTCTGGACGTTGACGGTGCACGGAGACGCCCAGCAGGGGACACCCTGACTCCCCCATGGTGCAGGCCTGTGGCATGCCCCCCCCAGGAGCTGGAGATGCAGGAGTGGGGGAGGCAGCAGGTGGAGGAGGGGAGGTTGTCCACAGAGCACATCAGCTTCATCGATGAGGAGGAGCCAGCGTTATGAAGCTGGGACGTAGCAGAGGATGCTGAGACCAGGGAGTGAGGGACGGACAGGTGAGGTGAGACACACCTGGACACACCTGGACACACCTGGACACACCTGGACACACCTGGAGGAGACGCAGCCGTCAGCAGAACTACAACAGCACAATTTGTCTTACAGTATCAACTCCAACAGAACTCCTCCTCCTCCTCCTCCTCCTCCTCCTCCTCCTTTACAGGCACAAACACACTCACATGTCCGCTTGAGGGTGGGGGGGGCATGTCTTTTACCCAGAATGCACTGGGGCTGGGAATGTAAACTCCTGGTTCAGCCTCAGTCACGTCACATCAGGTCACTTCACCTGCTGAGCTGGTGGAGACTTTAACACACACAGATCATCAACGCCACAGAGAATCTGAGCCCCCCCCCCCCCCCCCCCTCCACCCCCCCACGTCTGACGAGTTCAGGTCGTGTGCCAAAGACAAAATGAAAAACAAACGTATGGAAGAGGTCACACTCACACTCACACACAGATCAGCAGCAGCTGAGCGCCACCGTCTCGCCGTCATGACTGTTTACAACCAGCCTGCCAGATTGTAGAGCAACACGCCCACATCACCCTGAGCTTTAGCCATCAGCCATTCGTGCCTTTCTCCATGACGACGACCACAAGAGTCCATCACAGGAAAAAAGCATTTGGATCAAAGCCGACACAGAAGCCATCAGCGTCCCCCGAGAGAGAGAGAGAGAGAGAGAGAGAGACACAGAGACAGAGAGAGACAGAGAGACAGAGAGAGACACTCGCACCTTTGTCTCAGATAATGGACCTGAGTCTGTCTCTTTACTGAGGCATGTATTTATTTATTTTTGTTGACGCGATGACGAAATATTTTTTTGCACGTCTGGGACATGGGGGGAGTGATGGGTGGTGTTGGGGGAGGGGTTACTGTTTGAATACGAGGGTCACCTTCCTAACTCTTATGTAGCACACACACACACACACACACACACAGGCGTGATAATCTACGAGTCCTTATTGACCACTGAGCTTTACGCTGGTACGAGACAACAGCCTAACTCTGAACTCAAACGACTACAATACCCAGGCTGCATCACTTCGGAGGCCTCAGGACTTGTGTACATGTTTTTCTTCTTCTTCTTCTTCTCTTCTTCTTCTTCTTCTTCTTCTTCGTTGGTGCGGTGCCTCGAGCGCCGTCACACCTGTAACATAGACAAGTCAGATTTCTGGTTTCTATTTTCTGTAACAGGAGCAGGGAGGAGGAGTCACTGAGCAGAGCTGCCACCACAACTCTGATCCTGGGGGGGAGTTTACTCTGGGGTGGGGGTGTAGGTGGGTGGGGCGGGGGTTGTTGGGGACATAATGGGGTTTTAAATCAAATGCATGACACAGCTTTTTTTGCATGAGGAATGTGCCTGCTTTTGAGCTGTCGAGGGGACGGGGGCTGATGGGAGTGGACAGACCCTCCTCCTGTTTGCCCCCCTACCCCCCTCCCCCCTGCCTCCCTCCTGGAGGTCGTTGGGTTTCAGATGTATTTTATTAATGACTGCTGTTACATACGAACTTTACCAGGATTACAAACTGTACGACAATAAAGAAGTGTTGTTTTCTAACATGTCAGAGTCCTGTGCTGCTGTCGGAGCTGTTAGCACCTGTTAGCACCTGTTAGCATCTGTTAGCACCTGTTAGCATCTGTTAGCACCTGTTAGCATCTGTTAGCATCTGTTAGCACCTGTTAGCACCTGTTAGCATCTGTGAGCACCTGTTAGCATCTGTTAGCACCTGTTAGCACCTGTTAGCTTTGTCCGAACCCAGAACTCAGACTCTGCTCAGTCTGGATGAAAGACAAGAGAGGAGTCCACGTCTTTCCTCGCTTTGTTGTGTCCCCAACTGTTCTCTCGCTGTGTCCCGACTGGTCCCTCACTTTGTGTCCCAGACTGTCCTCGCTTTGTTGTGTCCCCCGACTGGTCCCTCGCTTTGTTGTGTCCCCAGACCGGTCCCTCGCTTTGTTGTGTCTCCCGACTGGTCCCTCGCTTTGTTGTGTCTCCGACTGGTCCCTCGCTTTGTTGTGTCCCCAGACTGGTCCCTCGCTTTGTTGTGTCCCCCGACCGGTCCCTCGCTTTGTTGTGTCCCCAGACTGGTCCCTCACTTTGTTGTGTCCCCTGACTGGTCCCTTGCTTTGTTGTGTCCCAGACTGGTCCCTTGCTTTGTTGTGTCCCCCGACTGGTCCCTCGCTTTGTTGTGTCCCAGACTGGTCCCTTGCTTTGTTGTGTCCCCCGACTGGTCCCTCGCTTTGTTGTGTCCCCTGACTGGTCCCTTGAAACACTTCCTATTGTGTTGTCAAACTGTGATGCTGTTTTCAGAGGTTGTAACATGTCTGTGTGTTTTCTGAAGCTGCAGTGAGTTGAGCCTTCAGGGCCACCGTAGAAATCAGCAAACAGAATGATACAAGTTAAAAACTGTCTTTGTTGTGCAGCAAAGGAAACAGTTTTGTCTTCAGACTGTGAGACTGTGTCCACCTGAGCCTCAGCTGTGAGATTTGTTGCATCACTGTGAGGCTGAAGTTTAAGTCGCTGCATTACAACCTGTTGTTACACGTTACAATCACCTCACCACGACTTGTGCACCAGTCACCAGCTGTTTAAACCACTGCATCAGAGGAATCAGGTTTCAGCTGCTTCTCAACTTTTGTTTTGAAGGTGAAACAAAAGACACAACACAGGAGCTCCTTCTTCAGGTCTGCATATATTTTCAATGATAACATTCATTCTATCAGAGCTTCAGTAAGGTTTGAAATGTCAGGGAGCAACACTCTAGAAACTTCCTGCTGGGGGAGCAAATAATACGACATGGGGGATGAAACACAACGTCGCACTCGGTTCACTTAGTGCTTTTATTATTTTACCCCCCACCCCCACCCACCCCCCCAAACTTATTCCTCCTGTCCATTGACTCTGGTGCTCCGCCCACTTTTCAAAAACACGTCAGAGGAAAGAAACCCAGGAGGAGCATGGGAAAATTTATCACTTATCCCTTTTAGGAAACACCTGGAGGTGGAGAGAGAAGAGGAGGGGGAGGGAGGGAGGGGGGGAGGGGCTGCAGAGGAACAACAACATCATCATCATCTCCTCCTCCTCCTCCTCCTCCACCGACCATGTTCACAGTCAGAAACACACTCATGGTCCACAGAGGATGAGTGGAAACAAACCAGGGTCAGGGGGAAAATAAAAATCCAAAAATATATATTTATGTTTATATTTATATATATTTATATATTTACGAGGTATGTATCCACAAAAAAAGGAAAGAAAACACCCAAAATTTCAAAATAGGCAGTCTGTGTTTTTCCAAATGTGTCCTTTACTCGCGACGCCGTCAGGAAACATTAATATTAATATCATTAGTTAAAAATTAAAAATAACAGTGGGAAGCTTTGCCGTCCAACAGCCGTGCTCTTCTTCATGTCAAACCTCACAGTCCGGTTCTCTGAGACCTGAAGCTCCAACGTCAGGAGTCCAAAAGCACCGCGGCGGCGCTGGTGTCTGGCTGCTGCACTCAGAAAAAAATAAAATAAAAATCAACAACCTGAAATCACAAAGTCCCAAAAACAAAACAAAAAAAATCACTTTATCCTTGAAAAAAAAAAAAGTTAGAAGAAAAACCAAGTGAAACCCTCCGAACCGTTGATTCCCCGTCAGCCACGCTCTCACAGTCTCCACCATGAGGTCTGGAGCGAGCACAACGTTTTGAGGTGGTGGTAGCGGGTGGGTGGTGGTGTGTGTGTGTGTGTGTGGTGGTGGTGTTGGTGGTGGTGGAGGTGATGGGGGAGGGGGCCGGCGACAGGTCCAAAAACAAAAAGGTGTCTTTGTGCAACAAAACCTCAAGATTCAACGAAAAACAAGAAACAGAAGGAGCCGGCGGCGGGTCCCTCCCGACGATTGTTAGTCAGGCTGGCAGTAGAGGAGCGCTGCCCCCTGTGGTCATGCTAGGTACTGCTGCATCGCCGTCTTCGCCCTGGCACACACACAAGGTCAGTCAGTTGAGCTGTCTCAGCAGTATGAGTGTGTGACGACTGGTGTGTGTAGCTGTGGCTCACCTGTCACTGAGGTTGGGGTCGGAGGACTGGGTGAGTTTGTGCAGGATGTCCACGAAGCCCATCTCCCTCAGCTTGTCCTGACGCTCCTGAGAACCTGGAGACGCACCAGAGGAAGGTCAGTTCACTGCACACGTGTGTCAGTTCACATGAAACACGGAAACAAATATTTAATGCAACATGAGATGTGATGATCTGAGCTTCTGCACAGGACAGAACAAGGTTTGTCTGTGAAGTGAGCAGATGGTGCAGGTGGAGCCAGGCGTCTCTCTACAGGTGTGTCCACAGCTTTTACACCATCTCCTCTGTTACTGCGTCTGTGATCCAGGTTTACCAGCTGGGCTCAATACTGTACAGAGCAGCCTGAGACTTTAAACATCTGCTCTGTTTTGTTTTTCACAGATGCACTAAAACACTTTATGAATTAATGCACCTGAGTTTTATGATTAAGTTGCTGTGTACTGTTATTAGCTTCTGGACAGTGAGACGTGAGACAGTGAGACAGTGAGACGTTTACAGACTGAACAGCTGTGACAGACATTTTTCACTGTTTCACTCTTTACATTTATCTGAATATTAACCAGTGATGAAACGAATGGTTTTCTGCAGCCCTGTCATTCTGCTGCCTTGTTTTCAGTGCAGAGCTCAGGTATTCCTCCTCCTCCTCCTCCTCCTCCTCCTCCTCCTCTCCCTGACCCCGCCCCCCTCCTTCACTCCTCTCTTACCATCCTCCTCGTTCCAGATGAGGTTTGAGATGCAGAAGGTGGCGGCGAGCTGCAGTTTCACATTCGAATGCCCCTGCAGGAACGAGAACGACGACACACAGTGAGTCAGGTGACAGCGTGTTCTACAGAACCAGGCTGAACTACAGCAGATGTTCCATGTACCATGTAGTATTTGATTTTCTGGAGCATGTCGTCGTTGGTCATGATGAGCTCCTTGGCGGTGTTGCCGTCGGCGATGTTGGCCAGGATGCACAGCGTCTGACAGGTTAAGTTGAGGTGAGTTACATCACTGTCGTCAGTCAGACATTTTGTTTTATCTAGTGTGTGTGTGTGTGTGTGTGTGTGAAGGTGTGTCAGCTTACCTGCTCTTTGACCTCTATACTGTGCTCCGCCTCCAGGATGAGAGTCACCGCCTGCATGATCTGCTTCCCGTGAGAACTCATGATCTGGTCGATGTGCTGACGACAGGAGGCAGGAAAGACTCAGTGTGTGTGTGTGTGTGTTTGGACGTGTTGAGCAGGTGAGAACGGACTGAACAGTCAAGATTATTCAGGTGAGTTACAACAACTCTCCACAGAAGCCCTGAGCTGAGTCATCGACCACAGCACTGAGTCTGTGGACACTTTATTAGGTACACCTGTCCAGTCCAGTTTAATTCTGTTGTTACACATGTTAAAGTGCTGGTGTGACATGTGCAGCTGTGAGGGTTCATCAGCTGTCTGACAGCGCCAACACAGAATTAAACTGATTAGATGACGTGAGATTGTGAAGGTTACCGTACCAGTGTTAAAAGGTCCTGCTTTAAATGTCTAGTTGTGTGTGTGTGTGTCTCACCGGGCGTGTTGAGAGGAGGTTACGCAGCAAACCGAGTGTCTTCATCAACACGTTGGTGTCAGGGTCCGACAGCAGACGGAACAACTGCTCTGTGCCCAAACACCGAACAATCTCCACCTTCACCTTCTGATCGGCCTGGAACGCCATGTTCTGAACACATACACACACGGCTGTTAAACTGAAGAACACCAAACTGTGCAGAGAAAACCAGACGATGTATTACATGTAACAGGCCTCTCACCATCAGGGCCCAGATCCCATTGACCCTCAGTGCAGGACTGTCACTCTGGGTCAAACTGCATAGTAACTCAATCACCCCCGACTCCAGGATCGGCTGCAGAAAAGCAAACAACGACCCCAACATGAAAGCTGCAATTTCCTTCGTGGCCACTAGGTGTGTATTGAGTTGATGAGGGGCAGTTGTTACCTCTTTGCTGGGGGAGAACTCCAGCAGTAGATTGCATAGTGTAGATGAGGCCATGACCAGGACTTCATCAGGAGCGTTCTGCAGCAGCTACACACACACACACACACACACACACACACACACACACACACACACACACACAGAGTTAATGTTACTCAGTGTGTGTTATCTTATCTTCACCTGCACACTCCTGCCCCCCTCCAGGCTGAGAGACGACACTGGACCATGTGCTCTCTTCTCACCTTCATAAGAGGTTTCCACACGGCGTGGTCATGGAAGCTGGTCCTCAGCTGCTGCACCGACCGCGACAGACTGTGGAGACACCTGCACAGAAACACACACACAGAAACACACACACACACACCGGAGAAAGGAGTTGTTTAGTAGAAATTCAGTTTCACGAGGACGAGGACTCAAACAGATTCACCTCACATCGTACCTGACGGCCGCCAAACGGACTTTAATGCTGGATTCTGACAGGCCACTGACTATCCTGTCCATCATGTTCTCTGTCTCTGTGATCTGGAGAGACACAGACACATAGAAGGAGGGTTAGATAATGAACATGCGTGCGCTGTAAACTCCATAACCGAGTATGAAATACACCTGAGGACGGGTCACCTTTTTGCGGATGTCCTCGTCGTTTGAGCCGAGCGAGGCGTAGAGTTTGAAAGCAGCTTGTCTCAGCTCATGTGCATGTTTCAGGTCGTGGTCCAGCTGCAGGAGACAGACAGGAAGTCAAGTGGTGACGCAGCTGTTGGAGCCTTTAACTGGCCTCATTAAGAAAAATAACTTCTTGTTTAGTCAGTTGGTCGGTTGATCTGTTGGTTGGTCAGTTGGTTGGTTGGTCGGTTGGTTGGTCGGTTGGTTGGTTGGTCAGCTGATCTGTTGGTTGGTCGGTTGGTCGGTTGGTCAGTTGGTTGGTGGTTGGTCAGTTGATCTGTTGGTTGATCTGTTGGTTGGTCGGTTGGTTGGTTGGTTGGTTGGTCGGTTGGTTGGTTGGTCGGTTGGTTGGTCAGTTGGTTGATCTGTTGGTTGGTCGGTTGGTTGGCCCACTACTTTGGCAGAATGAAATACCCTCATGCATGCTAAATAACAGTGTGTTAACATGCCCCCATCAGCATTAGCTACAAACAAGCAGAGGCCTGGCAGTGACCTCTGACCCCCCTCCATGTAACAGGTGCTTCACTAAAACAACATGGCATGACCCACTGACCCACCCTCTTGATGTCAGTGATGGCTGACACAGAGCTGGGGTATTTGAAGTAGTCAGCCAACATGGCCACCAGGTGGTCGGTGGTGCTGGCGATCCTCTGCAGCTCCACGTCGGGCTCCATCAGGTAGGCCAGCGTCTCCGCGCCCTCCACCCGCTCCTCGAGCAGATGCTCCTTACTGCACATCCGCACCAGGCACGGCAGGGTCTGCATGAAAACCACACCGTCATGTATACAGTGTAATGATAACAGCGTTAGGTCGAGGTGCTGACGTCTCACAGAAGGCTGACCTTTAGGACTATACAGCTGTCGTCCGTCCTGATGGCACCAGCTCGACACATGTACGTTAAACTGGGACAGAAGGAGAAGACGTTGCAGTAGAGGAGAAGGTATAGAGCTATGTATAGAATGTATATATGGTGTTAATGATCAATAATTCATGAGGGTTTTGACATCACTCACCATTTGGCTGCTGTTAGCTGCATTTCAATGGGTTGATCCCTTTGCATCATTCTGACAAATACCTGAGAGAGCAGCTCCCCATCCACCAGCACTGGTGACAGAAACACACAGACAGATAAGTGAAGAGGAGGAGGAGAGGAGGAGGAGGATGAGGAGGAGGAGGAGGAGGAGGAGGAGGAGGACTCACCATTCACCAGTGTCATGGAGACCTGAGTGTTCTCGTAGGCCAGGACTGAGAAACACTTTAACGCCTGCATCCGGACCTGAAGAGGATCGAAGAGGAGAACCATTAAACAAAAGAGGTGCCTCCTCATGAATAATGTACAAACACTGTGTCTCCAGCCTTTTACCTTGTAGGAGGGAGAGATGAGGAGGGGGGCGATGTTCTGGATGGCCCCGTGGTTGAACAGAACTGTCTGGTGCTCCGGGGTCTGTGGACGACAAACATCCACTCAACAACAAAATGACTGGGGGTCGGAGTGTGTGCTGGACACCACTGTGTGTGTGTGTGTGTGTGTGTGTGTGTGTGTACCAACAAATACCTTACAACAGTGGGAGAAGATCTGTGTGATGTACTCCTGGGTTCTCTGAGAGCGGCTCAGTAGAGACATTAGATGGGGAATCACAGTGGGGTCCTGGAAACAGTCAGATAACAACACATGTGCTCGTGTGCGTCAGAAGTCATGGTGTTGCTCGTGTGTTTCTAACAGAGGACAACGTACAGTATAGAGCAGCTGCACGGGGGTGACGGGGCTGATGAAGACCGTTCTGAGGCATCGAAGACAGGCTTCAATGAAGATCAGGTCTGGACACAACAGACCTGTGAGCACAAAGGACACACGGTCGTGACTGAGGCTGCTGTCTGCAGTATTTGCATGTGTGGAAATGTGTGTGTGTGTGTGTGTGTGTGTGTGTCCAACCTTGAAGAAGGGCAGGGATGATGTGACAGTCCACCAGGGACTTGATGTTGTTCTCGGTGCCCATAGCCAAGCTGCCCAGCACCACGGCACACTCGGTCCGCAGCTCCAGACTGGACGAGCTCTGCTGCAGCAGGTATAGTAACCTGTGGAACCAGTGAACACACACACACACACACACACAATGAGGCAAGGTCACAGAAAAGAGTGAGACATGGGTTTAACTGTCTCACAGGCTGTGGTGAGAGCCAGGTGAGATTTGACTCCATGTCTATAATGTGAACATATTCTTTTCCAATAGTTTCTTCTTTATTTATATTTAACTTTAATTCTGGTTTTGTTCTTGTTCTTGTTTAACAATCTCTTTCTTGTTCTTTGCACAAATAGACCAGGTCACATTCCTTTTAAGTGCAAAACCAGCAGCAACACAGTAGCGGAGGCTGAATGTGGGTCTTGTTAGCTTTACATAAGACTCCTGTGGACTGGAAATGTCATGTGATTCCCCCGAGTGCACCTGGATGAAGGCTACACAGGTGAGAGAGAGGGTACCTGGGCACAGCTCCGAGGACGATCAGATTGGCCTTCTGCTTGTTGTTTCCTATCACGGCGTTCTTCATGTCACTGTGAAGTCAGACATGGGGTCAAGGTCAGAGGTCACTTCATGGTCATGTGTTTGGAACAACTGTGATAATGAAGGTGCTCTGTTAGCAGCATGGCAGCGTAAGAGTTGATGTTGGATCACTTTAGACAATGGTCCGGTCCAGTCTGACGTTTGTGTTCAACTAACTTCACATCTTGCTGTGAGCACTTTATCAGAGACGCCACACTAACCCTCAGTTTTACAGCTAACTAACTCCAGATTCGTCAGAACAGGAAACGTTTTCCAGCAGCCGGTTTTGGTGAACCAGCTGCAGCCACTGCAGCCTCAGGCCGACATCAGAGCAACCTGTTGTAACTCTTCCACCGCAAGAGGTTCAAGATCTCTCAGAGACTGTTGTTTGTGAAGATCCCAGGAGATCAGCACTTTGACTCTAACCCCACCTGTCTGGCACCAACAGGTCAAATGACAAGATGTTTGATGTGAACGTTAACTGAAGCTCCTGAAGCTCCTGAAGCTCCTGAAGCTCCTGACCTCTGCAGGACGTTGTGCACTGCTCTACTGCCACATAAGAGGATGTAGAAGTGTTCCTGGTAAAGTGCTCAGTGAGTGTGCTGGTCTTGATGCTGATCTGCTGCAGCAGGTTGAAACCTAATGACCTTTTACTCTACAAGTTAAAGATCTCTTTAAGTACAGAGCATAATGTTTCATTAAAGACTGCTGTGTCCCATGATAATACAAGTTTATCTAACTGTCCAGTGATCTGTGAGGTCAGTATGTAGAGCAGCAGAGGCAGCGGACAGACAGAGGTCAGCCGCGCTGATGTTTCCTCAGAGAGGTCACATCAAGCAGATGTACCACATACTCTTGTAGGGACACAGACAGAGCCTGTTTGCTTGTGTTAACTGCATTTTTCCCCCTTGCAGCCTTTCCCCCTGCCCTGCAAGCGCCCCAGACGCTATCAAATAGCAGGTGAGTGAGCCGAGTGGAAAAGTACAGCTGTAGCAGGCAGTCAAGTCAGTCAGGTGCTGGGCTAGTGGAGCGGCGCAGGCCGTAACCAGAGATCGACTCCTCAGAAGTTAAAAATAACGATGTAATAGTCAGAGTCCAGGTCACTGCAGTCGAGACAGAGAGTGAAGGGGGGGGGGGGTATGAGGTCACACTGGACAGTGAAATGCATTTTGAGATGAAAGGCAGTGCATGTAAACACAGAGGTCATGCTCCCACAGGAACACCAGTATCATGATTAATGTTTTCCACAGCATTAGTTCAATGTGTCGTAGTCAAAGAGATGATTCTGTTAGGTGATCTAACCAACAACCTGTGAAAGGCATTTCAGCAACACCAGCTGGAAAAAAAGAGGACGAGTGTGGCCTTTATTCAAGTAAAGTATGTCAGCACAGGACCTTCATCAGTTTCCATCATAAAAAAAGAAGACAACAACTGTGTTGGAGTGAGTGGCTGCACTGAAACACACCGACTGAATAAAGTCCACTCTCCTCCAGAGCACTGGCTCAACTGGCTGTGAGACAGCAAAAAGGTCAGGTTGTTATTCACCGTAAAAGAATTAGTCTGTTGATCTGCATTAAGGAAAAGAACATATACAACTGAGTGTGTGTGAACTCACATGACTCCCTGCAGCACTTTCTGTGGGTCGGGGTCGAACAGTCTGTCAACATAATGGCGACTGGTGGCAGTAACCTCCTGCATGAGGACAAATGGAGCAGACACATTAGAGAGTAACATCACTAAAATGACGACCCCCCCCAGCTCAGACGATCTGCACCTGGCTCAGCTTCTCCCTCACATGTACATACAGACACAGAAAGACAGAATCAACACGTTTTATGATTAACAGAAAGAGCACACTGCTGCATGCTACTCTACGGTTAGGACTGTCTCTACCTGGGATGTCCAGATGACCACATGTTAGAAAAAACAGCAGATATTTGATATGTTAACTGAACTGCAGAGTTTTTAAACAAGCAGACCCACAGTCG
This sequence comes from Caranx ignobilis, assembly GCA_021432705.1. Classification (NCBI taxonomy): domain Eukaryota; kingdom Metazoa; phylum Chordata; class Actinopteri; order Carangiformes; family Carangidae; genus Caranx; species Caranx ignobilis. Next base: position 1,484,684 of record MU269983.1, on the reverse strand, counting down.
AACACACTGACACATACAGCAGCATCCATGGCACCGGGATCCTTCAACAGCTGTTGCATGTGGCGCCCAGTGGCTGAATGTGACACCAGGAAACTTTGTTTATATCAACCACTTTAACCAGAACCTTCCACATAACCACAGAGGAGTGAACTCTCCCACCTGACAACACGCTGATACCACTGGCCTGTGGTGCCAACGTGGTGCTGGCAAGATGCTCAGCACATTCTGTACCTGCACAGGGCTGCCTTCACCTACCCCTCTGCCTGCCCCTACCCCTGCCCCTGCCCCTGCTGGGAATCCACCACTGACATGTACGAACTGTGTTTATCTGCTATAGGTAAATACAGCACATATTACACAGCTGGACTTCTCGTGACCAAAGGGGTAAATATGGTCTAATAAAATACAAGACATCGTGGAGGCTGTGCAGCAGCGCTCCTTCTGCATGAACCTGACGTGGGGGCGTTTCGCTCGTGTGATCCTGAGTAAGCTCGTTTCCGCGGCCAGTTCGGTGCTAACTTTGACCCAGATACACCTGGTGGCCTCTGTCACCTGACACAATACATTCAAACACCAAACTAATCAGTTACCGGACTTTTGGCTGCTGACAGGGCTCGTTTCACCCCGTGAAAACTCATGAAGGTGCGCTCCCATTGACTGACGTTAGCTTCGCTAGCTTAACCGTATGCTAGTGGTTAGCTAACCGTAGCAACAGTGTTAACAATGTTTGCTACTGTAATTGGCAAGCAGCAGCGATAACGATCAAGTAAGACGGGATGGTTGGAATATAAAGCTCGGCCCTGTAACTTGTTTCACACTCTGCGTTTAGCGTTTTTACAATGTGTTTGGATTGTTTCAGTGCGATCAGTGGCCACAGCACTGTCACTTAGCAGTTAGCTGCTAACTCATTCCGAGTGACACTGACAGCTCCTATATGCGTTTGATTTTGTCGACTTTACACGCCGACGGGGCGAACGGGCATTGATCACACCGATCCCCTTCACATGTTTTGGGATGTTCCCGCCCGCCCGCCCGCGCAAGGTCAGAGTAGAAACCGTTCACACCTAACAGCTACGTAGGCGCACCGCTACAGTGCTACATGTTGCAAAGCCCTTAAGTTAGCTCGCAGGCTAACAGAAGGCAGAAACCTCCACAGTCTGACTGATTAAATGATATTAACCACTCACTGCTGGAGTTAGCATGGAGGAAATCTCACAACGCTACTCGGGACTATGAGAGTGACACTCACAGACAGCACACTGATGCGGAGAGGGGCCTCCAACAAGCACGCCATCTCTCTTCCCCCGATCGAGCGCCCCAATCGGCGCAGCACTCTGCAGACACTCCGCCCCCCAGAGCAGCTGTGATCGGCTTTAAAAAGTAACTGCGGCTCCGTCAGGCAGCTCCTTGCTAGCGTTACAGCAAAAACAGCTAATTATATTCCCGTGTGGGCTGAAGTGTGTCCACCGGCAGCACCTATTCAAAGAGAAACAACAGCGCTAAGTTGACGGGCTGTCTGACAGACCGTGGATTTGTCAATGAGGTAAATTTTGTTTATAAATGTGACGTGAAGGTGAAGTCTCGATCAGTTAGATTCGACACAACAACCGGTCCCATGCAAACCAGGATGGAATAATTACTGTTACTATACAATTGAACAAATCCATTTTTAATCTGATAAATAGCGTATTATTCAATTTTCGCCCTTTCACATTGGTATCAATGCCACTAGTACACAAATACTGATTAACACGTTCAGTACCGCTCAGTTTACTTCAGTTGTGATTATTCATTTTTATCGAAGTTATATATTTTTCAAAAAGCATTTTCTGTGACATGTTTCCCACCATTTATTTCTAACTGTCACTATGATTCATATTCATTTAAAACAAACAAAAAAAAAACAGTGAGGACAGGAAACAGTCGCGTAAAACCACATATCTACCAAACAACGCGTAAACATGAACTGGAATTTATTGATTGACTGATTGATTTTTTTGTCGAATCTGCTGCCGGTGGTCACAGCCATTTCCATAAGTTGGTGACGCACCGCGCATGCGCAGTCGCTCACAGACGCGAGGTGGGAAAATTCATTCTCTCGTGCCTGTGCCAGCCTGCAATATAAACATGATTTTCAGAGACATTTTGTAGGTTAACGGCGTTTAAACCCGGACACACACCTTCCCGGTCTTCAGACATCACCGTAAGTGCACACTTCGTCAACCTGTTGTGTTGTTTTCGTGCTCAGGGGAGTTTCTTGTTTTTGCTCCCGGCTCATTTCAACACCATGTAAGCCTGTGGTCTGTTTGATTAGCATAGCCCGCTACCGCCTGTGTCGTTCACTTGCTCTTTGGTTTTAGCCGTTAAGTTGCTGATAACGAGTTGTAACGGTGGCTAACTACACGGAGAGGACTCCATGTGTGAAGGCCGTGGAGACAGCCGTGTAGCAGGACCCCCATGTGTCAGATGAATAAACTGCTCCGGTCTCTCTCTGCTGAACAAGTTTTCAAAGCGTCGCTGAATGTTACATGTGTTTAAAGTGGGGTCCAGGTTAGCTCATGTCCCCGAGCCTCTCCGTCCTCAGTGTAACTCACCACAGAGCAGAGGGCTGGTTAGGTTTACATAAACTGGTCTAAATGTCCATCGCAGTTCTCCACAACCCAGGTCTCATATCACATGACAAAACAAAGTGTATATGCAAGAAGCTGCACTCTGCATATTCTGGTCATATTTGCTTTAAAAATTATCACAATTAAAGCTGTGGCAATGTTTTGCAGCTCTGTAAAGCATGATGAAGACTTTTCAGTGGGAATATGATGATAGATGTTTTGATACTGATCACATCCTCAGAGGAGCCCCTCATACGGCCAAAAATGGACCGATGCACAAAGTTCAGGGATCTGAAACATATGAGGAGGGAAAAAGATGTTGTCAGAACATTTCTAGAAAATAGAAGACCATCACTGTTGACTTGTTGACGACACGGTTGACTTTCTCTGGGACCCTGCAGGTTACCCATCTGTGCAGCATGAAGATTGCAGTAGAGGGCTGTTGCCATGGCGAACTGGACAAGATCTACGAGACCATCGGCTACCTGGAGAAGAAGGAAGGGGTGAAGGTGGACCTGCTGCTCTGCTGTGGAGACTTCCAAGCAGTGAGAAATGAGGGGGACATGAAGTGCATGGCAGTGCCGGCCAAGTACAGAACCATGCAGACCTTCTACAAGTCAGTTCTTCTTCTTATCTTCCAAAAGTGTTAAATATGAGCTAGAACATGTTCAACTTTGACCTCTCTGTCTGCTGCAGATACTACTCTGGAGAGAAGAAGGCTCCAGTCCTCACCATCTTCATTGGAGGCAACCACGAGGCTTCCAACCACCTGCAGGAGCTTCCCTACGGAGGCTGGGTGGCGCCCAACATTTACTATCTGGGTAGAGACATGCAGATGAATGAATGTGACGTATCACTCTGCCTGTTATCTGTCATCACCAGGCCTGACTTTACCATGTGTCCTCAGGTTACGCCGGTGTAATTCGCTACAGAGGGATTAGAATCGGTGGCCTGTCTGGCATCTTCAAATCACGTGACTACAGAAAGGGTGAGTTTGATCACAGCCTGAATGGTTTAAATGACACACAGCAACAGCCTGCGGTATGTTTACGAGGACCCTGTGCTCTCTAAGGTCACTATGAGTTCCCTCCATACAACCCTGATAGTCTTCGCAGCGTGTATCACATCCGAAATATTGAGGTGTTCAAACTAAAACAGGTAAGTGTCGGCTCGTTCTCTTGCACACAGCTCTGAATGATCTGTAGATATTAATTCCTAAACATTCATTTCCATGAAGATCCAGATGCCCATAGACATTTTCATGAGCCACGACTGGCCTCGTGGGATCTACTACTACGGGAGCACGGGCGAGCTGCTGAGAAAGAAGAAGTTTCTGCGTCAGGAGGTGGAGTCAAACACTCTGGGGAGTCCTGCAGCTGAGGAGCTCCTGGCTCACCTCCAGCCCAGCTACTGGTTCTCTGCACATCTTCATGTGAAATTTGCTGCTGTTATGCAGCATCCGGTGAGAATGGCTGCTGTTCTTTAACTGCTGATGTCAGTTTCAGAGTTTTAATGAGTCTGGGTGTCAGTTGTCTTGTATACAAATGTTTTCCACCACCTGTGTGGATCCTCTTTTCTGTAGCCTAAAGGTAAAGCTGCTCCACGTGTGACCAAGTTCCTGTCTCTGGATAAATGTTTGCCCTACAGGGAGTTCTTACAGGTGAGAGGCTGTTTGTGTTGGACACAGAGATGCTGTCTAGTTGAAGGTGTGGGCACGACCGCAATGACACAGACACTTGTTGTTGCAGATTGTGGATGTTCCAGAGAGGCCGGGTTCATCTGAGGGTCTCGAGTATGATCCAGAGTGGCTTGCTATCCTCAAAGCCACAAACAGGCTACAGAGGACCACCCCTCACCCCTGGAACCCCCCAGAGAATAATGGCCTCCATGAACGGTACAGAGACGATCAGACGTAGTTACATGCAGGAGTGTGACCGACCCTGTCCGGACACACTGGGTGTTTTGTTGATTTCTGAAGAGCTGCTAGTTTTCATGACTGGTTCCTTTTTATGATTAAATTGGACTTGTCATGTGCAGAAGTTTGGGCACCTCACCCGGTCAGTACTTTTTAATTACCTCCTGGCAGATATCACAGCTTGTGAATGCTTTTTATAGCAGCTCAGATTCTTGCTATTCTTGATTTTAGGAATTTTTAGCTTCTCTTTCCACAGATCACTTCAGGTCGGGGGATATTTTTAGTCTGTCCTGCTCACACAGCATATTTAAGATTTTCAGTGATGATCAGGCCCAGAAGTTTCCTGTGTACTGAATTCTTTGGCCTGGTTTGGGTCATTGTCCTGCTGTAGAAGACTTAAGAACATGTGCATCCAAAATGTATTGATTCTCTTGAGAAGAATATATTCTTCCCTCCATATGACACACAACCCCAAAACAGAACATTTCCACCTCCACATTTAACATGTGGTGAAGCTGGAACATAATAGCACCCCTTTAGAAAGAAGCTCATTGGATGCCTACCTGCTGCAGGGGTCCTGTTTTCCTCTTCTGACTGCAGAGTTGGGTTGAGGATGAGAGCTGTCCACATTTTGGCAAATAGTTGTAAGATGACACAGATCCAGAGCAGGCAGGACTGTGCGTGTCGCCCATAAATATTAAACAGGCATTTGGGGGTTTGAGTGTTGTTCCAGTTGAGTGGAAACGTCTGCAGATAAAAACCGTGACTGTAACTGAAGTCCCACTGAGGCCGCTCGTAATCCCACCTGAGCCAGGTTTTATAAATCAACACAGCTCCTGGCAGAATGTGACATTGTCGGTGGATAGTAGTGCTGTGTGGATCACCAGCTCATTGAAAAACCCAATGCCTGCGCCATGATGATGTCACTAACAATAAATCTGCTGATTATTCTCTTGACTAATTATCACTTTGATCTAAAAGTCTTGATTTGTCTGACACGCGTGATTGTTACCCAGACTGCACTGCAACTACAAAAACATCATCAGTGACGTTGTTTTAACACTGAAAAGAGCAGCATGTTTGTCTCAGCTCCTCATCGAGCTCCTGAACATGAGCGCACACGCTTTATTAAAGCGTACAGGTGTGAGTGTGGCCATTGCACCTCAGCCGTGCAGCTACGACAGAAGCAAAGGGCGGTGCACAGTGGAGACAAGTCACAGGAAGTTGTAGGTTCAGCTCTAGTTTTGGTTCTGGTGAGGTTGTAGCTGTGAGCGGCAGCAGCTGCAGGCTCACACACATCATGACACAGCTGCTGTGTTCTTGCAGGTGGGACTTCAGAGCTTCAGAGGCGGACATGATGCAGGTGGTGGAGGACCTCAGCGGAGAGCTCGCCATCCCAGACAACTTCACCCGGACTGTGACCCCCTACGACCCCAGCAGGCCGCAGCCCCACACCCACCCCAGCTACAGCACCAACCCTCAGACGACGGAGCTCTGCGCCACCTTTGGCCTCACTGACATCTACGCCCAGGTGGGGCAGGGGGGCGACGAGCTGAGGACAGTTCAGGGCAGCACCGGGGGGGAGGAGGAGGAGGACGAGGACGGGAACAGCGTGGGGAGCGTGGACGAGCCCAGCGAGTATCCGACGGACACGTCAGGACTGTCGAGCTCGTTCAACCCCGATGAGATCACTATAGAGGACGAGTGGGAGGAAGACGAAGAGGAGGGAAAGGAGGCAGACGTGAAGGGAGAGAAGATCTCTGATGCCCCCACAGGTGAGGTCCACACCCCCAGTCGTCTGGTTCTGCCTGAGCCCAAATGCGACGCCTCGCCCACGCGCCTGTCCGACCTCATGAACCTGCCCCCTCCCTCCCACTCCACCCCGGCTGCACCAGCTCGCTCCCCTGCGCCGGCAGACAGTCTGGGACTCTGTGAGGGCGGAGACGAGGATGCCTCGGCCGCACGCATCCTGAAACGCACCAGCGACGACGCCAGCAATCCCGGCAGCAGAGGCCCCACCCCCCGGATCAAACGCAGGAACCAGGTCATCTACACAGCAGTGGAGGATGAGGAGTGTGAGGATTAGGGCTCAGGGTGAGATGAGAGCAAAGGTGAGGACTCGCTCCATACCATCAGTCAGTGTCCACCTGTACAAACACAAGATTAGTTTGTGGTTTTGTGGAGCCTCCAGCAGGAGCCGGCAGAGCAGCAGAGAGCTCCAGCCTTCTTCTTTGTTACATGTGATTTGCCTTTTTTAAAATATTTTAATCAAACCAAGCAAATTTTAGAAAACAGATTTTTTTTAGCTCTGTGTTTAATTTTTTTGTACATGTAACTTCAAGACAATAGCAATGATTAAAGAGGCTGGAAAAATGAAAAATAACCCCCCCCCCCTTTTTTTTTTCTAAAGAAATGAATAAATGCCATCAACACACCATTGTACAGCCACGTGGCAAAAACACTTCAAAGGGACTAATAAACATGTGGCTGTTTGTAAAGTCTTTTGTTTCACTTCTCTGAGGCAAGTGAAAGAAAAGCAGTCAGCGTCCTGCCGTTCACAGCTTTATTGACACTATACACACTGAGGTGCTGATGGAAAATCAAGTGTGAACACTGTGGTTAATGAAGAATGAGTGAGTGATGCAGTTTATTATATGAGCTGATGAGCGGTCATCTCATCATTACCTATTGAAAATGGTGTTTTGCTCCAGTGGGGCCCCCGATGGAAACAGTCCAGTCTGAGACCCTCAGTAAGTTCACTGTGTTTTTAAATGTCTGTCTTAACAGGTTCAGTTCAGGTTGTTTGACCTGGGCTCGTGTTCGGTTCTTCTCCTTGTGTCTGTGGTGCCCTCACACTTTGAGGATGTGCTGCTGAACCGTGTCACTGCTGTTCCTACGTACAAGCACAACTACGGTGCGAGGTGCACGTGTACGTACTAATACGGTTTAAAGCGGTTAAAATATTCTGAGTAAAGTTTTTCATCGCTTAAATGTTTTTGTTGAAAAAGTGTTTTGCTTAAGAACTACATTTTCTCCACCACTACCATGTTTCTGCGCACCTTCACTTAGCTCCGTGGCGTCATGTGGTTCAGAAAATGTAGTTTCAAAGTAAAGTGCTGTCTCACTGCAAGATAAAGTAGTGACGTTTTTCAAAATAAGGCAACACTTCAACTGTAAAACATTAACTTGGTTGTTGTTAAGTGTTTTTTTCAGACAGGTAATACTACAGTAAGTACCTCACACAGTTCATCAAACAACCTGAACTAACGTGTGGTGGTGGTGGAAATAAAATAGGACAAAGATTTTTCCTGAACACCAATATTTGTTGAAATCAATCAGATTTATAACATTGATTAGAATCCTTTAGAACGATCCACTCCAGGTTCACAAGTGTGCTCTGCTAAAGTCAACATCCACTTTCATTAAAATTAAGACAATAATATACAACATACAGTGTATTCAACGAGATCTCTCTACATCCATACAAAGAGCCGATACAGCACAGCCTAACGACGGGAGCAGGGCGACTGGTTCATGGTACAAGCTGACGTCAGAGGTGTTGGTTCCTGCACGCTGCCTACGAAGCACACGGTTAGAGAAAGCCCCAAACATGAGTCACACACAAAGAAAAATTGGGAAATAGGCACTTCTGTTTTTTTTTTGTTTTTTTTTTTTTCCTTTCATCAGTTCTTTCCTCATTTTCTTCAACCCAGCACACAACTCTGTTTTAAGAGCATCACATTAAGATCACTATGATTTCTTGTTCACCAACAACTTAGCCTCAGGACAAAGGGACAGATGAGGAACACGTGACACGACACATGGACAGGTATTCTGGGTACAGGTGTTATACTTTCCATCCCTTACGGTTCTCACAGGCCCCTGGTGTTTTGTTAGTGTGGGCGGAGCTGTAGATGGGCTGTCACTCACTGTGATATAAAGAAAATATAAAGATTAGGTGCTCAGTACGGGGATGTGATGCATCACTACTTCCTTTGGGTCTGAGGGATGCTTTCTCTGCTACAGACATGCAGTTAGTTACAGCTAACAGATTCCTGCTCATACATAGCAATGTTAAAGTCCTGTGGCTTCATACACTTCACACAGTCTCTATAAGTCTATGTTGTTGCTTTAAAGAGCTACAGCCTGCGATGCTAATCCTGTTTCCACATGAGCAATAACGAAGCCACTGAAATCAAACCTCTGAGGCAAAGAGCCAGTCTGCGGGGCCAGATGTGTTCACTGTTAAAAAGACCAACAAACCTCGTGAAATCACAACCTTTTGTTAAGTTTAATAATCGTTCACCTCACGTCAGGAGTTTGAGATAATACGAGAGTGAGTGAGTGAGTGAGTGAGTGGGGGTGAGTGTCTGAGAGACACTGGAGCATCACTACTACCAGCAGCTGACATGAGATCAAACACTGGGGAATAAATACGCACACACTGACTTATGATGGACTGAACTGTGCCAAGGATCTGAAGAGATGCTGGGCCGTGGTGGTACCGGTGACACCAGGGGTGTGTGTGTGTGTGTGTGGAGGGGGGGTCATTCAAGGGCTACGACAGGTGGCGTTATTCACAGCAGGGTTTGATTGATTGGAGACGAGGAGGAGACAAGGCAAGCAGGCGCAAGCTCTGACACGGAGCGGGAGAAGAAAGCAGCCACAGCCTGACTGGCCTCCTTACGTTACACCTGGCTTTCTTTCTGTCTGTTTTTCTTATATTTCCCCCTCTCTTCCTGTCTCGGCCACTCTTGTGCTGCTCAGTTTGTGCGCTGTTACACAATCAACCAGGGCTGTGACTGAAAACGTTGCAAGGCAAAGTGAAAACCAAAGAAAATTCACAATTAGTGCTAAATACTAGGACAGGCCGGCCGCTGTCGCTCTGGATGTAGCTCCTCTCTTCACTGCACCTCCCGCTCAACTTCTCCAGATGCAGAATCTCAGTCGTTGGTCGTGAGACACAGATGTTGAACCTCTGCGCCTCCTCCCTCCACCTCTGCTTCATCTTTTCTTTCCTCTTTATTCTCTCCGTTTGATTTTCTGTCTGCTCGGACAGGAGGATGGATGGAGGGGGAGTGGGTGCGTCGGGCCCACGCCTGTAGGTTGTTTGGTTGAAGGAGACGGGATGGTCGACGGGCTGTGGTGGTGTGGATGGTGGGATACTGGTGGGTGGGGGTGGGTGGGGCTCTAGTTCCCACCGCAGCAGGCTCGGGTGGAGTGGGCGTCCGGGTCCTGCAGGTTGACGCCCCGATGTCGCGCCGCGTGTGTCGGGTTCTGGGTGTCTGTTTTTGGCATCTTTTTTGCTGCAGCAACAGGAAAAAGTAAAAGTATTTTTGTTACTTTTCATTGTAATGAATTCAGGAGAAAGTAAATGTTCCAGCTGGTCTGAAAAGTCTGGACATTCACCGTACTTCAAGTTCTTCAGTGTAATTTATCTAAACATCTTCCTCAGCCTGATGACTTTATTATTTTCTGAGTCCATTCGTCTATTTCTGCTGCTCATCAGGGTCCATAGATTAAATCACTCTTGTCATTAAGAACTATGATCATATACACAGAGAGAGCTGTGACTCAGTCATGAACAGTTGTGGTTCATATCATTAACTCTGCTGGTTTTCCATCATACTGTCACACTCTCAGTTGAAGCTTTGACGTGTTCACAGATTATCTCTTATATAAATATCTAATTGTACTGTATTTCAGATTAAATGTATTAGAAAGTCATTCTGGATCCACATCATGGCTGACAAGGAATAATCCAGATCTGCTCATCTGACAGAATTATATAAGAGGACGAGACATTTAAGTGTGAAAATCGATATGTGATTGTGAAGAGCAGCGGCTGCACTGCTGCGGTCGTCACCCGCCTCATGACTGGTCATGTGTCTGAGCCCTGAAGGCTCCTCATGACGGACAGGAGTCACACAGCGTCACACTGAACCCTGCTAATAATTCAACAGCAGCTGTGACATGGTGACGAAGAGAGTCTGCATGCGATGTGAGCTGCAGTTAGCCTAGCATTAGCATTAGCATTAGCATTAGCCAAAGGCTTGTGTCTCTGGTGTTGATTTGACTTGTACGTATATTATGCACACAATTAAAATATCTGACTGGTTCACACTTATGTCACAAAAATAACTTACACATGGTTTAGATCCAGATAGTAATAGATCACCATGGATACAAGTACCAGACTTTTATTCTGATAGGTGAAGGAGTTCATTAGAGAACATGTGTTTTCTGTGTCTGTCGCTGTCTAGTCAAAAATCCTCACATCTCACATGTGAATTCTTGGATTGGATCAGAAATATAAGTCTGTTTTTCAACATGCTGTTTGACAATCTGAATCTGACTCTCCTCCAAAATAAAGGTCTGCATTTCCTGTTCCACTGCGAAGGAAGGAGACGCTCACCAATAGCCAGGAAGAGCTCGTTGACGTTCATGGCCGTCTTAGCGGAGGTCTCCATGAAGAGCAGGCCGGTGTCTTCAGCGTATGTCTGAGCTTCCTGCACACACACACACACACACACACACACACAGAAGAGTGACGTCAGCTGAGATGTGAAGGTGTGAACTCTAAAAACAGCCATGAAACCTTTCTGATGTGCTCAAAAGCTCAGCTCCCACAGTGCAGCAGATAAAGACTCATGTTTCCCGACACTTGAACGCACCATCATCATGTGACTCATGAGGACGTTCTCACCAGGTTTTACATAAAAAGGTAAAAATGTATTTGACGTGGTGAAGTGTGAGTCTGATCGTGTCGCTGCTCTTCATCAGCTCCATCTGCTCCACCACAGTCCTAATGAAAAACACTGCTCGCTGCTCCGACCAGCTCCCGCCAGCCTCACATGACTGTGGTTACTCATAGCAACCACAGTCCCAGTAATACTAATGAACTGGGTCAATCATATCAAACTGTTGTTCCCAGTCTCCAGATCATAACACCGTCCCTCATGCACCAACATTGGCCACATTAACTCTTTCCCACCTCGGCACTTATGATGATGATGATGATGATGATACTGAGGTTGCACTGTATGTCTCACTGTCTGTTTCTGCTTTAAAAGATGCTCTGTTCGCTCCCTACAGAGGTGAGCTGGATGATGTCATGTTACCTCATACTCTACTAGTCTCTTCTCTGCCAGGTCAGCCTTGTTCCCAGCCAGGGCGATGACAATGTTGGGACTGGCCTGTCTCTGCAGCTCCTTCACCCAGGCCTTGGCCCTCTCAAAGGTCTCCTGCACACACACACACACACACACACACACACGGGTGTAAACACCAGGCAGAGGCGGCAGAGGTCACAGCTGCTGTGTATGAATAATACACATGATATAATGGCGGCACAGGCAGCTGCAGAGCTGAGCAGTTTACTGACACAATATACATATTAATGTCAGATTATTAGTGAAATGATCGTTCATCATTTGGGTGACATCAGCCTTATCAGCGTGGTTCAGATCTATATAAACATGTATCCGTTTCCTCTCGTACCGGTTTGGTGATGTCGAAGACGACGATGGCGGCCTGAGCTCCTCTGTAGTACATGGGGGCCAGACTGTGGTACCGCTCCTGACCCGCGGTGTCCCAGATCTCAAACTTCACTGTGGTGTCATCCAGACACACGGACTGGGCCAGGAAGGCGGCTGGACAGACAGGAGACAGGTGACAGGTGAGTTTAAAGACATCCAGTCTGCTCCTGAGCATTCACTCTGTTTATCTGACACTGCTTCATCAATACAGAACACAATCGACTAATACATTTATAATAATCATGTAATATAGATGCAGATCAATTAGCTCCTTCACCAGCTGCAACATGAACTCATTAGTCTTCAACTAATAATCACTCATCATTGATAAAACTATCAGCTACCTACTCTGTTGATCAGTTAGTTGATCAGTTTATAATAAAAGATGTTCACTTCACTGTGCGTGGGACAAAATTATCATGACTACGAAGCTGGAAACAGAAAATATTGAGATATTTTCTATTTGACTCCGAATTAAACAGAAGCTGATCAATATTTTATCAATAAACTAATTGACTAATCAGCTCTGCACTGGAGTGAAGTACACACTGATGCTTCTGATAGAATCATGACTTTAACTTGTATCATCAACACATCATACTGTACAGCCATGCTGACCTCTGACCTCTGACCCCTGCCCTCCCTCCTCACCTCCTATAGTCGTCTCCTGGAACTCGTCGAACTGGCCCTTGACGAAGCGCAGCACCAGGCTGGACTTGCCCACGGCCATGTCTCCCAGCAGCACCAGCTTGAACTGGCAGATCTTGGTCTGGGGCAGCGTGCCGTTGGTGCGGCCTCCACTCCCTCTGGAGCTCATACCGGCCCACGTAGGAGACGGCGGCGGGGGGGCTGGGCCTCCTCCTCGGGAGGGAAGTCAGTCACTGTCCTCCAACACAGGCGGCGGCAGTCGGGCCTCGCTGACCACGTCTTGATCTTCTTCTTCTTCTCTCCGTGTTTTTATCTGCACAAGGAGGAAGTGGAAGATTACATCATACACAACAGACACCTCCCTCCTCCCAGTGGATCCAGTCTGAAGATCAGCAGGGTTTTATCAGGAATCACAGGCCTGAGCTGAGGTAGGTCAACAGTGACCATTCAACTGATTCATCAAATCCAACCACTCATCTGGGCCTCGAACAGGCGGCAGGATAACACACACAGCGACGGAGTGGAAAGGGGAGAAACGCAACAGTCAACTCAACCACAGAAAAATGACATGACAGGAAACCGAAACCAAAGTATTTTAGACTTTTCCTCACAGTTTACGTCAGTGAACTGAACACGATTGACTGGTGGATGGAATAGAACAGGACATTTAAATAAAGCTGCATGTGGCTGAAACAAACATAATATCTCACAGACAGAGAAATGAATCAACAGTGATTAGACTTCAGCCGGAAAAACACCACAACTTCCTTGTAACCATAAAAACCATAAACGTACAGTACAAGAGCTGTGTTCAGTATTTATAAATCTGTTTTAATCTCCTGCTTCTCTACATCTCTGAAACTATGTCAGCCTCCATATTGAACAACACTGAAAATAACGGTTTGTCCCTGAATGTCTCATCGGCTCGCACATACTTTACTGTGTTTTCCTGTGAATCCTGTGTCAGTGGATCCATACAGTGTGAAGACCAGGAGGACGGTGGTTAGTTCACGGACCCCTAACAAAGGTTTAATTACTGTGTGTGTGTGTGTGTGTGTGTGTGTGAATGCAGCCTGGTCCCGGCGGTGAGCGGTGATGCTGCGGCTCGGACTGATGTCTGTCTGTCTCAGCGCTGAGGATCATCACTGCACCAAAACATCACCATCACACACACAGCGGACACATACATACACACACACACACACACACAGCGGACACACACCGGGCTCCGTGCAGTGAGGTGCGGACACGGATCAGCTGACAGCCCCGCACTCTCTCTCTCACTGAGCGGTGACTCCCGTTTACGCACCGTTATCAGATCAGCAGCCCTCGTCGTCTGGCGTTATGTGCTAACACAGGACACACACACACACACACACACCGCTCGGATCGGACGAGAGGAAAGTGGATCAAAAGCTCTAAATTTCGACGCCCAGTCAGACCCACAAACGCCTCCTGGCCGCCCCGTTAACGTGCCTGTACCGGGAGGACAACATCCACATATTTACCGTGTATGCAGTCGGTTGAGCGGCGCGGGTATCGCAGGCTGTAACTGTTGACAATTTGGCTATCAGCTGGTGGAGGAAAATGTTAACACACTTCCTGTAAAGTGGCGCATGCGCAGTCGCTGCCGCATTGTCAGCCGTAAAGAGCAGCGCCGCATTGTGAAGTCAGCGCCGCCTGATCCGACACCGACCGGTCCAGCGGTCCGGTAGCGGTCCTGCAGGCGAACCCAGCCGGATCTTATGTGAACACTGCAGGCTTGAGTTGTAAAGCTGGATTTATACAGGTTCATCACTTTGAAATGAAAATAGTGAAGAACATGTAAAAACGTGATGATGCTCAGGCAGGTTCTGAGCTGGTCCTGGCTTCGCTTCCTGAGGCTCCTGAGCAGGTTCATGGACGTAGACACCTCCCAGGTGTTGTCAAGTCATTTAATATTCACCCAGAGCTGACAGACACTGTTAGACACACAAAAGTACCACAAAATGATGTTTAATCCATCATCACACCTGGATCATTCTGTAAAGTGTTGCTGCTGTTAAAGTAGAGATATATATATATATATATATATATATATACATCTAAAGGCGAGACATGAGAAATATTGTGCATCATGAACATTATTATAATGTTTTCAGCTCGTCTGTGAAACATGGTTGTAATTAACCTGCAGCTGAACATAAACCACTTTAAACCAAACTGATCATTTTAACCTGGGGAGTTAATATTGCAGGTGAAACACGGTGGGTGTCAGCGGGGGAGGCCTCTGCTCTGCACCGAGCCTCCGGTGTGTCTCATCATGTGAACGGGGTTTTGAACGGCGGTAGTTTCGTCCTCCGGGCAGCGGGGGGCGCCACAGCGGGAGGCGGGGACGCGGAAGTGTCGACCACCACGTGAAGGATGTTTGAATTGCTCTAACTGGCTATTCACCGTGGATGTTTGAGGGGGACTCCCGGTGAAACGTCCCCGGTAAAGCCCCGCTCACCGCTGTCGATGCTTTGACCCGAGAGCGACGCCTCACCGACGCGATGCCCGCGAACAGCGCGAAGAAGCGGCAGCAGCAGCGCAGAGACACCGCGGTAACGACACGGAGCTCAGCGACACATGATGCACTGTAGTGAGGAACCGAGGGGCTGTAACGAAGTACTGCACTTGAAGTACTGAGTAACGTACAGGAGTACTTACATGCTGCTCTACTTCCTCACTACCACAGTTCAGAGGAACATGTATTTTACAGACTAAACTGCTTTACCAGTGAACACAACACATGTGACCACCTGTCAAACATGGCTCATTAAAACTCATCAAACAACACAGTGTGATGTTTAATTGACTTTTTTAACCTCTGATCACAAACATCGGACAGTCAGTGCTGTAGCAGCAATAGATGATGTGTCTATAGACACATGGAGAAAGAATCAGTTATTAAAGCAAAAACAAACATTTTTTTCATGTTCAGATTCTGTTTTTTTTAATGTGATAAGAACTTGATGAGTTGTAGAAAGTTGTATTAGCAGTAATTATTATTCCTCTAACACTGAGAATATGAAGTATTGTCAAAAATCAAACACCAACAGATTAATGCCACTTACACAACAATACATGGATGTAACAACTGAATATATAGTGATGTCCTCATTTAAGCTGAAATGAAGACTGTTGTTACGACGGTGTTGAGTGATGTACCTGAACTGTTTGTTCAGGTGCAGGGGACCAACGACAGCAGTGTGGTCAGTAAGGTGTCGGCTGCAGCTCACGGTTACTTCACTGACCACTTCCTGCAGCACTTTGTGTGTAAAGTGTCCAGAAGAGCTCCGCTCATCAACAGGTGGGTCCTCAGCACAGAGTTCATGTGTTTTCTGAAGCGGCAGCGAGTTGAGCCCTCAGGGCCACCGTAGTCATCCGACTTTAAGTTCAGCTCTGTGTTTCAGAGGTTACTACGTGCGCTGGAGAGCTGTGGATCACTGTGTGAGGAGGTTTCTACACGTCACTGAGAGCTGCCCCAGCAGACAGGTGAGTTACTGCACCTGTCTCCTCCTCTTCCTCCTCCTCCTCCTCTTCCTCATGTTTTCGCTCTCTCTCCAGATCCTGTCGCTGGGCGCCGGCTTCGACTCGCTGTATTTCCGTCTTCAGGCAGATGAAGCCTTGGACAGAGCTGTCGTGTTTGAGGTGGATTTTCCAGATGTGGCCCGACGTAAGACCGACCTCATCACCTCTGACATCACACTGAGGGGGATTTTAGACGCACACTTACCTCCTCCTGCAGGTCTGTCACATCAGAACTCCAGAAACACATAAGTCATGGAGGTGATGGTGGATTTCATGAGCTCATCAATCACTCAGTCAATCAATCAATCAATCAAGCTTCATACAAGTGATTGAAAGAAAAAACAAAAATGGACTTAGTTTTTTAATGACTTGATGTTTGGTGTGTGTGTGTTCAGGACAGGTCCATGTGTCCAGTGGGCGGTACCGTCTGCTGGGGGCGGACCTCAGGGAGGAGGCCCAGCTGGAGGAGGCTCTGGGTGCAGCCGGGCTGGACTGGGCTGCTCCGACTCTGGTCCTGTCTGAGGTGGTGCTCACATACATGGAGACACAATGGTAAACACTGTGTGTATGTGTGTGTTTAAAGAGGTACTGAGACATCATACACTGATAACCAGGATGATCAGTGTGTGTGTGTGTGTGTGTGTGTGTGTCCTCCAGGTCAGACGATGTCATCAGCTGGGCAGCAAAGCTCCTCCCTCAGTCGCTCTTCGTCATGTATGAACAGATCCATCCACACGATCCCTTCGGTCGGGTCATGCAGGATCACTTCCTGAAGCTGAACTCCACCCTGCACGCGCTGCGACTGTACCAGGACACCGCAGCACACACACACCGGTTCCTGGACAAGGTCAGTGGGGGGGGTGTCAGTGTCATTTACTGAGTCTGTAGTGGAAGGTCTTCGCTCAGTAACACCTGCCTGTGTGTGTGTGTGTGTGCAGGGCTGGGAGCAGTGTGTGTGTCTGGACATGAACGACTTCTACCTGAGGCTGGTCCCTGAGGAGGAGCGGAGCAGGGTGGAGCTCTTGGAGCCGTTTGATGAGTACGAGGTGAGATCAGACTCTGAGTCTGCAGAGCTCCTCAGTCTGGACTGAAGGTAACTTTATTGTGAAAATAAACAGGAAAAGCAGCAGCACGTCCCAGCAGGTCATTCCTCACTAACCTCAATCTTTATTTAAACAGTGACGAGTAAAAGGGACCAAACAATCAAACATGTCAGAGGAAGGTTAAAGAAGGACACGTGTCACACAGACTTCCTGCTTCCTCAGCCTCTGTTCTCTGACAGTCACTGACTCATGACGTCAGTCGTGTCTTACAGTCTGTGTGTCTGTCCGTCTTCAGGAGTGGCACCAGAAATGTTCTCACTACTTCATCCTCACTGCGTCTCGAGGCTCCGTCACAGCTCAGGCTTTACTCCCTCGTCCTGCAGGTAACTCTCACCTTCACCTGAGCTCTGTGACACCACATGTTCACAGGTGTGTGAGCTCCACTGTGTGTGTGTGTCTGGTTTTTTCTCTCTCCTCAGTGTCTCCGGTGACGTGTAGCAGCCCAGCCTGGAGCCCTGCAGCTCTCAGTGTGAAGACCATCCCAGCCTGTGTGGAGGGTCTGGGTATGGCCTCCTGCTCTGTGGGCCCAGGGCAGGTGCTGCTGACAGGAGGCTCCAGCAGAGGAGGGAGGGGGGCGTTGTCAAGGCTCCTTCTCAGAGGTCAGGATGACTGGAGGTGTGTCAGCGTGGAGCCGTCAGCAGATCTGGGTGAGGACCAGAGACTGTGAGCAGATCATCAGTGGAACATCTCAGTGTGAACACCTGCTGGTTGTGTCTCCTCCTCCAGGCGTGCGGCTCTACCACACCATCACACCTCGTCCTGACGGAGGCCTCGTGTTGTTTGGAGGTCGCTCCTCTCCTCTCAGCCCGGTCAGAAGTCTTTTCAGAGTGACCTTTGACCCCTGTGCTCCAGCTGCAGAGCCAGAGGGTGGAGACACAGTCAGACCGTGTGCAGAGCAGATGGTCTGTACAGGTGATCCTCCGCCACCAAGGTGGAGGCACACAGCCACAGTTGTCAGCCATGAAGGTGAGACGACAGGAAGTCCTCTCTTCTTCTCTGTTTCTCATGTTCATGGACACTGACCTCCTCCTTTCCTCCTCCTCTGTAGGCAAAGACTTCCTGTTTGTGTTTGGTGGAAAGAACCAAACAGACGCCGCTCTGGGCGACGCCCACTTCCTGAGTCTGGACCAGCAGCAGTGGACCGAGGTTTGTCTCTTCTTTAATCACATCTCCTCCTCATTGAGGTTTTAATTACCTCCTCTCTCCTCTGTACATCAAACTGGGCTTCGTTCAGGAAGGAGGGGGCCACGCCCACAGCCTGAGCAGAACTTCCTCTCACCATATATGGAAATGTTTGTTTTGTCAATTAAGTTGATGTTGGATGTGACGAACATCCACCTGTGTGTGTGTGTGTGTGTGTGTGTGTGTGTGTGTGTGTGTCACAGATCGCCGTGGAGGGCGCTGCACCTGAAGCTCGTCACTCCCACTCAGCGTGTCCTCATCAGGGGGGCGTGGTGGTGTTCGGGGGTCTGGACAAGAGGGGTGTCCCTCTGGGGGACATGGTGGCTCTGAGGCCCAGAGACAGAGGGTTCTCCTGGGACACAGTGGAGCTGCAGCCACCCCCTGTTCCCAGGTCCGTGACCAGAACTGAACCAGACTGAGACTCTGAAGCTTCAGGAGGTCTGATCCAATCTGATCTGATCCGATCCGATCTGATCCGATCCGATCCGATCTGATCCGATCTGATCTGATCCGATCTGATGTGTGTTTCAGATACTCTCACTGTGCTCATGTGATTGGTGAGAAGCTGGTGGTGGTGGGCGGAGTCTGGCTGCATTCAGATGACGTGCCAGGAGTTGCCGTGATTGACCTTGTTACCGGGAGCAGCGTGGAGCTCAGACTGGACACGGTGAGTGAACCTGCTGCAGACTCAGCAGTCACATGACCCTGTGGATTGGACGCGACAGTATCATACTGGACTTCAACCTGGATGTGGACTTGGACACCAGTGACTCACGACTTCATCAGACTTGAGATTAAAAACAGATGATATCGATCTTTCCCTTCACTTCCTGAATCAACTAACGATATCCACGACACCCCCCCCCCCCCACACACACACACACTTTCTTCTGATTGGCTTGCTCAGTGGAGCTCACGTGTGCTTGTTTACCTCGCGTTGTTAAACACTTAGCGGTCGGCTTACAAACATGGCCACCTACGACGTGATGGAGTCTGACCTACGGTTTTCATCTTCTCTGGGGAAGGAAAACTGTTGTGATTTTCCGTATGGATGCCGGTTGGGGGCGGGCGGCGTGGGCGTGTTTTGGGCAGATCCCTCGCAGTCTGGGCTCTCGTCCTCAGTGTGATGTCAGCTCCTGTTCACCATGATTAACTTCAGTCTCACTGGTCTGTCATTTTGTCTCAGAGGGTAAATGCACATTTGAAAAAGCCGGGTTGATTATTTGTGTAGATTTGAGAGATGGTTTCTGAGTGTCGCCTGCTGCAGGCTGCTCATGACGTCATGTTTAGGAGGTTGGACCAGAGATGCTCAGTGTCTCGGGTGGTTCTGACTTCATACTGACTGTTGGACCTGCTGTCTCCTGTGCAGAGCTCGGTGCCGTGGCCTCTGATGCTGCACTCGTTCTGCTCCGAGCTGACGGACCAGGAGGAACCAGAGCTGCTTCTGCTGGGAGGAGGAGGGAACTGCTTCTCCTTTGGGACTCACTTCAACCCTCAGGCTGTGACTGTGGACCTCAGACCTGCACTGAGGAGCTGACCTCAGACCTGCACTGAGGAGCTGACCTCAGACCAGGTGTGGTGTGTATGTGTGTGTGTGTGTGTGTGTGTGTGAGGAGGACACATTAAACCACAGCCATGTCACTTTGCTGGACAGGTGTTTATTTGAGACCTCAGCCAATCAGAGACCAGTAAAGACTGTGTTTGGATGGAGATGGTAGGGGTGGGGGGGCTCATTCAGTGATGCGTCTGAAGGACTGGACCGTGGGGCTGATGGCGCCCCAGTCTCCAGGTTTGCGGTACTCGCCCTTCTGCAGGAAGTACTGGCGCCCGCGGTAGTTGGGGTGCTCGTAGAAGACCCAGCAGCCGTCGACCACCTTACAGGAGTTGACCTCCCTCCAGCGGAACTTCTCTGGCAGGGAGGGGCAGTCCTCGGTGGCCTCGAAGGCCTGGCCCCCGAAGTCAGCCTTCTCATACAGCTGCATCTTGTACAGGGCCCCACCAGTCTGGAGGGGGAGGGGGAGGCGGAGGGGGAGGACAGGGGAAGATGGTTAAAATGGAGGACAGGTGGTGGAGGTGGGAGTTAGTGCAGGGGGGTGGGGAGGAAGGGGAAGGGAATGTGGGGTGAGAGAAAAGGGGAAGGAGGGATATATAGGGAGATCAGATTTGCATCAAAGGAGAATGTCAACATTTCACTGTAATAAGCAGCTTATTAACATGTAATACATGTTTATAACTAATGTTAATAAGCTGCTTGTGACCAGGCCCCTCCCTCTGGGGGGGGGGGGACTCTGCTCTCCCTCCCTGGACTCGTGCAGCTTTAACCAACTGCATTGATCTTTGTATGAAAGTGGTTTGTGGCCTGGAGCAGTGGGTCAGCGGGAGCCGAGCGGGCGGCGCTCTGCGACCCGGGCGCCGGCCTCCATTGACTCCGCCCCCTGCAGCCTCTTCCTGTGGCCGGGGGCTGCAGCAGCTCTGTGACTGTGGTGCGCGGGTCACTTACAAAGTGGATCATCTTGCAGGAGCTGAGGCGGTCGTTGAGGCCCATCCAGCGCTGGTACTCCGGGTACTCGCCCCTGGTCAGGACGTACTGGTAGCCCATGTAGTTGGGCCGCTCGTACACCACCCAGGCGCCACTCTCCACCCGGATGGAGTTGCAGCGGCTCAGGTATGAGTGGAAGTCCGAGCAGTCGCTGTCGCACTCGTAGCTGCGGCCCTGGAAGTTCTTGTCCTCGTAGAAGACGATCTGGAGGAAGAAGACATGGACGACTTAGAGCTACACACACCACTCTTTTCATTCACCTCTGACCTCTCTTCCTCCTTCAAAATAAAAGCCCCCACACCCTCTCCTGCACTCACCCTGCCCATGTTGGATGTGAGGTGTGTGAAGCCCTGCTGGTGCTGGTGAAGGGTGGTGGTGTTGGTGGTGGTGTTGGTTCCCCTGAGGTCTCGATGTTGCTCTGGCCCCCTCACCGCTCCCTATTTATACCCCCCCACGTTCTCACGTTCATAAACAGCAATAGTGGAGGCCAAAGGGCAACAATCGCTTTGTCATGAAAATGAGATCCAAAAATTGAGTCAGTGATTCTAGTGCTATTCAGTTTTTCTAGAAAAGCGAGGAAGGATTACGGAATAATGGCCGGGCATGGTTAGCATCCATTGACCCCCCACTTTCTCTACTGGCTCGGTCTAGTGCCCACCCCACCCGCTCTTCTCTGGCTCCGGCTCCAGCACCACGACACCGATGCCAGCTCCAGCAGTTTGCCCCCACCTGGTCAGGACCTGCCAGCTCAGGACTTCTGTCGGCCTCAGGGATCCGACAGTGGAAAGAGGCTCAGATGTATTTTACATGTATGTCACTGTGTATTGGATCATTATCACTCATGTGTCTGTTTGAAGCAGCAGTTTCCCATTAAAGTCCTTCTGCTATTACCTGAGATCACTGGTGTTTATATCACAGACTTGTTATCATAGTTCTCACACTCAGCGTTCACTTCAGCAACACCTGGACTTAAAAACTGATGATGATGAACTGAAGTGTATTTACACTCAGGAGCCTTCATTCATCTACAGACTGAACTGATAGTTGGTTAAAACGTCTTTTTGTCTTGTAACTGTTTGATCTCTGCCTGACTCCTGCAGAGTGGCCTGATGAGCCTGTGACCTGTCGTCTGTTCCACCTGGTTGTGGCTGCACACTGAAATGAGTGGAAGCAGGTGGCAGCTCACCTGGTGGAACATGTAGATACAGGTTCAGTCTTTGCTGCATCAACGTGAGAGTTGCAAAAAAAACAAAACTTCAGCATTGCATGACATGACCATCTATTTAAAAAGAAAAGGGAAAAACTAAAGTAAATGTGAAAAGAGAAAACAAGAAGGAAAAAAAGACAAAAACAGACGCATCATGAGCAGATTAACTCGTATCCAGGTCTATTCTGTCTGTCTTGTCTGAATAAATGCAAAATGCCCTAAATAGCATTAAAAAGCATGTGAATGCACAGTGCACTGCTGTTTCCATGACAGACACATCTGCAGTGTTGAGGACCATTAAGGTCCGTTTAGCAGCAGGATGTTACACTGACACAGTGAGTTCAAGTGTGAACGTCTTCTGTTCTGCTGAGACGTGACTTCCTGCTGTTGGATGGACTTCTGACTATATTTAGTGTGGTCAGGGAGGGGGGCAGTCCACCACAGCGTCTATATCTATATAATACACATATGATGTAACACCTCCATGACAGTGAAAGGACCTGTTGTACCATTAGTGAGTTTCAGTGTTATTCTGGGTCACGTTGCTACGACAATATCTAAATATTGAGACAGACGTGAACCGTGTTTCAGGTGAAACCTTTATTTATTTTAACAGTCAGAGCTACATGGCGCTCTGGTCAAGTTTTCAAAATAAGAGTCTGCAGTGACACCACCTTCATCCTTAAATTGAAGAAACACGTTCCAGCATTTAGATTTTTTTTTTTTACAGTAAAGTTTCTAATGTGAAAATAATATTTTAACTACATATCTTGAGTGAGTGCATCTTCATCCATCTTCCTGTGACTAAAAATAAAGCACAGCTGTGAAGTTTAGTAAAGTTAAAGTCTAAAATCTGAAAAATATTCTCACTGTAAAGCTACGACATATTTACACATGTGAATTCATACAAAAATAAATGTATAGTATTTGTGACACTGTTCTGCAAAAATGACCTGTGTTTGAGCAGAGCAGGAAGAGCTGCTGCTGCTGCTGCTGCTGCTGCTGCACGTTCATGTCGTACCTGTGACACCAGCACCTGGGGGGGCGTGGCCACAACACACAACACAAAGGTCTCAGGCTTGTTGCTGTTAACCTGACCAGGTGAGTGCAGGTGCATTAACACGACCTGAACGCACAAAGTGCTGAGGTCGACTTCCCCTCCACATCTGGAGGAGCACTGAGACCCACAATAATAATAATAATGTTAATATTCCTCCATTTGGCTCCACAGTGGAAATGATTCACTGCTGTTTCATATTCTAAGCACAGACTCAGAGTCAGGGATGGTGAGTTCACTGACACCACCTGAACACCCAAAGTGCTGCATTTATTTACACTCTCTATTCATTAACCTTTAACTGCTCATGTTCTCAGGGCTTGATGATGACATGACAGAGCAGCAGGTGGTTTTACACCTGTGGCGTCAGACAGATGATCTTCTTCATGATGTCTGGAGGATCATTACGACATGTGACAGTTCACCTCAGCTGCTTCTGTCTCTGAAAACATCAGACCAGAATCTGAGCTTTTCCAAAATGTCTCCCTTTAACCAGGTGGTGCATTCACTGACCGGTGTGTCTTTTTTTAACCCCTCCCTGTACAGAGTGAAGAAGTCAACGGTGTGGTTTTTCAACATGCCGATCCACTCCCCGAGTTAAACCAACACTAGCTGCCTTGTGTTCAGTGGGACCTGTCATGCAGCTTCACACTCAGGAACCAGGTTGTCAAGTTGTTGTTCAGGCTGAATCAGCAGCTCCAGACTCGTCAGTGTGAAGTCAGCCTGACTGACCACAAACACACCGTACAGTAACACACCGCTCAGTTTGCTCATGTCTTTAACACTGTCCTGGCTCAACAGGCCATCGGTGACTGTCTCACTGCCGCTCCGTTACTCATGTGTTTGCTGTTGTTGTCTCCCTGTGTCTCCGGCTCAGGTCTGTTGGTGTCCTTCAAGGAGGCGATGGTGTTCGGGATCAGGCTGTCCAGCTCCTGTCTGTTCCCCGTCTCCAGAAGCCACTCGTGGAATTTAACTTCCACCAACTCCTGGAACTGACGCTTCTGCTCCCTTCAATAAAAACAGCACAGAGGTGAACGACACAGCGGGGACGAGGCCGGATGTACAGAGAGATGAGTGCGATCATATCCTAATATAGAAATCAATAGGTGGTGGAGAGTCAGAGCCTGCAGCCAGTTTTCTGACACTAATGAACGCGTCATATCTGAAGCTGATTGATCTGTGGAAGAACTTTCCACTCACTACAGCAGCAACACAAACCAGAGGAGAAGAAATGTTTCTATCAGAGGAACCTGCACAAAACATCAGAGACGCACCCTCAAGTCCTCCCCGTAAGATTTCCTTAAAACGCTGACTGAAGTGTGAAGAGTTTTCTCTTCACCTCAGTCTCACACTCATCATTTCATTAAACCTGAATGACCAAACTAAGAACTAAACTCTGGTTCAAACACTCGTTCTTCATATTGGAGGCTCAATATTTTTACAGTTTAACAATAAATAACTTTTATTATTCAAAATGGCGCCTGTGCAGCTCTGCAGTGAACTAACGCATGGAAAATAAAATGTCAATAAAACAAACAAATGAATCGACAAAAGGTCGACTTGATTTGATTTGATCATAAGTTCCCATCAAACCACACGAGGAGTTACACCTGTTACCGGTCTCCGTAGAAACGGCAGAGTTTTAACCACAGGTTGGTAAAATTCCACTGTTTCCATGGAGATGCGAACCCTCGCCATGGAAACAGTGGGACACTACCAAAGTCAAACCTCTGTCATTTTTACTCAGGAAACGTTTCTGCAGCTGAAGGACAGCTCAGGTGTTCAGTGGGAAACCAGCGTTGCCATGACAACAGCGGTTTCCGATCAGCTTCCCAGCAGGTATCTCTACTTTCCTTTAACTTGTGAAGCAGTTCACCTTCACTTATCTTGTATTGACTGTGACTCACTTGTTGAGCCGAGCCTCCGTCACCGTCCTCTGCCAGCTCTGGATCCTCTTCTGCTTGTCGCCCAGCGCCGCCTGGTACAGGGGGGGCAGACCCCCAGGCACCTCACAGGTGTCCCCCTCCATGTGGAAAGGTACGACCAGCATGTGGAACTCTGCTGGGGGCAGCAGGCGGTAGCAGGCGGGGTCTGGGTTGGACGACGTGTTGAGCGAGGGGTTAACGAGGCCGTCGGTCCCCAGGAGCAGGGGCTGGTCCCAGGCGTTGGGGACCACGGCCAGCCCCACACTGGCCATGTGGTCCTCCAGGGAGGGGTAGAAGGTGTGGAAGGGCCCCAGCGTGATGTCTGTGTTTCCAGGCAGGAGCAGAGGGCGGGTGGGGGTCAACACGTGGACGGTGCAGCGCGAGGACGCCCCCACGGCGACCCTGCCCGCCACACATACCAACCTCACGTTCTGGCAGCCGTGGACGTGGACGCTGGTCTCGACCGGACCCAGAACCACGGTGCTGTCTCGACATTTGTCCAGACTGACGGATCTGGAGGACGGACAAAGACTGGGAGACATGAAGCAAGTCCCAGCAACACAAGGACGCGCTGTGTGTTAGTGCAGGCTGCGTTTACCTGAGAGGGGAGAGCAGGTAAATGAAGGCCTCTGAGCACCGGTGGATCTTGATGTTGGCCCCCGTCAGCCGGTCTGAGGTCTTAGCCAGGGTCTGTTTGAACACCTGGGACATCAGCACCATCTTACTGCCCGCTGGAGCCATGTGGGTGTTCCTGGCTATTTTGGCCCTCTTCATGGCCCCCTCCACTGCAACACACAGACAGAGGCTGTCACAGAAATGTGGCAGACAAGCAGAGACAGCTCACTTCACACACACACACACACACACTCACACACACACACACACACACCTTGCTGAGCCCAGGCGAGCTTCTTGCCCGAGTGCAGGCAGGCTGTGATCCCAAAGGGGTTGAGGGTGAGGCTGTGCTGGAGGCAGGAGAGCAGCTTGTGCAGGGGGAAGGAGCGGCTCAGGGGGGAGTAACCAGCCTGATTCTGCAGTGGGCCCTTGGTCAGCAGCCTGTGGATGGGCTGAACCACTTTACTGTGACAGGCCGAGCCCTCCAGGAGCAGACCCAGGCTCCGCACGGCCTCCAGGGAGACCTGACAGGAGATCAGGATCAGGATCAGAGGCTTGCCATTAAATCCTTGACCCTGTAACAACTGATTTGTTTGACCAGCTGGAAGCAGCAGAGACACAAAGCTGATGTATCATCACCACGGTGACAAAGATCACATCAGCTCTCACCAAACACTGAGCTGAGGCAGTGATGGAGAGAGCTACAGCAGAACAACCAGCAGCCTCGCACTGTAAACTCTGCACAGTCACAGGAGACGAGCTCACACCTGACAGTCTCTCAGAGCCTGTCCAGACTGGGACAGTTGTCCTGGCTCCACCAGCAGCTCCAGAATCTCAGCTAGATGGCTCTGAACAAACGAGAGGTGGGCCTGGTCGTCCCAGTTCTGCAGAAACACACAAAGACAACTGTGAGCCGAGCTGTGAACCGCATCAGAACTGAACACTGTCAGAGATATGACACAGCCGTCAGTCTGTCTTTTGTCCTTCACAGTGACAGGGACCTTGTTCTGGGAGCTGGTCTTGGCCTCTCGGTCTGACGGGGAGGGGGAGCGGGTCCGGTGGAGGCTGGGCCACTCCTCACCGATCAGGGAGGTGCGCAGAGACACGCGGTTCAGCTGCTGGATGTAGAGGAAGAGGAGGAACTGCAGGGTGTCCACAGACAGCTGGAGGACACAGAGGAGGACACAGAGAGGAGGAAACAGATGAATGAGAAGCTGAGAACCATCTGCCTGGGGGGGGGGGCACCTTCATGGGAATCTCTCATGTCCTCACCTTGTTCCTTTGCTGGTCCAGCTCTCTCTTGGACGAGCACTGGGACAGACACTCGGCCCACTCCAGCCTCTCCTCGGGGGTGTGGCCTATGAGGAGGTCAAAGGTCTCAAAGTAGAGCCATGCAAGGTCTTCTGGGAGCTGCAGCTTTCCACAGGCGATGTGCCTCCACATGGGCCAGCCCAGGATGGGGAAGCAGCCGTCCCGCGTCCGCACGTACGTTGCCATCTTGCGAAGGTAGTGCAGGCTGAGTTTGGAGGAGGGGGCCACCTGCAACGGCATCAGCTCCATTAGTGATCTGCATCCTCACAGGACAATGTCACTACATTACAGATGAGGCAGAAGCACACCCACCTGCAGGGCGCCCAGCAGGAAGGGCTCCATGCGGGGCCATATGCTCACACTGTCGGCCTCCATGTCTGCAGAGGACACAGAGACAACATGGAGTCACACACAGGCTGTAGATACAGAGCAGAGGCAACAGGTGCAGGTGTTTTCATGTCCATTTATGTGTTTAACTTCCTGTAACATACAGCACGTGACGCCGTGACGCTCCCATGACAACAGTGTCATCATCAACACCTGTCCTGGCATCTTAATAAAGAAGTTTGGCTATCTCAGTTAGCAGCTCTCATCTCAGACCGGCCTGTGATGAACCGACACACACACACACCGACTCGGCGGGTGTGTTGTGTGTGTAGGAGGCGGCTGGCGGCGGGGGGGTGGTTGTTTCCTGTCAGAGGTAACTTTACCTCGGTTACCACCCTCCCTCCAGCGGTAACTTAGCAGCCGTTAGCTGCCGAGGCTAGCAGCGGAGCCGGGAGAGCTGCTGCTCGTTGCTTACTTTCTGTCTTTGTCCTCGTCCCGCCAGGAGCTGGATCCGCGGGTCGAGTCCCACATAAGGGAGGAGGAGCCGGGTCCCGTCGCCGGTGCGGTCTGTGGCGGTTCGCGGACACCGGAGAGTCAGACTCACATCTGTAGATCTTCCTATTTGGCGCCTCCGCTGAGCTCAGAGCTGACATCTGTTGCGCGCAGCTCTCGGGGGCGCGCTTCATGCTGCGTTCAGGTGAACTGGTAACAGACTCGGGAGTGTTCACACAGATCACAGCCACATTATTAATGTAAAGCTAGAAAAACCTCTTCTCTGTTATTATCTATTAAATGCTGTCTTCTTGACTTCCAGTCAGCATCGACCCTGACTTTGCTTCAGGAAATTACCCACAGTTCATAGCGATGTAAAGTCAAATACAGGAGATGTTGTCGGAAGCGTCGGAATAGAACCGTTCCCGGTTCTGGTCCCGCTGCCGATCCCGTCTTTGGTCCTGGTACCGATCGCGGTTTGGGTTCCAGTACCGCTCCCGGTTCTGGTCCCGGTACCGATCGCAGTTCGGGTTCCAGTCCCGGTACTGGTTCTGGTACCGGTACGGTCCCGGCTCCGGTGGTCCTGGTCCTGGTCCTGTCCCATTCCTGTCACAGCATCTGGACCCTTTCAGGCTCTCACACTCTCACACACACAGGTCAGTCAGGGTTCAGGGCCTGAGAGGTGTAAGGGAACTGGGCCCTTGTGTCCCCGGCCTGGTCCGTCACTTTGCTGTGTTCTGGGCCTGGTTAATGGCTGAGTCCCAGTCCGGTTTCTTACAGACCCTGGGTTCCTTCTCCTTTTAATTAGCTGTAACTAAATCTGTTATGTATAAATAAATATATTAATATCATATATATATATATATATACTGTGCAATAGTATTTCACCTGGTGTAAAGTTCTATTTCTGTTTGATTTACTTTTGATATTAAATTCCCATGTTTATTCAAGTTGTGTATATAATGTGAATAGTCGTGTTTTTTTTTCTTTTTCTTTTTTTCTTAAATGTATAGCACCTGTATGCTCGAGCTGTTGTTGTAAATGTACCCATCGAAGGATAAACAAAATCATTTATCATATATTATCATATAATAGTTGTCGGAAGCTCCGAAGGCTTCCCGAAATGTTTTTTCCCACTCGAGTGCTCATAATTACGATGTAATCGATATGTCATGAACGCGGCATTAGCCTGTACTGTGATCTGATTCATGCCATATTCAAAAAACGGGGGGGACGTGTCTCTTTAAATGTGGGCGGGGCTTGTGCCGAGAGGCGGGCTCGCCGTCATCCAAGGGGGAGGGTTTTCCCTGACAGGAGGAAGAAGGCTTGTGACTAGCAGCCGGGATCCAACCTTCAAAAGCCGGGCTGTGATTTCGCTGCTTCCCCTGAGACAGACTGTGGGTCTAACTTATGGCTGCTAAAAGGATGAATCTCTGCCATGTGTGCTGCTTACTTCTCTACGTTATCACGGCGGTGTTCGCGGGGTAAGTGCTCTACGCTCGGTCGCGGCAGTGAAACAGCATCGCCAGCTGGTACACATGTTCCACTGTGATTGGTCTAAACCGGTTCTACATGTGTGGAATGGACTGGGGCTGTCCCGCTCCGGGACACTCGATAAAAACACTTATTTTGTTGTTATGTAATCTAACGTTTACTCTCAGAGCATATTCGCTAGCTTAGCTCGCTAGTTTTCAAAGCAGCAAAACTAAAGCGGCTGTAGCTAGCTGTGCTCCTTAGGTCCTCCAGAAGTCGCCCGGAAACCGGCACGTTTTTACGTTTTCTTCTGTATCCAAGTGACTCATTGATAGTCAGCTGGTTATTAAATGATACACAGCAGACTGGAACTGCTACCGATCAATTCGGCGTCGTTGCCTTCCCGAAGTGAAAACTAACTGAGGCTATAACCATGTAAATCTGGGCTCTGACTGTAGCTAACAGCGCACCAGTAGCCGGCTAGCTCTCAGCAGCGTTAGCTACAGCTTCTCTGTCTCCGTGTGCCTCTGTGTCACCTCTGTCATCTCTATGTTCCGTGCAGGCGAGATTTCTACAAGATCCTGGGGGTGGGCAAGACTGCATCAGTCCGGGACATTAAGAAGGCCTACAGAAAGCTGGCTCTGCAGCTACACCCGGACCGAAACCCGGACGACCCCAAAGCCCAGGACAAGTTTGCAGACCTGGGAGCAGCTTATGAGGTGAGTGCGGTGGACGGTAGGTGTGTGTGCTGAGAGGTGGTGTTTACACTCAGACTGACCGGTGTGTGTGTGTTCAACAATCAGGAAACACTGTTGTAGTTTTTGTATGAAACAGCAGGATACAAAAGTCTTTTGTACGCTGGCTATTTGGTTGTTGTTAGAAACGGAACAGCTGCTGTGATTGGTCGACTAGACCGTGTGGCTGCATCTGATTGGCTGCTGTGCTGCACAGCTGGCACAGCGTAAAGCCTGATGTGGATCAGTGGGAGTGGATTCAGATGAGAGGAAACGTCAGTGACACCAAATATTAGCATGTATTAGCAACATGTGAACTTTTTTTTTTTAACAATCTGTTTATTGATTTTTCCACATGAAGAAAAAGCCGTGGATCACAGGTTCATTGTTACAGGTGTCAACATGTGAACCTTTAATACATAAGGCATTGTAGTGTAGCTGTCAGCAGTTATAAAGACACTTAAATGTCCCACAGTACAGTGAGTGATGGTACATTATGTCGCCACCATCATCCTGTGTGTATTCAGACCTTAGTGTAGCTGTGGTTCTTACAGTCTGTGTTGATGTAGTCCATTTAATTGTTGAGTGAATTTTGCTGTAAATTACGTTGATTGTTTTTTACCTCCAGGTACCAAACCAGCAGGTACCTACCTGCTGAGATACTTGTTACTCAACATAAATCAGGGGCTCTTCTATAAACACATAATACATGACATACTTGTACATTCTTATATATATGTAGTTATATATGTGTGTCACTTAAAGCAAAGGTTTTGCTACATCACCTACTTTGATTTCTTATAGTTCAGCACAAAAACTTCCAAATGTTCATGTACTACGTGGTAACTGTAGGATGATCAGTTACATTTCTCCAGCTGTGACCCTGGGGGGGGGGGGTATCCTCTGTGGTTGTGTACAGGCAACAGCACAGGAAATTGACTCCATCTACTAAATATCAGCAGCTTCTTGATGCAGATGTTCTGAGTCAGTCAGGAGTGTGCGACAGAAAAACCTCTCTATCAGTGTGATGTAGCTTCATTTCTGTGGAGTGAGTGGTTTATGTTAATGCACTCATTCACGCTCTGGTTCCACACAGGAGGTAAAATCCCAGCAGTTGTTAGTAGCTGTGTGACCCACTGGTGTTTTGATTGTAGGTGCTGTCAGACGAGGAGAAGAGGAAACAGTATGATATGTACGGAGAAGACGGCCTGAAAGAAGGTCACCACAGCTCACACAACGACATCTTCTCCAGGTTGGTTTCCTCAGCTGTTCATCGGGTGTTTGTTCTTTTTCTACATGATCATAGGACTCTCTACTGCCACTGTAAGATCGACCTGAAGGACTGCTGCACCCTAAAGACACAGACCTTATACCCAGCAGCAGAGGATGTGACCACATGTTGACAGATGTTGTCTCTCTGTCCTCCCTCTGTAGCTTCTTTGGAGACTTTGGGTTCATGTTTGGAGGAAACCGGCAGCAGCAGGACAGGAACATCCCCAGAGGAAACGACATCATACTAGACCTGGAGGTCACACTGGAAGAGGTGTACTCTGGGAACTTTGTGGAGGTGAGGAGGAAGTCTCATTCTGGTCCAACATCTGATCGTCTCTCTGCTGCTTCACACTCTGACTTTGCGGTCACAGGTGGTGCGTAACAAGCCGATAGCCAAAGAAGCTCCTGGTAAGAGGAAGTGTAACTGCAGACAGGAGATGAGGACGACGCAGCTCGGACCGGGACGCTTCCAGATGACCCAGGAGATGGTGTGTGACGAGTGTCCCAACGTCAAGTAAGTCAGTGACCATGGTGGAGAACAACACGACTGCCTGACTCCACAGGAGAAGCTGTGCTCACCTCACTTCAGTGCAACGTCCACGTCACAGGAGCTGCGCTGTGTTTTAGTAAAGCAGGTCAATGTGAGCTCTATGAATCAGTGTTTCTCAGATAGAGAACCATTTAACCACAGGCTAACTGTTAGCCGGCTAACTGTTAGCCAGCTAACTGTTAGCTTCCACATGTCACTCTGGTCATTTTGAACATGAACAGTAAAAACAAACTGTAATCTGGTGACGCTACATGACGTTGATGTTTGGTGAACAAAGTGAAGACAAACTGAACATTTGACTTGTTTTAATGTTGAAAACAACACACACACAGTTGTCAGTGCAAAGTTGTGTGGTCAATGATTGACCACAGGTCAACTGCTGGGATCTAATCTCCAGTGAGTAGTTATTTGTTTTTCACACGTTCACTGGGTTTACAGACTCTCCTCTGTGTCCTGACTCTAATCAGTATTGTCACTTTATTAGGTACAGCTACAGTGGCTAAAGCTAACACAGTCTCATGCCTCAGTGCTGCGATGTTCAGCTGCGTCTCTGTGAAACAGTCGTGTGTAAAAAGCTGCAGCTGGAGCTCAGAGATAAAACTTCTCTTCTTCTCTGGTGTTGTCAGATGATCAGTGGAGCAGGTGTATTGATCAGCACTCAGATGTTTCAGTGTTATTGTGTGTGTACACTGGTTTATTTTCCACACCTGTGTCCAGCTCTTCTGACAGATTCACCTGAGATGGATCAGTTTGCTCCACCCGTCAGCTCATCAGTGCTAATGCTAACTGTCTGTCATTCTGTACTGACAAGGTTTCAGGTGTATTTAGCCCCGCCCCCACACCCTGACAGGATTGATTCCTTTGGTTTGTGACATGTAACCTGAGTGTCTCTCCCTCAGGCTGGTGAATGAAGAGCGGACCCTGGAGGTGGAAATTGAGCAGGGAGTGAGGGATGAGATGGAATATCCTTTCATTGGAGAGGGTGAGTTTACACACACACACACACACACACACACACACACAGCTCCATATACATTAAATCAGTTTGTTGTTACCTGCTCTAACGCCTGGTGTGTGGCCACAGGTGAGCCTCACATCGATGGAGAACCTGGAGATCTGCGTTTCCGCATCAAAGTGTTGAAGTGAGAACAAGATTTATGAACTGTTCAACGTGTGTGTGTCATATTAATAACATTTCCATCAGTTTCAGATCAGTGAGATACTGATGTGGCTTGTGGGCGGGGCTTCTCTCTGCAGACATCCTGTGTTCGAGCGCCGAGGAGACGACCTGTACACCAACGTCACCATCTCCCTGGTGGAGGCTCTGGTCGGCTTCGAGATGGACATCGCACATCTGGACGGACACAAGGTTCGGAGCAGACCCGTTCTACGCCTCCTCACACACTGTCATCTATAAAAACATCAAGGAGCAGTTTGTGATTGGACGTTTGGCTTGTGTCTGTCTGTGATTGACAGGTCCACATAGTGAGAGACAAGATCACCAAACCCGGTGCGCGCATGTGGAAGAAAGGAGAAGGTCTGCCCAACTTTGACAACATCAACATCAGAGGCTCCCTCATCATCACCTTCGACGTGGAGTTTCCTCAGACACAGCTCGACGACCAGCAGAAAGACGGTGAGGAGGAGGAGGAGGAGGAGGGAGGAGGAGGAGGAGGAGGAGGAGGAGGAGGAGAGTTCAGTTTCACTCAACTCTGGAAACTTTTGGTTTTTTAAAATGTTGCTAATCACAAAGACGGCGAAGTCATTCATAAGTCATATATTAGCATGTGATTGTAACAGTGACATCACTATAATGCAGTGACATCACTATAATGCAGTGATGTCACTATAATGCAGTGACATCACTATAATGCAGTGATGTCACTGTTATATTGTTGAACACGACTCAGTATTGACATTTCTCTTATGAAGGCAGGTTTTATTACAAATGTGTTTGACTATACAAACAGTATGTGACAGTCTTAGAGCTTTTCTTCCATCCCATTTGATTGATTTGATTTGATTATCAATAGTTAATCTAAGTGACAGTGAAGTATGCCATCTGGTTATAGGTGTGAGCTGATACTCAGTAATGTTGAATTTCATGTACTTTATATTTCAAACTTTAATGGTGGTAATATCTTTTTATTTAAAAAGGAACCGGGACATAAAACCGTGTGTGGTTGTGATTATTACACACGGTGTTCAACAAACTGTCAAGTTGGAACCGTTTAGTTTTCACGCCCAGTATTTGTACAGTTTTACAGTGTAATCAGCTCTGACCAGGTGCAGTGATCACACACTGGGTCCCAGTCACCACTTTCCACAAGATATAAACTTTATCAACATTTGTCACAATCTTTTCACAAGAAGAAGAAAAAAGATGTTTCATTCCAACTTTATGGGACACGGTGTGTTTACATCAGTTAGTACGTCATGACACGTGGACAGCTCTTTAATGAGATGTTACAGTTTGGAAATCACCAAACTCAGGTTGTTCTGTTCATCACATTTAAATGTATTATTAAATAGTAGTTTATTACTAAAGGACATTTTGTAGACACGTGACTGAGTTAATGTTGTTGTTGTTGTTGTTGTTGTTGTTGCAGGTATCAGGAATCTTCTGAAGCAGGGCTCTGTACAGAAGGTTTACAATGGACTACAAGGATACTAACACACCAACACACACAGCCTGGACTGAGTTATTTGCCCCCCCCACCCCCCACCCACACACACACACACACACACACACACGTACACACACCTTCAATCAACAGGAGCAAGCTCCATAATTCTGGCCAGGGTGTATTTATTATTTACAGATTGTTCTCAGGACGGCTTGAACCCAACTATTGTTTTTACTCTTCAATGTTCTGCAGCTCGTCAGCAGAGGCACAACTAGCAGACATTACCTTTTATTTTGAAAGCGTACAAATGTTTTTTGTTGTTACTTCCTTTGTTGCCCCCCCCATTCTGTTGTACTGAGGCCTGTGGTTTATTTTAAAAAGACAAATTCACCCGTTTGGGACACTCACTCAGCTGCAGCTGCCGACAGCTGGAAGAAGAATGAAGTGTCAGAACAACCTCCACCTGGTGGCACAACGGAGGCTTCTCCACCTGCTGACACAGCTGAGGCTTCTCCACCTGGTCCTTTAGAGTTTTATGAATGTACCAGCTCCACCTCTTCAATAAGACTTTGTAAATAGGAAGAACAAAGCTCATGTGTTTGTTGTGTTCCAGTTTTTCTAATTTATGTCAGGTTTTATCTGCCCCCCACCCCCCCCGGTTAACAGATTTGAGAGTTGAGCTCTTAAATCAAACAGTGAAGTTTTATTTTGAAGGGACAGTGATCTACACCTCCTCCAGCATCAACATTACTCTCTGACTCAAAGGGATGTGGCAGCATCGACTCTCAGCCTCCCTGTGGGGGGTGGGGGTCGCTGGCTGGTTCAGTTTCTAATGAAAACATGATTTTAAGATTTTCCTCTCTGTTTCTACTGTAACTTGACTGTAACTCTGCGCCCCCCCCCCCCCCTTCACTCTTCGAGAGCGTCATGGCCTTAAATGTGAATGACTTTGGCCATTTTTACTGTGTGTTCTAGGGGATGATGTACTTTTGACTGACTAAAAAATAAAGGTTTCTACAAAGTCTGGTGAGATGTCGTACCTCAGATTCACCAGCAGAGGGCGGCAGAGGCCTGGGTCACACCTGTAGGGAAACACACTGAGTCCAGCTGCAGAAGGAGACAGTGACAGGTGACATCATTAACACCTGAACCTGAGACACATAACTGTCAGTGACGACTAATGATGTTCAATTTGCTGCTTCATTGATAGAATTAGATTATTTGATGATCTCTGAGAGTTCAATTTTCTGATGTAATAGTAAAACCCACAGGTGATGGTCTTGTGAATAACAATAATAATAGTGATCATCATCTTCATTAGATTTTTAGACTTTGAATATGAATATATTTTTGTTAACAGACATTTCAGTGCAACAGAAACATCATCACCTCCAAGACAAGATCACGACGCTGTTACTGTCATCATGTAGCAGAAATATACAACAAAATTATCTCTATTCCTTTGTGGAGCTTAGAAGAGACGTCAGTCACAGCTTCACACACTAATAAAGTACAAAATAGACTGCACACTATAAAAAAAACTGTTGTTGGAATTTCTGACATTTTTTCTCAAAATTTATAACTTTTTTCTCAAAATTTCTGACATTTTTTTTCTCAAAATTTGTGACGTTTTTTCTCAGAATTTATGATTTTTTTCTCAAAATTTCTGACATTTTTTTTCTCAAAATTTTTGACATTTTTTCTCAGAATTTATAACTTTTTTCTCAAAATTTCTGACATTTTTTCTCAGAATTTATCACTTTTTTTCTCAAAATTTCTGACATTTTTTCTTAGACTTTATGACTTTCTCCTCAAAATTAGTGACATTTTTTTCTCAAAATTTCTGACATTTTTTCTCAGAATTTCTGACATTTTTTCTCAAAATTCGTAACTTTTTTCTCAAAATTTTGGACTTTTTTTCTCAAAATTTCGGACTTTTTTTCTCAAAATTTCTGACATTTTATTCTCAGAATTTGTAACTTTTTTCTCAAAATTTCTGACATTTTTTTCTCTGAATTTCTGAAATTTTTTCTCTGAATTTCTTAC
The DNA here is from genome assembly GCA_021432705.1 of Caranx ignobilis. Classification (NCBI taxonomy): domain Eukaryota; kingdom Metazoa; phylum Chordata; class Actinopteri; order Carangiformes; family Carangidae; genus Caranx; species Caranx ignobilis. The sequence continues at coordinate 1,447,962 of MU269983.1, read as the reverse complement.
ATTTTTTCTCAAAATTTCTGACATTTTTTCTCAGAATTTCTTACATTTTTTTCTCAGAATTTATACTTTTTCCTCAAAATTACTGACATTTTTTCTCAAAAATTCTGACATTTTTCCTCAGAATTTGTGACTTTTTTTTCTCAAAATTTCTGACATTTTTTTCTCAGGATTTACAACTTTTTTCTCAAAATTTCTGACATTTTTTTCTCAGAATTTCTGACATTTTTCACTCAAAATTTGTAACTTTTTTCTCAAAATTTCTAACTTTTTTCTCAAATTTTCTGACTTTTTTTCTCAAAATTTCTGACATTTTTCTCAAAATTTATAACTTTTTTCTGAAAATTTCTGACATTTTTTCTCAGATTTTATAACTTTTTTCTCAAAATTTCTGACATTTTTTCTCAAAATTTCTGACATTTTTTCTCAGAATTTCTGACATTTTTTCTCAAAATTCATAATTTTTTTCTCAAAATTTCTGACTTTTTTTCTCAAAATTTCGGACTTTTTTCTCAAAATTTCTGACATTTTTTTCTCAGAATTTGTAACTTTTTTCTCAAAATTTCTGACATTTTTTCTCAAAATTTCTGACATTTTTTCTCAGAATTTCTTACATTTTTTCTCAGAATTTATAACTTTTTCCTCAAAATTACTGACATTTTTTCTCAAAAATTCTGACATTTTTCCTCAGAATTTGTGACTTTTTTTCTCAAAATTTCTGACATTAATTCTCAAAATTTATAACTTTTTTCTGAAAATTTCTGACATTTTTTCTCAGATTTTATAACTTTTTTCTCAAAATTTCTGACATTTTTCCTCAAAATTTCTGACATTTTTTTCTCAAATTTTCTGACTTTTTTTCTCAAAATTTCTGACATTAATTCTCAGAATTTATAACTTTTTTATGAAAATTTCTGACATTTTTTCTCAGAATTTGTAACTTTTTCCTCAAAATTACTGACATTTTTTCTCAAAATTTCTGACATTTTTTCTCAGAATTTATGATGTTTTTTCTCAAAATTTCTGACATTTTTTCTCAGAATTTATGACGTTTTTTCTCAAACTTTCTGACATTTTTTCTCAAAATTTCTGATATTTTTGTCTCAGGATTTATGACTTTTTCTCAGAATTTCAGATTTTTTTTCTCATACTGAATTCTGAGAAAAAAACTAAGAAATTCTAAGAAAAGAGTCAGAAATTTTGAGAAAAAAAGTCAGAAAAAGTCAGAAATTCTAAGAAAAAATCAGAAACTTTGAGAAAAAAACAGAAATTTTTGGAAAAACAGTCAGAAATTTTAAGAAAAAAATCAGAAATTTTAAGAAAAAAATCAGAAATTTTGAGAAAAAAATCAGAAATTGTGAGAAAAAAATCATAAATTCTAAGAAAAAAATCAGAAATTTTGAGAAAAAGATCAGAAATTTTGAGAGAAAAAGTCATTAATTCTAAGAAAAAAATCAGAAATTTTGAGAAAAAAAATCAGAAATTTTGAGGAAAAAAGTCAGAAATTCTAAGAAAAAATCAGAAATTTTGAGGAAAAAGACTAAATTCTGAGAAAAAAAAATCAGAAATTTTGAGAAAAAAATCAGAAATTTTGAGAAAAAGATCAGAAATTTTGAGAAAAAAATCACAAACTTCAAGAAAAAAAAAATTAAATTTTGAGAAAAAACCAGAAACTTTGAGAAGAAAAATCATACATTTTGAGGAAAAAATCAGAAACTTTGAGGGAAAAAAAACAGAAATTTTGAGAAAAAAAAGTCAGAAATTCTAAGAAAAGAATCAGAAATTTTGAGAAAAAAATCAGAAATTTTGAGGAAAAAATAAGAAAGTTTAAGGAAAAAAAGCCATAAATTTTTATTAAAACGGTCAGAAATTCTAAGAAAAAAATCAGAAATTTTGAGAAAAAAATTCATTAATTCTAAGAAAAAAATCAGAAATTTTGAGAAAAAAAATCAGAAATAATGAGGAAAAAAAACCAAATTTTGAGAAAAAAAATCAGAAATTTTGAGAGAAAAAGTCATTAATGCTAAGAAAAAAATCAGAAATTTTGAGAAAAAAAATCTGAAATTTTGAGGAAAAAAACTAAATTTTGAGAAAAAAAGTCAGAAATTCTAAGAAAAAATCAGAAATTTTGAGGAAAAAACCTAAATTTTGAGAAAAAAAATCTGAAATTCTAAGAAAAAAATCAGAAATTTTGAGAAAAAAGTCATTAATTCTAAAAAAAAAAAAAAAATCTGAAATTTTGAGAAAAAAAACTAAATTTTGGGGAAAAAAAACTAAATTTTGAGAAAAAAAAACCCCAGAAAATTTGAGAAAAAAACCCAGAAATTCAGAAATTCATTCATTCAGAAATTCAATTCATTTTTTTTCTCAAAATTTCTGATTTTTTGCTTAGGATTTCTGACTTTTTTTTCTCAAATTTTCTGATTTTTTTCCTCATAATTTCTGACTTTTTTTTCTCAAAATTTCTGACTTTTTTCCTCAATATTTCTGACATTTTTTTCTCAAAATTTTTGACATTTTTTTCTCAGGATTTCTGACATTTTTTCTCAAAATTTCTGATATTTTCTTCTAAGAATTTCTGACATTTTTTCTCAAAATTTCTGACATTTTTTCTCAGGATTTTTGATATTTTTTCTCAGAATTTATGACTTTTTTTCTCAGAATTTCAGATATTTTTTCTCAAACTAGAGAAAAAAACTAAGAAATTCTAGGAAAAAAGTCAGAAAGTCTGAGAAAAAAGTCAGAAATTTTGAAAAAAAGTCAGAAATTCTGAGAAAAAATGTCAGAAAATTTGAGAAACAAAATGTCAGAAATTTTGAGAAAAAAAAGTCATAAATACTGAGCAAAAATGTCATAAATCCTGAGGAAAAAATGTCAGTAATTATGCGGAAAAAGTTATAAATTCTGAGCAAAAATGTCAGAAATTCTGAGGAAAAAATGTCAGAAATTTGGAGCATAAAAGTCATAAAGTCTAAGAAAAAATGTCAGAAATTTTGAGAAAAAAAGTTATAAATTCTGAGAAAAAATGTCAGAAATTTTGAGAAAAAAATGTCAGAAATTTTGAGAAAAAAATGTCAGAAATTTTGAGAAAAAAATGTCAGAAATTTTGAGAAAAAAATGTCAGAAATTTTGAGAAAAAAAAATGTCAGAAATTTTGAGAAAAAAGTTACAAATTCTGAGGAAAAATGTCAGAAATTTTGAGAAAAAAATGAGTCTAAGAAAAAAATCTGAAAGAGAAAAAATGTCAGAAATTTTCAGAAAAAAGTCATAAATTCTGAGAAAAAATGTCAGAAATTTTGAGAAATAAATGTCAGAAATTCTGAGAAAAAAATGTCAGAAAATTTGAGGAAAAAAATGTCAGAAATTTTGAGAAAAAAAATCAGAAAATTGGAGAAAAAAAGTCAGAAAATCTGAGAAAAAAAATGTCAGAATTGAGAAAAAAAAGTCAGAAATTTTGAGAAAAAAATGTCAGAAATTTTGAGAAAAAAAAGTCATAAATCCTGAGCAAAAATGTCATAAATCCTGAGGAAAAAATGTCAGTAATTATGCGGAAAAAATTTCTGAGCAAAAATGTCAGAAATTCTGAGAAAAAATGTCAGAAATTTGGAGCATAAAAGTCATAAAGTCTAAGAAAAAATGTCAGAAATTTTGAGAAAAAAAGTTATAAATTCTGAGAAAAAAAAAATTTCAGAAAAAAGTCATTTCTGAGAAAAAATGTCAGAAATTTTGAGAAAAAAATGTCAGAAATTTTGAGAAAAAAAATGAGAAATTTTGAGAAAAAAAGTCAGAAATTTTGAGAAAAAAAATGTCAGAAATTTTGAGAAAAAAGTCACAAATTTTGAGAAAAAATGTCAGAAATTTTGAGAAATAAATGTCAGAAATTCTGAGAAAAAAAATGTCAGAAAATTTGAGAAATAAATGTCAGAAATTTTGAGAAAAAAATGTCAGAAAATCCTGAGGAAAAAAATGTCAAAAATTTTGAGAAAAAAAATCAGAAAATTGGAGAAAAAAAAGTCAGAAAATCTGAGAAAAAAAATGTCAGAAATTGAGAAAAAAAGTCATAAATCCTGAGAAAAAATGTCAAAAATATTGAGAAAAAAAGTCAGAAATTTTGAGGAAAAAAAAACAGAAATTCTGAGAAAAAAATGATGAAAAAAAAACAGAGACAGACACTTGTCTTTGCTTTTGTCTTTGAATTCAGAATTTCTGACATTTTTTCTAAGAAATTCTGACTTTTTCTCTGAATTTTAATAAAAAAAAAAAAAAACAAATTCTGTTGTTGGCCCTAATGCTCTTCCATATGCCAGAGACAGACACTTGTCTTTGTTTTATATTTTGTGTCTCAGAGTCATTCTTTCACTAGTTGTTTTGTGTTTTGTCTCTTATGTCATCTTTCTGTTGTCATGTCACGTCTCCATAGGAACAAGTTCGTGTCTATAATAATTTCACATCTCTAGTAATAAGCTTGTGTCTCGCTGTAGTCGCTTCATGTCTCTGTCGTCACTGTGTCTGTCTCTTTGTCGTCGTCGTTCCAACACAAAGTGTGAATAGTCACCATGGTAACAGGAGACCCGGGTCTGCAGTGAGGGTCTGATGGATGATGAACTCTGTGAACACATCATGCAGACTGTGTGTGACCTTGTGTGTGTGTGAGCTGTGGCTGCAGAAGAGTTATGTCGGGGATTTACATCATCCACAAATAAAATCTTCAAACCACTTGTAATTACAAATTGTGGAGCACATGAGGGCAGCATTGCCTCTTCAATCACATCCAGCCCTAAATCACTTTTTATTACCCACAACACTCAGCAGAGGCCTGTGCAGCCTGAGTGTGTGTGTGTGTGTGTGTGTGTGTGTGTGTGTGTGTGTGTGTGAGAGAGAGCCTGCACTTGCCAGTTGTTGATGCAGATAAGCACAGGGATCACACTTGACCCTGAGTGTAATGACTTGTAAGCGTAGCTGCAGGGTTAAGAGAGGCACAGGCTAAAGGAGGGCTAATTGAGCAATCTCTGTGTGTGTGTGTGTGTGTGTGTGTGTGTGTGTGTGTGTGTGTGTGTGTGCGTGCGTGTGGTGGCGCCAATGGCTGTTTTGACCTGCTCTGACTCGGCAGTGTGCTCGGTTAATGGTGCCTGACCTGTCAGACTGAGCTCCAACACGACACCGGATCCCGACTCAGAGCAGAGAATTAAAATAAAAAAACACAAAAATCTGTGCAGTCACTTCACAAAAAAAAAAAAAACACACACACACACACACACACAATTCGACCTCTGACTAAACTTCAAAACACAAACTCCTGATGTTCCTCTGAGGAGAACGAGAACAGACGACGGAGCACAACAAAACACATCTGAGCTGATCCAACGTGTGCAGATCAAACTCATTCTGACTGAGGAAAAAACACACGAAGGTTAATATCAATAATAATAATAATAACTAAGATTAATAATAACACTGATCCATTTCAGTCACTGTGCAGCATCCTGAGTGCCACAGAAACATGTTCAGATTCATGACCTCCTTGCAGCTGCTAAATGTGATCGTCCAACAAACCAACTTTTATTTTCTATTTACACAATAAAAGATCAAGACCTGGTGTCTGTGTGTCGACACAAGATCACCTCACAAAACATCACAATGCTAAACTGTATTGATTTATCTCCTGCATTGATAATTAATTCCATCATTTCCTTCTTGTGTGTGTGTGACAGAGAAAACGCCTCAGTAATGAAACTGAGAACTGAAGAATCTGAGCTGAAGTTTTTCAGACTGAGTCAAACAGGACACTTAAACCGTGTGTGTGTGTGTGTGTGTGTGTGTGTGTGTGTGTGTGGTTATCGATGCAGTCAAGCACCAACATGTGATGCCCAGGCCGGGGAGGACAGCAGCAGGGAGGAGGGGGGAGGTAGGATGGGGGCTCAGCCCAAAATAAGAAACGTTGACGGACAAAGCCTACAATTTGTGGGATCTGAGCATAAAGCAAACAAAGGGCAGCTTTTGTAAGGAATAATGCATGTCAGCCGTGTCCTGGTCCCGCCACGGCTTTGAACGCTGCTGGGGACGTCCATTGCTCCACTGTGTATGTCGTGTTGCTATATTAAAGCCAGTCACCTCAAAGGGAAAAGCCTCAACTATTCAACAATTGACTGGTGGGGCTCTCATTATGGCCGGTGTGGGCAGGAAAAAGTGGCTTTGGGGGTTTTCAGTTGAGCGACTTGAAGCCCTCCTGTTCGCTGGGACGAGCTGCTGTTTATCCCAGCGCCTTTCTGGGGGCTAAACATAGTCAGCTGTCATTATGGATCTCACTCTCTCTCCTCCTCTGTCTGTCTGCCTCCCTCTCTCTCTCTCTCACTAACATTTATTTATTTCTCTCCCAATTTTGTCGTCTAATGACCCGTGTTGTGTTGTTGTTTGAAGGGGCCGAAGGCTCCGCTCGCCCACATCCTGAGGAGGAGGAGGAAGAAGAAGAAGAAGAAGAAGAGGAGGAGGAGGAGGAGGAGGAGGAGGAGGAGGAGGCTGCAGGACAGGACCACCTATATGGATGAAAGACACCGTCTCCATGTCACACAGCTGACTGTATATGTGCTGTATATGTCCTCCAGTCCTGCGCCCCCCCGGCTTCACAGTTGTCCTGCTGCTCTCAGCCAATCAGAGCTGGACATTTGGCACAGACACTTCCCAGCAGCTCCAGGGCCACATGAATGGGCTGCATTAGAAAAACTGTATGCACAGTATATGAACTGATGTAAATATGTATTAGTGTGTGTGTGGGGGGGGGGGTATGTGTGGTGGAGCACAGAGGGGAAGGGGGGGGGAGGTGAAAGCAGTCTTTGTGTTTAGAGCAGAGCCCTCTGGTGGACCCTCCCCTCGGCGCGGCGCTGCCCGGGCCCTGTGGTGGTGGATCACAGTTAATAACTGTGCAGCGGCCTGTCACAGGCACTTAGCCTGACGCTGGGCAGACCGGGCCAGAGCCGGGCCCGCGTACACAACCGCCTCTGCCTCCTGAGCCTGGACCAGAGCTATGAAGGAGAGGGGGGGGGGGGCGGAGGATGGGCACATGAATGAAACAAAACAAACAGGAATATGACACACAAACTCTCAGTGTG